>OZ025213.1:4970471-5570471 GCA_964019055.1 Anthopleura xanthogrammica
GGGAGGATGGAAAGGGATGAGTGAAAGAAAGCAAGATGAAGTACAACGCATAGACGTAGAACGAAATCGAAATTCTTAAATTCTTGTCCTTACCCCATTGCATCTGGTAAGGTCCCATTGATAGTTTGTCCTTGTAATAACTGAAGCTGAAGCATTTGAACCTACGAAACATAAATCACAATAATTTCTAAAAGATACCTCAACTGCATTTTTTTTAAATACAAGTGAAGGGTCGTGCTTTGCAGTAACTCTAAAAAATTATCGTAATCCTTGACCAGACAACTGCACAGCCTTAATTCGGTGAAGCTAAATTCCAATTTGATCTGTGAGTTAGCTATGCCCTGACTTTGATCAGCCCAGAAGTTGTTTCAGGGTATCGATAAAATTTGAAGGTTAGTTGAAGGTTGGAGCTTTTGATCTCATCCCAGTATCAGTTCAGTCACGAGGTCAATACCAGCCTTTCTTTCAACTTTGGAAAGTAAGCCAGAATTTTATCGAATTTATAATTACATGTTGTTTGAGTCTAGCCATTTCAGCAGACACAGGATCTCTGTTCAAGATTGGTTTGTTCTTTATTTGTCGTGCTCTGTCAGCGTAACGAAGTGTGTTGAGTGTCTCTTCGTAGTTACTGTCAGCAGGACTCACACAGGCTATCATTATTGTGTTGCTGTTACCTCCCAAGGAATCTGATAAAAGATAAGGATAATGGGATGAATGTTGGATGGATGAAAGAACGAATGAAAAAAATAGGATGGGTAAATGGACAAGAGGGATAATGGGATGGATGAATGGGATGGATGTTGGATAACAGCTCTATATACAACAGTGAGAAACACATGTAACAGATGGATGGATGGACGGTCAGGTAGACAGACTGATGGATGGATGGATAAGAGAATGAAAATTGGAAATAGATAATCAATAGAATAGCCCATGTTTACATTACCTTGTAGAAGTCTTGTCAGCTTTGAGTCCCTGTAAGGTACATGGGCATTGGATTTTCTCTGTTCATCACTCAAAGCACTGATGACATTCCCCAGAGCCAAAAGACCTTTGTTGATGTTAACTCCTTTATTAAACAATTAAAGAATACAGTGTTCAAAATTACACTTTTGTAATTCAAATTTATCAATACCCTGAAACAGTCTATAGGGTGCTCAGAGTCAAGGCATGGCTAACCCACAGATTAAATTGGAATTAAGCATGTTAGGTTTTGGAAAGTGAGAAAATTGGAAAATAGGAAAATAGGGGTATCACAGTCACTCTAAGACCTGAGTCCATGATCTGACCCCATAATTAGTACCTTCTTTGAAACGCTCTCCCTGTGCATTGGTTCTCTTGCAGCGCTCTGAACCAGCTAAGTCTACAAGATGAAACTTTGCTCTCTTTATGTCCCTAAAATAGAAATGAAAATAAATAGAAAATAAAAGCATACAAAATGAAAAATATATAGAAAAGATTATTTATTTAAAGACCATTTTATTAAGAGAAAAATATCATATGCCCTTGGCAGGACTCGAACCCACGGTTTCGGTATACTAGTCCGACGTGTTAACCACTACACTACAAGGACCAACCACGCTGGTTACAGGATTAGAACATGTACTACTAATGCCGATGCCAGAAAAGCTTTTGAAATAAAGACCATTTTATTAAGAGAAAAATATCATATCAAATATCAAATATCAAATATCATTCGAGTCCTGCCACAGTAAACCCACGGTAAACCCACGGTAAACCCACAGTAAACCCATGGTAAACCCAAGGTAAACCCACTGTAAAGGTTTTTCATGCCATGAAACACTCAACTAGAGTGTCTAAAGCTATATATCAAATCAAATTGAAACCCATGAGATTAATATCGCCCTGGACCCCCACAGTTGCCACATATACAACATTGCCTGGCTGCGTAACCAGCGTGGTTGGTCCTTGTAGTGTAGTGGTTAACACGTCGGACTAGTATACCGAAACTGTGGGTTCGAGTCCTGCCAAGGGCATATGATATTTTTCTCTTAATAAAATGGTCTTTATTTCAAAAGCTTTTCTGGCATCGCAGTAGTAGTACAGATTATTTATTTATAAAATTAATACATTCAATTTACCTAACACCTAGCCTCTTAATCAGACATTCTTTGGGTCATAACATTGTCATGGAACATTCCACATTGCATGACAACCCTAAGTACATCTGCAGACTGAGGCTATACCCAACACCAAGAATAAAATTATCAGGACTTCCTGTCAAAGAAGCACCCATATCTTTTCTAATAATTTGAATAATCTATCAAACTATGAATCCATTTACCCTTCTCCTGTCTTATCCTTCTGTTCCATGATTATTGAGAAGATTGCATGGGAACGGCTTGAGGTACTATTCATTGCAGTGGCACCAGTTGCTCTTGATGCCGATCCATTACATAGTGCCTTCACCATCTCTTCACCTGATACAACTGGCAGCTCCAATAGACCTGCAATCTGTGACATAGAAAATTTCTAAGATATTGAACACTGTGCAATTTGGTCTAGGTTGGATACAAATATCAAATGTTCTTCATGCCTTATATGGCATTGTTTGTACCCATGCTGGAAATCTGAGCCTATATACAATGTGGTGGTGCCTGAGAATGTGCTGGTAATTAGATATCCAACCTACCTTGATGCCACCATCAACATTTTCTCTTATTGCTATTTTGTCACTTGATGAGGTAGGATTCAGTAAGTCATGTATTTCTTCGTTATGAATCTGGTACAAGAAAAATAATGGCATACAGTTATCGTATTTGATCAATTTGATTTTTGGAGTCCTTATGAACCCGGTTCAGCTTAAGGGAGGCCAGTCTGCTAGCTGGATTGCAGGAATTCGAATAACTGCTCAGAGTACCAATCAAATTTCTCCATTTGAGTTGAATACTGGAGGGACCATATACATATACAAGGGGCTGGAAATGGACCTGATATATCTGTAAGAACCCTAACACTTATCTTATAGTAATAAAAACACAAGTCAAATCGTGATTCCCTTACCTCAAGAAACGAAACTTTCAAAAGAAATTCAGTCTCATCCTTCTTGTTTTCCATGTGTGTAAATAAATCAAAGATTGCCCTAGGGATCACACCTTGGACCTCCATATCATCCCTGTTAGTACACATCGTAAACCCAGTACCCATTGAATAAGTCTTCCCTGAACCTGTTTGTCCATATGCCAAAAGAGTAGCATTGTATCCTTTGAAGAATCTATTGAGTAGAGGAACCACTGTCTGACTGTATAGGTCACTCTGCGAAGCCATTGTACCATATACATAATCATAAGTAAAGGCTTTATTATTGCCCATGACAACTTGTGGTTCTCCTGGTGTAATATCAATACATTCCTGACACCCTTCTCCTATCTCTTTAGGAAGAAGTGGTCGTATTCTTAGAGCTACTTGAACTGGGATAGTCTTCTCTGTGCTTGTTTCTGGCATCTTGGTCAGTTGGTCAGTTGGTCAGTTAGTGTCCAGACATACAGTATATATTAATATATTAATAAATTAGAAAATTCTGAAATGTAAAAAGTTAATTGATTAGCAAGGATAATCAAGTGGAATGAGTGAAGGAAACAACGAATGGGTAGCAGTACGAGAACTAAAGATATATTGTTCACTAAATAATAATTCTTTGTTTTCAATTCAAGGACCCTACAACCATCCTATTTATTTTAGAAAATGAGTTAACTTTCAATAACTTAAGCGAAATTTAATATATATAATCAGCATCAAATGTGCATGCGTTTCTTTGCAGAACGAATTTCGTGAGAGTTGTTTCGATGGAAAAACATCTTCGTGATTCAATCAATCAACAACTGACTCAACAACTGTAATTCGATTTCACTATGTTTTCGTTTTGATAACGAGATTTTAGTCCATGACCTGGGAAAAACTCAAGCAATGATATTTGATTCAGTCATAAGTCTAGTTATTTCATACTGAAGACAAACTTTACTATTTAGACAAAGGAATAGTGCAAATGTTTAAAAGACTTATTTCAATTTTAGATTCGAACCAACAGCTACTCGGATTAAAGTAATCGTGATAAAATTCAAAAAGGTCCAAAACAACGCTCTAGCTTTACGATAGCCTCGAGATAGAATTAAAAAAAACTTACCTTTAAAAATCAGAAGAGTATTCATTAAAATTTCAGTCAATAAACATCAGATTTAGCGGTCCGTACTAGAAGTATTCCTCCGTTCGGCCCTTGTAGATTTCAAAATAACCGCCAGACAGTTTGCCCACAATGCATTGCGCGCCACACATGCCCGCGGTATATCCTATACCAACCAGCGGTTAACTTCACAAGGTTTCATTTTTTTGGATCCAAAGTCACTGGTATTTCAAGATATTCAGCTGATTTTTACATCATTTTAACAACAATACAGGCCTTCAAAAGGCCTCTTTGGATAGCAGATGTCCTAAAGGTAGTATATTCTATATATTTGTTGTTCCTTAGGTTAATTTTTGAAGGCAGACGGTAGGTTTTTAGGGCGATGTCCATCGGCACGTCATGATAATTGTTTTGCTTCCCGGTGAAGTTAGTATCAAGATTAGAGTCTTCTTGCGTTGATATTTGATATTTTATTTCGTTTTTCGTTTACTAAATACCTCCTAATTGTTTCGATACGATCTCTTTAAAACGACATTAAGAGCGAACTAAAGATGTAAGTAGAAAGAAAGTTATACGTATCATTTCATTAACATAAATTAATGAAGTTAAAGTATGTTTTGATTTGATTTATGTATGTTGTTGAATGTCCATAAGGGCTTTACTCAGGATTTCCTTCGGTTTTGCTTGTAGTATATTGTCCTCTTTCTAAACCGCCCATTTGTCTGTGCCAGTATCTAGTTAGTGAATACCTAGTGCAATAAAAAAAACACTGCGAAACGATCTATATCCGTAAACAAATCTTGAATTTTCAAAACATCTTTTTGTATTTAGAGAAAGAAATAGTTGATGTTTTATCTGATCAGTGTGTGTTTCGTTTAATGATTTACAGATGTAAAACGTGAAAAGGAAAGCTGTTTCTTAAACTATCAATAATATGAGCAGGCCAAAACCTCCCCCACCACCAAGACCTGACCTTGATGAACAGAGGTAAAAATATTTGAAAATTCATCCATCCATTCACCCACCCATTCAGCTATTCATCCACCCATCTATTGACTCATCCATCTATTCACCCATCTATCCATCCCATCCATCTACCCACCTATCCACCAATCTATTCACCCCATCCATCTACTCATCCATCCAACCATTAATTCACCCACCCATTCATCCAACATTTTTTATTCATTGATCCATCCATACACCAAGCAATCCATTAATATCCACTCATCAATTCAAGTTTTCACATACATAGAGTAAAGCTTGGGCATCACGTAAATCTTGAGTCTGTGATAGTCAGTCTTTCTGATCTTACTTTCATTTTTTTTAAATCAGCTTTGAGGAAGATGAACAAGCTCATTCACAGACAAATGCTGCTCCCAGCAAGAGATTACCACCACCAATTCCTTTAAGGCCAGATTTAGGTGAAGGTGATGAAGATAATGTCCCTGTGTCAAGTCCTCCAGTACCAAAGATACCACCACCTGTTATGGAGAAGAAGCAAAGGCCTACCAAGTAAGTGATATGAGCGTTTGTCTGCAATTCTTCAAATTATTTGAATGTGAATTTTGACCTATGAAACACAGAGCATTAGTTTTTAGTTTGTTTATTTTTAATTACTGTATGAACTGTTTGTGTTTTTTAGATCCCACGGACGACCTGAGATTACCATCATATCTGCTCAACCTATGACAACTCCTGGAATTGTTAGCCCTCCTAGTCTTGCTTCTGCTACTGTCCCCTCACATCCAACAGCTGCTTCTGACATGACAAGCCCCACACAACCTACAGCAACTCCTCTCAGACCAAGTCATGTACCAGATTCATCATCTACAACGACATCAATTAGTCGTATACCACCTCCTCCAATCCATTCACAGCCTAAATCAACTCCTGAAATGAATAAGCCTATAGTAATCCATCCACACCCTATATCCTCACCTCCTAATATCATTGATGCTGTAGTACCACCCTTACAACCGGTAACATCTCCTCCAAGGCCAGCTCCATCAAAACCTAACAGTCCTTTCTCACCAAGTTCTTCAAGCACTGGCTCCCCTTCACCAAATAGAGTACAGAAAACCCCTAAAAACAGAGAGCCACCACAGAGACCAAAATCTAAGCCAGTTTGTGAACTGCCTGCTAGTGGAGAGGAATCTAGTGGAAGTGTTGGTTTCATGAATGCTAGTATTATAGATAATCAAGGAGAGTCACCTATTGCACCAAAGCGGAAAAAGAACAAGCCTAACAAGAGTAAAGCTAATAACTTTGATTCAGGTTTTGGTATCAATAATTCTGCTTTCTTTGAAAATGAAGCAAATGAGCAAGAAGATGTGAATAAAGAAGTTACTGAACCTGCTTCTTCAACCAAAGCAAAGAGTTTTCCTACTGTCATAAGGACAAAACCCAATGGCAAAGATAATGCTAGTGTTAATCAAGAACCATTACAACAAACTGATAAAACACAAAATGTGACACAAACTAAAACAACAAAGCCTACGGTTATAAAGCCCTCGGTTATAAAACCACCTCCAGCTACCAAGAAACCCCCAAAACACCATGAAAACATTGAAATTCCTCCCCAAATTACCTCACCCGTTCAACCTGTGGTACCACCACCAGAACCCATAGCAAAACCCAAAAGCAAACCAACACTTATCATACCAAAAACAAAGAAAGATGCTGGAAATAAGAATGAAAGTAAAGAAAAAAGAGCAGAAGAAACCAAAGTTGTTTCACCTCCAGAAAGACCCATCTTAGAAAGTCAAAAAGAGGATGCTCAAGATAAGAAGCCCAATAAAACAAAACGAATTCCAAGTATGATTAGGCCAAATAGACTTAAAAAGGACACAGGTAGCCCACAAGGAGAAAATGTTGAAGGTTTCAGAGGGACACCAGAAGGAGAGTGCTCACAAACTCAACTCAAGAAAGGACCTGTAAGAAGGGCACCTCCTCCCCCAAGGCCAGGTCCCCCAAAACCTGCACCCCCAAGACCTGGACCCCCAAAGAAATCGGCACCAGAAGAACCAAAGGCTTCAATTGAGGCTACAAGTTTTAGTGTTAAGTTTGAAGCTCGTCCAAAAGCTCCAGCGCCTACTGAAACTAAGCCAGAACATGTTAAACAAAGTCATGCACCTGAGGTTAAACACAGGTTAAAACATCCAAGGCCTGCTACAATCGGCAAGGATAAGGAAGCAGAAGAACACAGAAATATTGAGAAAATGAAAAGGAAAAAGAAACCAGCTGAACCAGTTGTGTTGTCTGTTGTGTCAACCAAGATAGAACCATCTGCCATAGCTTTGTATGACTATGTGGCGAAAAGTATAGACGATCTGTCATTTAAGGTAGAGAGTGCCATTTATATAGTTATGCAAGCCAGTTAACTAGCAATTCACCACTTTCATGATTAGTCCTGATTCTTTGTTCTCTCTGGCCAGGCATTCTTTTTGTGGTTGTTGTTTAATATTGTTTGAAATGTGTTTTTATACTTTCTCTCAGGCTGGCGATGAAATATTTCTCATCAAGAGAGTTGATCATGAGTGGTACATTGGGAGATGTGGTGACGACGAAGGTATGATGCCAGTAAAATTTGTAGAAATCATAGAAGACTTACCTCATGAGCCAGAAAAGCCTTCAACATCACACAAGGTAACATAGACCTTTGAGATAGCAAACATGGTGCATTGTGGACTCCCTTGGGTACAAACATCTCTTGTCCACCATGCCTTATATGGTGTTGTTTGTACCCAAGCTAGACCAAGGGCATCTTAATTTTTGAGGTCAGAAATAGCCTATGGGAGTTTGTTGGTACTTGATTGGCCAGTTATGAAAAATGCACTAATAAATTTGTATTTAATCCACAGCCCTCACCACACACGTCTACATTGCTCAGTACAGTTGCCCTGTATCATTTTGAAGCACAATCAAATGATGAACTAAGCTTCCATGCAGGAGACACTGTCCACCTCCTTGAGATGATTAACAATGAATGGCTTAAAGGACAAAGTAATGGAAAAATGGGTATATTCCCATCCAACTTTGTAGACTTTGATGAAGATATGAAACACAAACTTCAAGAAAAACAGAGCTCAAAACCTCAAGAAAAAGTCACAAAGAAAAGCTCTGTTGTTTGTTCTGGTCCAAGGTGTAAAGCTGTGTATGATTATGACTCTGGTAATCCAGATGATTTGAGGTTCAATACTAGTGACATCATACAGATTACTAAGAGAATTAATGCAGAGTGGCTAAAGGGGGAGATTCATGGAGCTGCTGGAATGTTCCCCGTTGCTTATGTTGAAATTATAGAGGACATACCGCTACAAGAGACAGCTGTGAAGCATGGTAAGACAGGGTATAACTCCTCAGTCAATCTCAGATCATTATATTTTCTTTTATAAGTCTTTTTCCAATCGTGGGTGAAAGACATAGTGAGTGGAGTGATCACATATCAGGCCCCCTCTAGAGGGGGGTTTGGATTTGTAAAGAATAAATGTTATGGTATTCTAGAAAGATCTGTAATGGCAGCTAGCCAGCATCCAAATACAAACTGTGCTTAGTTCAGATGACATAGGCTACTGAAATGGCTAGAGTCTAAATTTTGGCAAAATTATTCTTATTTTCAGCTCTTCCGGTCACAACAGCTCTTCATGATTACATCAGTCATGAAGCAGGTGACCTTTCATTCAAGAAAGGAGATAGAATTACGATAATACAGACAATAAATGAGGACTGGTTGGAGGGAGAACTGAATGGTCAAAAAGGGATGCTGCCGTCTGCATATGTAGAACATGTGGAGTCGTCTGGTTCAACACAGCACCATAAAGGTAAGGCATCAGACCCTCCCTTACTCTCTTCCTTCCTTCCTACCTTCCTTCTCCTACCATCTCCCATTCCTTTCTTTATTTTAACTTGTTTTTTCTCCCTCCCATCCTCATTAATTTTCCTCCCTTTCACTTCCCCCTCCTATTCTTTCATTTTTCTTTTACTTGGTAAATTTCTCAAATATATTTCAAATCTTTCGCTGTTTTTGGTTTCTCAGTCCAAGGTCATAAACTCCAACCACAGGAACACTTACTGCCAAAGGGAAAAGCCTTGTATGACTTCAATGCAGAACTTGATAGTGAACTCTCATTCAAGGTATGTTCAAAACAACTCAAATACTAAGACAGAACTATTTTTCTAAAGCCAAGTATAATAAAATCAGTTGGTTCGTATGTGAGTAGAATTGCTTGTTGGTTCTCTCCTGTGCTTCAAGAGTTTTTCTCCAGGTTCTCCAGTTTTCCTCCCTCTGCAAAAATCCAACTTCTAAATTCCAATTGGAATTTTCAGTGTCCAATGAAGAGCCACTCTGTGAAAATGCCACTGCTAAATCCTATTTATTATTTATCTATGGTTCTTATCTTAGCTGTTTTGTTATCTTTTTCTTTTCCAGGCTGGAGATGAGATAATCCTATTGAAACAAATTAATGAAGAATGGATGGAAGGAGAGTTAAATGATGACATTGGACAATTCCCAGTAGCATTTATTGAAATCCTGGTGCCCTTGCCATAAATAATATTTTTTACATGTATACATATAAAATTGCTTCAAGATGGATGGACCCATTGTAATGCAACACCAATATAATTCTCGCGAGAATAAAAGAGGGTCCTGAAGGGACCATCCATGCACACGAGATAACAGATGCAAAACAAGTGGAAAAGTCATTGGAGAAAAAAATTAATAGACATAATAAATAAGTTATTTACCGTCCTAAAGTTGGTCCAGATAGGGAAAAGCTGTGCCCTCAGCCTTGAAAATGGGCTGAGGCCTAATGGCCTTGGTCCTTATATTCAAGACCTTGGGAACAGTTTTTCCCTATGTGGACCTCCTGGCCAGTAAATAACATATATATCTCAGCCATAACAAGAACTAAAAATTCAGCTGAGCAGTTATGTATCAACCAGCCTCCTTAAATCCTCCCTATCAAATTTTACCTGGAAACAACCTTTTGACTAATTTAGTACCAGTACAGTTGCTTTATTTCTTTGTTTCCTTCATTAGATAAGCTTGGCCAATTTTTTTTGTTTAAAGAATGGTATTTTTATAAAAATTTTAAATGAAATTTATCATACAGAAAGATATAGAACAAACTATCATTCAGTTTTGAAATTATTAATATTTTTAAATTACATAATTCAACTAGATTAATTTATTGGTTTTCAGTTTCTTATAGACTCCTTTCACGTGACGTCAAAGCAGCTCAATTTGGGGGACAAAACAAAAGTACTTAAATCTCCTGAGAATACTCCAGTTTCACATTCGGTGGAAACCGCTGTTTTTGAAGAACACAGACTCATTTGCACAGGCTTAGCCTCGTTTATAAGTCATCTATTCAAATACACCATTAAAAGTCCGTGGGATTGGTATTATTCAACTTGCACATTCTTTACATTACAGTTGGCTGTTGCTAATGATTTGCAAAAGTCAACCGTAATGTAAAGAATGTGTAAGTTGAACAATACCAATGTTTTGAAATCCCACGGACTTTTAATAACGTCGTTGAATAGCTGACTTATAAAAGAGGCTAAGCCTGTGTAAATGAGTCTGTGGTCTTTAAAAACAGCGGTTTCCATCGAATGTGAAACTGGTGTATTGGAACCTTTTGTTTTGTCTTTCAAATTGAGCTGCATTCCGACGTGCTGTGAGGGGTCTGTAGCCATTCCAGGTGATGACAGTTAGATATGTTGAATTTTTAAAATTAATTTTGTAAAGTGAATTGTTTAAAATTTATATCATGGTTAACAGTTTAATGTTTTACCAACATATATTATATCCAGATAATTTATACAAATAGCTGAAATACATTAATTATATATGTGGTGTTGTCATTAGTTTGGGATGAAACTAGTATTAAACATCCCCTCCCCACTAGTGAGAGACACAACAATGTCTGTAATTTAAACTGATATCTTACCACTAAATTAAAATTTGAAAATATGATCATGACACACTTCTTGATTCATGTGTTCCCATTACGGTGGACCACCCCTCCTACTTTTGCAGCCCCGCCCCCTCCAAACCTTAGCTTTGATAATAAGCACGGTTGCCCGTGCCATCTTGAAAGGTAGCCGTGCCTTTGCATCAAAGCGAAACGAATGGTGAGCTTGAAATGATAGAGGCATGTGACTAATTGGCGAAGGTAATAAGAAAGGTTCCTATCATTGCAAGATCACGAATTGTCTCGCTTCGCTGCCAAGGCACAGCTACCTTTCGAGATGGGACAGGGAACTGTGAAGGGTACTATTGTGTTAAGATTTAATAGAATGATGAATTATATTTGCACTCTCTTGGTAATTTTTGAGGGTGGCTGTGGAAACAACTTTTAGAGGTTTAAAAAATTTCCTTACAAAATAAAAAAATGGCCAAAAATTATTAACATTCTCATTCTCTGAAATTACTTTTAAAATTTTAAGCTCAACTTCAATTTTTTCAACCTGTGGCCCGGCCCCTCGTGGATCTAAGATGACCCCTCCGACCCCTCCACCCCCTTTTGAGGAAAAAAATTCAAATAGCACATACCTGTGACGTCGTTGTAGTTATAAGCCAATAGGATTCCAAGGAATGACCCACGTGATGTAGAGTTCTAGGAAGGAAATCAGTAGTCGTCGGGCAGTGTAGTCGAGTATTGAGTACGAGTACTCGAAAAGTGTCGTGTTTTGACAATAATAAATCCATCCTCCGTGGATTTGAATCGTTTTCGTACAAAATGGATCCGAAGCAGCGTACCATGATGGAGAATTTTATACAAATGTGTAAACACAACCCATCTGTTTTACACTCGAAAGAGATGGCGTTTTTCCGAGAATGGATTGAAAGGTAAGAAAAACACGTGAGAATAACTTGACTGGTCAAAGTCTTTAAATGTCGAATAGGTGTAAATTTTTCGTATTCCACCGTTGCAAAATTATTAATTGTGATTTATAGTATGTCTTTTTCACCGGATTTTATAATATTTGAGCTTTAAACATTATGTTCATTCCTGTACAATGTACTTAGAGCATTTTGTTTTCTTCCGTAATTCACCAATCAACGAACGAAGGACAACGTACCTGTTTATGAATTCGTTAAACAAGCTAAGGATGCAGTGAAGCAAATCTAGGAATCGTTGAAAACTAATAATTTGTAGGTTTGGTGCAAATTATAATCACGAATTCTGCAAGCTGTTCAGAAAATGTTTTGAAGTTCAACTGTTGCAAACCACGTGATTCAGCTTGAGAGCAGACAAGAAACTCTAGGTTATGACTATAGTTTGTTTAGACTAACTTTTGAATTAATTCCTTCATTTCTATTACTTACCAGTATGGGAGGACAAATCCCTCCAGCCCCTGAACCCAAAACAGAGAAACCATCCCCACCGGAGGAACAAAAAGATGAAGAAATGAAAGAAGAGGCAAAGAAGGTAATAAAACAAATGAAGAAAGGAAAGATGCATTTCTCAGAATCATATGGGAGGAGTTTTGAGGAAACCGTGGTATTAATTTAATTTTTATCAGCTGATTTTTTGTTAACAATGTAATAATTTGAATACAGGAGCCTGAGCCTGAGCCTAAGCCTGAGCCTGAACCAGAACCAGAACCAGAAGCAATGGAAAGTGAAGAAAGCGAAGAAAGTGATGTTGGTAGGTTTCATTTTTGTGGATTAACATCAAGGGTAATTCACAAAAAACAGTTAGAATTCTGTCTTTTTTAAGAGATTAGTTTAATAATTCATAATGAGGCCGATGTAATTCTTTTTATGATTATAGAGATTGATAAAGAAGGGTGCATTGAACCGGACACGGATGAACCACAGCCAATGGGTGATCCATCTATCATGGTATGTATAAAATTACTAGGGTTAATTAGTAACAATAAAACTTTCCCACAAGCAAAGCCACTGAACAATAAACAAACCCACTAGAGTGGTTTTACTCAACCCATGAAACAAAAACTAATTATTAGTGGTTAATAGTTATAAGAAAACAAAAGGAAACAATGTTGCAAATAATACTTGCTGCTATCTCGTAAACTGGTTGAGTAAAAGTCACTTTGTGACCCATGCATGGTTAACTGTTGCCTTTGGTAACAAGTATAGCTTTTAAGGAGATACATAAGTTTCATTCTCACGCTCGTCATATAATTATTTCATCATCTTTGAATTGTAAATGAGCTTATTATATCCTTATAGCACAGCGATATGAAATAAGCATAAATATAGCAACATATATACAGAATCAATGCAGCTCTGGTGTAATGGTTACTTTATGAGCAATGTCTAACTGTGTGCCTATGTTGTTGATAGTAAAAATCAAACCTTGGCTTTCAATTCTCTTAAGCAGAGTAATAGTAACTAGGGGGTAGGGTTTAAAGGGTGTGCCATGGTCCCCCTAGGAGACCAGTCTGAATGGGCTTGGCATTAAATATTCCTTTTTATCTTTCCTCTTTAAATTCTAGGTGACAGAGGAAATGAGAGAACAAGCCAATGAACTAAGAAATCAAGGAATGGTTGCCATGAGTGATGGTATATATACAATAATCTTATTATGTATTGGCATTCTAGCAGTTTGAAAGGGATAAGACTAGCCCCCTTTTACTTTGGGAATAATGTTTTCCCATTTCAGACCTCTTGGCAATAAGTTTTTTTGCTTGAGTTGCATCCATACCAATAGATCTAGATCTTTTCAAGCATTACCTGAGAAAGCAAAGGAATTATATTCAATGAAATAACACAAGGTCTAAAATGGAAAAGGTTTCACCCAGATTTCATTGGCTACAGAAATTTTGAGGGTTTTGTACTTGAGACCACAGTCCCTTATTGATTATAAACATACAAAACAGTCCTTTCTTACCACAACAAAGTTTCTGAACATCTGTTTCAAATTTAAATTTTACACCGTAAAAAATAAGAAAGATCACTTACTGACGTTTTGGATGCTAGTCCTTCTTCGGAGTTACTTTTACTCCGACGAAGGACTAGCGTCCGAAACGTCAGTAAGTGATCCTTCTTATTTTTTACGGTGTAAAATTTACCTTTTTATCACAACTGTTTCATTAGAAACACCGACACAGCCCACACTAGCTTATGGTCCTTATAGACCCCTTGCACATGATGTCAAAGCAGCTCAATTTGGAGGATTAAGCAAAAGAATTTCAATCTTCTGAGAATTGGAAACCTAATGTTTTGTCCTTCAAATTGAGCTGCATTCAAACGTGCTGCAAGGAGTCTTTATAAAACTCATGAATAATTAATGAGGAAAACACAATAGAAATCATTGTCCGTGGAGGAGGTTGTATATCTGATACAAAATCGTCCTGATTTGCATAAACTTTAACTCCAATTTTCTCAGCCAAATTCAATTTGATCTTTAAAATTTTAGTAGAACATGAATGTATACACCTAGACGTTTCATAAGTAATATACAATATTCGTGTCCGTGTATATCTGATATAACAAGGCCACTCATATCGTATATATTACATAGACGACCGTTAGTAATACTTCCATGTTAGTAGGACAATTGTGGATTTTTAATCATCTATGTACTTAAATGATAGAGTAATAAGTGCTGTTTTGGGTAATTATTTGCAGGAAACTTAGAAGAAGCCATAAAACATTTCACTGACGGAATCCTGAAAAATCCCAAATATGCTCCTTTGTTTTTTAAGAGAGCGAGGTAAGACCAGTAAAGTGTTATGCTTTTTTTTAAACGCAATTTGCATCTGTTAAATTGCATCATTCTAAAAAGTACTTGAAAATTATAATCTGATCTTTATAATTTATTCTGGTTTTCCTTACTTATCTGAGCTTATTTCAAAGGTGTGACAAGTATATAATAGTTACAATATGTTTTGTTTCATTTGTTCTTTAACTTCATGTTTATATGGATATTTTTCAGCTGTTATATTAAAATGAACAAGCCAAATGCTGCCATAAGAGACAGTACAAGAGCTAATGAGATTAACCCAGATTCTGCTCAGCCATTCAAGTGGAGAGGACGAGCAAATGAGTTAGTACCTAAAGTTGTTTTTTTCACCATCATTACAGCCATTCTCAGACACACGCGCACTGTTGCGAATTTTTCTGTCACGACAAGTTGGTTTTTGGTGGACGTCAATCAAAATGTTTCCATAGCACTGTCGGAAAACACAAAGCTACAAAGGCAAGTGCATATGGAATGTCATGGAAATGCTTTGATTGACGTCCACCAAACCTTATTTTGACGCGACAGAAAAAACTGCAACAGTGTGCGTGTGTCTGAGAATGGCTGTAAAGCAAATCTTATACATAATTAGCATAAATAATTTAGAAATTATATAACTATTGATGGCATTGAGAACCCTTAATTAATAATAATGATAATAATCATCATCACCATCATCTTCATCTTTATTTAACAAAAGTGGATTTCAGCTAGAGGCTGGTTTACAAATTGCTTTAATTTAAAAACATGTTTTGCATTTATCTAGGTTGCTTGGCAACTGGGAAGAATCTGCACGGGATCTACGATCAGCTGCAAAACTAGATTTTGATGAACAAGTCAATGAATGGCTCCACCAAGTAGAACCAAAGGTTAGAATTTTTTTCGCCACCATCTTGATCAAATTTACAGTACTTTTCTTAGACCTACCTGACCCTCAGACGTCAGGCATTTTGGCTTCCTTGAATCTAACTATGACGGGCAAAGTTTGTTCCAATCAAAACTCTATGTTCAAGTCTAAAATTGTACTAATGACCGTTATCTTCAAAACTTTTCTCTGGACAGGCAAAAAAGATTGCTGAACACAAGAGAAAATATGAAAGAAAAAGAGAGGAAAGGGAAGAAAGAAAACAGAAAGAAAAACTGTAAGTGCTGAATAGTATTGTTCAGGTGACTTATTTGATATCACTTTAGTTTAAGATTAATTTGGGATTAAGAACTAAATTAAGGTGGCTGCCTACTACAGACAAAATCCCTGAAAAAGCTTTTGAATTACAATCATGGTGTCAAATTACTTGTTTCATGGTGTCATAGCTATTGCATAGTAGCATGCACAGTAGCTTCATCTTTCTATGGTAACTAGCCACCTTGATATAAATCAATGCAATTTTCTTTTAGAAAAAGAGTTCAAGAAGCTAGAGAAGAAGCAAGAAAGGCAAGTCAAAGTTTTTCCAAGATTTTTGAAAAGATTTTTAACATGAACATATGCAAGAAGAATAAATTTGCTACTGGAATCCATGATGGATTTCAAAAATTTTGAATCACTTACACTATCTATACGTTTACAATTTAGGAGCAAGAAAGACAAGGAAAAAGATCTGGAACAACAAGAGGTGAAATGCCAGGGGGATTCCCTGGAGGAATGCCTGGAGGAATGCCTGGAGGATTCCCTGGAGGAATGCCCGGAGGATTCCCTGGTGGGATGCCAGGGGGATTCCCTGGAGGTATGCCTGGAGGTATGCCAGGGGGATTCCCTGGTGGATTCCCTGGTGGAATGCCAGAAGGAGGTTAGTCAAAGTTCATAGCTGTACTCTTTCAAAATATTGTACTAACATACAGTCCTTTAAATGAAAAGAGATTTGAAGAAGAAATAAGAGGTGCCAGGGGGATTCCCTGGTGAAATACCACACATAAAATGAAATCTAGCCTTATAGAAATCTTCATCTTTTTTTGTAGCACCTAACCTAACTGAACTTCTTCAAGATCCAGAGATAATGGCAGCTTTCCAGGTTGGTAACAGCATATATAACTTCATCATCTTCGAGTGCTATTAATATGCATAGTTCCATGTTCCCTGAGTTCTACAAGGCAACATTTTTTCTTCAGTTTTTGAATTGTGATAATACTGAATGCCTTTCTCCTTGTAACAGGACCAAGAGGTGATGGCAGCCTTCCAAGAAGTGAGTCAAAACCCACAGAACATCAGCAAATACCAGAACAACCCCAAAGTCAAGAAAGTCATAGACAAACTCTCCTCAAAGTTTGGCGGTACTGGAGGAGGAGCAGGAGCAGGGCCAGGAGCTGGAGCTAGTGGAGGAACAAATCCACCCCCACAACCACCCCCAGCATCTTCTGCCAGTGCTAGTGGTGCTGCGTTTGACGTTCCTGACATTGATTAAAGATCACATGGAGCTATATCAATCAAAATAGTCGCTAGTTAGGTTATTTGAAAATTTAAGAAATTTACCGATTTAGCGGTTTGATGTTATAGGAACACCACTTCTTAACAGTAGTTTTATTTCCTCCTGTCTTTTCTCACTGCATTTACCATAGTCAAATCTATCAGAGTGGGAGCCCTGTGGCTTTTTTAGGGAGAGAGGTAAATTTTTCTACCCTTGTTTGGGTTTCTTTTGTTAGGTCATTTCTCTATATCAAAGCTATAGATGGACCCCTTGCATGTGACATCAAGGCACCTAAATTTGGAGGACAAAACAAAAGAACTTCAGTCTACTGAGAATTGGAACCTATTGTTTTGTTCTCCAAATTGAGCTGCATTCCGACGTGTACCATTGGTATACAGTGTAGTATTTAAATGTCGGTCTCATATCCATACATAAAAATCAAGATGGTTGACCTCAAGGGTACAGCTAGGAAAGAAAAGGGGTTTGTTTTTTCCTATATTTTCATACCTGAAATCCCTGTCTAGTGATGTCCTACATCAGTGTTAAGCTTCCCCTTACAACTCGTCATCAGCTTAGATGGTACAGGTAGGACGTTTTCTAAGAAGAGAGGGTTTGTTTTTCCTATATTTTCATATCTGGAATCCCTGTCTTATGATGCCCATCATCCATCTGTGTTAAGCCTTGGCTTTTAACTCATGATCAGCTTTAGATGTTAAAAGAACATTGACATATTGCTATAGCATTAGAGATATATCCCATAAGCCTGTGTAGCAGCTTTTGTTGTGGTGGCTGAGATGGACTGAAGGGGAAAGGCCATCCTCACCAGTTCCCCCACACAGAGACTAACATAGACTAACAGCCAGTAAGAACCAAGCATATCGTATGTAAGAGTGTAACGAATGAATAATGATGATTAGAGGTTATTGTTAAGCTGGTAGTGAGTTTTTGAAAAATAAAGATGTTATTGGCTGATGTGTATTGCCTCAACCCGCTAGACCGTGGTAGTCCAACTGGACAGTAGTTGATACGATCTATTGTTTTCTTTTGATTGAAAGACAGCGCCAAACATTGTGGGGTAACTGATAGAGTTGGGAGGGGTTGTATCTGTACGTCCCGTACTACAACATTGCAGCCTTAAACTATACACGGCTATTCTACTGATCATGAGAATTAATAACCATCATCCCTTCCATGTCAAGAAAAGGGTTCATTTCTCTGCTGCAAAGAAAACCCGGAAAAACAAACTGAAAAAGCTATATGAGTTGATCATGCTCTTCATGAAACATGAATACTCCTAGATGTGCATGCAACTACTTTTGCCTTAGTTTGCAAAAGGTTTAAGTGCAGTGAAAACTAAATCCCATGAAAGCGTTATTTTGACAAGAGTTCTTTCTCCTAAAAGTTGTCTAATCGACATTCTTTAACAGTTACAGGAGATTTTTTTTCTTCGCGACTCCACTGAGGTACCATTTCTCCAAGGCCATTTCTCCGAGGCAGGCATTTTAAATAATTCAAAATTTGCCGGTTGGTAACGGTTGAATGAAGTGTAGCGTACTGCCAGAAGCCGGTCCTTAACACCCAATATCAATAACTAATTATAAAGCCAAATTTGAAAAGAAACTGTTTACGGATGTAATTAACACCTCATTATGTTACTCAGTTTGTTTATCACATCCGACTGAGTTTCAGAAAGAATGTCATATTGGTTTCTGTTTAGTATTTCCATGGTACACCGCTGCTAAACATTCTGTCGTAAATATTGTCCAAATGCACTGTAATGAACGATATATGAGGGACTCGTGGATCTAGAGGCCAACAGCTCGGAAAAACTGTTACTAAAATCGTTCAATTTTGGACAAGTAAAGACAGTTCTTTGAGAGCCTTTTCCAAGCCTTGGAACCGGTTCAGTTACCGAGAGCAGATTAGAAATTGCTAACCAGAGAAAGAAACTTCGCCGATAAACATTTCTGAGATTTTGACGCTAAAAATTTACAGAAATACAGTTTTGACCTACAAAACCGCATCCCATGGAAAGCGAGACAGAGTCAGTGAATGGAGACACCATCCATAACCTTGTCAACCTGCCTGTGGAGTTCACAAGACGACGAAGTAGTACCCGCGAAAACTATAAGAATACAATGCCCGGTATCGAATACCGTAGAAGAAGCAGTATCCGAGATTATCCTATCATACCGGGTAGTATTTTAGAGGACATGAGAAGACAGAGCGGTCAGCGGGACAATCTCGTGGGGTTCCCCGGTGGTGCTGAATTTACGAGACGAAGGAACAGTGCCATTGATAATCCAGAGATACCCGGTAGTGTAGAATACCCGAGGCGTAGAAGCAGTATTCGGGAAGGGAGTCTTCCGATACCGGGCTTTACAGAGAGTCAAAGACGAAGAAGCAGCATTCGACCCGATACGACTCCAGGGCAGTTTTTGTCGCGGAGAGCAAGTTTGATGCCAGTTGCCAGTTTGGATACGAATGTGCGCTCGCGCAAAACAAATCAGGTGGCACTTCCGACGATTCCCAACCCACGCATGCGTCGCGGTTCCGTACAGATACAGAATTTTACAAAGACACGTTTTTCAAGCACTGGTGCTTTGAAGAGCACGAGACGTGGAAGTAGAAACAAGAAAGAAAAAGTATTCCAGGTTAGTTGTTATTTGTGTTAAAGGGTAGAGAAGAGTACGGGTGGTCTGCGTTATAAAATGGGTTACCTCACAGCTTGTGGTGTCGATCTTTGGACTCACATCATACGTGATCTAGTGGAGTGGATTGTTGGTTTTATCCTTGCATTCGGTATTTTCGCTAGGTTCTCTGCCGAGTTTTCTTCCCAGTTCGCAAAAATAAAATGGTTTCAGGAAGAAAAAAATCGCACTACGCAATATTTTCCAAATTTCCATTATATCACACTTTCTTGTGTGTTTCGCATTTTACGAAAACGTCGAAAATCGAAAATTTCAGCGTGTATCAATAGCAGAGCCATTGTAAATGCAGCAATTTTCATTCTCCTATGCAGCCACTTTCGGAAGCCCACTCGGCAGAAGTTTCATACTGGCCATCATTTTTGAAGCGCGCAAAGCTCCCAAGTGGGGTAGTGAAGGGAAACCTAGGGGAGAGGATGTCCAGACCGTTTGCTCGTGAGAACATGTTTTATCGATGTCAATCGTCTTCGTGACCTCTGTGAAAACACCACGCACGTACACACAAGTGGTACTGATTCAAGCTAACCCGGTGCGGTATGCCAGGCAAGTTGGCATCTTTTATCGATTGTACCTTGAATTTACATTTGAAATCATCGTGAGAGCAAACTACGCGAAGGAAGGGATTATTTGTTTTTCATACCAGCGGGGAAAATCGTCTTAAAATGTCGATGAAAACTATAAACGCGATAATGACAGTAAGTTGTCAACACTAAGACAGAACACAAGACCGACAACTCAAACTCACTGTTTCCATACCACACTGGGTTCAACTGTATCAAGGAGTTTGTTCTGCCTGTCTTCAAGTGAACATGAACTACAGCCGACCAAGAACACCATTAATCCGCGAAAAGCACAAACCTTTCCGAACAATAGATTTCAACAGGCAAACAAGCTATAGTCTTTCAAACAAGGTCCCTCTTTGGGACGATCAAGGTCATCTGAAATATAAGAAATGGAGAGCTTTAGTGGCTCAGGCTAAAGCTGTGTTTTCCGAAGAAGAACGATACGGTGAAATGGTTAATTCTACTGCGAAATGCGAATCCAGAAAAGGCTTTAGTGATAGTAAGAAAACAGAGCATTTGAGAAGAAAGGAAAATGTGAAGGTTTGTTTCGACAAATGGAAAACGAACCTGGATAGCAACGAAATGGAACGCCTCGATTTTAAGGTTGAGTATGTGTTGTTGTCAAGTAAACAAATAGTTTGTCTGGATTTCGTCAATCGTTTTACTGTTTTATTTGAGGCACAGATCATTAACTTGAGATTCAGGCCCTGAAACTCATGTCAGCTCACCATATGCACGCGTTGAGTTTTGCTTCTTGGGTATGTGAAATTTGAAGTAAAAATCATTGAGAATCGGATGTTATATGTATGGGTTATTTCAGAGTTACCTTGATATATCAGGCTTGGCTTGGAATGACAGGGTAGTATGTTGACTATGTTAGACATGGCTTGGAAGAAGCCCGGGGGGGGTACTACCACCCCAACTTGGGTGGGGGTGTACCGCCAGGTCCTCAAAACCCTGACCCTATCCCAGACCTAGAATTTTGATTTCATATACCCTACCCCAGACTAAACCTACATTTTGTTAACATGCAAAAAACGGTTATTCAATAGATTTCAATAACTATTTGGCAATTGTTTAATTGAATTTAAATCGTTTTTTTTTTTTTTTGTGCCGGCAGAAAACGTAGCCTACCAGGCTAAAACAACTAAAACATAACCCTATCCCAGAAAAAATGTCAAAAAGATACCCTATCCCAGACAAAAACCTTACCCTTCCCCAGACAAATTGTAAAAAAATGATACCCTACCCCAGACCTAAAAGCCAAAAAACCATACCCTATCGGGCGGCACATACCCGTATAGCAAATATAGGGGAGTACCCCCCCCCGGGGGAAGAAGAACCATGTCTGTGTTATCACCAATAACACACTTGACTTTGTTCAGCTTCGTACGTCTTCAAAATCTGAAAAAAAGAAATTAATAAGATAGAGTAGCAACTGCATCTCATGACACTATGGACATGAGGTCAAGAGCGCCCATTAATCTTTCGCCGAAAGCCAGTGCTTTTATGGCATATTATTCGGTGCATAGGAATTAGTCACTTCTTTTGCCCATATTTCTCCTTTATATGTATAGTCATGGAAATCTCCTCTCCTCCCCTCCCCTCCCCTCCCCCCTCTTCCATATAATGTTCTCCTCCCCCCCCTCTTCCATATACTGTCCACTTTGCATCACTGTGTATATCCTCAGTATGGCAGTCTAGTATAAACTCAGCTCCACACTAATCTTCTAATTCCTATCTTCTTAACCTTGTCCAGTAGCATCACTTCATTTTACATTATGAGAGTTGTCTAAGCCTAAGCCTAACCTCAGTGAGCAGTCAGATTATCTCGTTTTGTTTTCTTTCGTTTCAGCCATTAGAGTGTTTTCGAAGAATCGCCAGGATCGTGCGTACGTTACTAAGAGTAGGGAATGCTTTGAAAAGGTTTGTGATATATGGATATAGCCATAACCAGGCACGCTGTTGTTAAACATGCATGTTCTCTTTTCACCATAGACCTCATTCACGTGACGTCAAAGCAGCTCAATTTGAAGGACAAAACAAACAAAAAATTCAATCTCCTGAGAATTCGAACCTATTGTTTTGTCCTCCAAATTGAGCTGCATTCCAACGTGCTGCGCAAGGGGTCTATAGATGTTGCATATTGCTTTATGAAACCTCTGGTTGGCATTTTACCTAACTATGGGTTACATTATAGCTCGTCCACTTGTGGTGGATCCAGCGCAAAAAAGGAGCAGATTTCCTAAAACTTTTAAAATTTCTTGGTATGATTGTGACGTGTCGTCACCGTGATTGGTTCAAAATTGCGTACCGTGGCAGTGGCGTATGGTCATATGAAAACTACAATACTCTATTTTGTTTTTAAAACTATACGACCATGCATATAGGAACCGCACCATATAGGAACGTCTTTGTCAAATTTATCCTTGAGAAGTACACGAAATGATAGCATAGCATGCCCTCATAACGCAGAGGGCACTATACAGGCTTAGGAATTATGGCATCCTGCGGCAAAGTAACCTGCCTAACCAGGGGCGAATCAGGCGAGGAGCGCAGGGGGTGCACACTCCCTCGGAGCAACTTTGTCCCCCTATTTTGAAGATACCCAAATACGAAATGTTTTCTTTCTTTGATTCTGAGGGTTGCACCCCCTGGGCTGATTTTGTGCCCTGCTCCTCTCCCTGAACAAAATCCTGGATCCACCCCTGCTAACTTAAAAGAGCCGGTTTTGCGCCAAAACGAAAAAGATCTGGGATCTGTTTTTTAAGTTAGTCTTGCAGCCGCAAGTGGCTCCCCGACATCGCAGCTTCCTTCCTGTGACTCCCCGCTATTTTTTAGTATAAACACTGTTCGCGTCAGGTGTTGCAAGCACGAAAGATTTCATAGTTGGTTGGTTCGGTTTGGTCTTGAGAACTTGGATTATTATAAAGTTTGAGAACCATAAATATTTGTGCCTTAAAAAGGACAAGAAGCCATCCCACCCTCGAAAACCTGTTGAGCGGCAACATACCCCAGTCTGTATGCTGATTGTAAAACGTATTTTATATCAATTAGCCAAGTAAACCTAGTAGCATCGCGTGGTTTCATTGAGCAATGCTAACACTAAGTACTTGTTTGCTAGTGACCCTAAGCGTGATCTAGGGGAAGGAATATGCAAATCATTCCTTGAGATGATGGAAGGGTACATGATGATGAAGAACAAGGCATTTATAACTAGTCTTCCTGCCGCTGATACGGGACCTGCTCTTTTTGATCCCACCTTATTCAAGGCTAATAAAGAGGTAGGTGGATTGAGATATAATATAAAGGTATTCCACAAACAAACACACCAACAACAACCACCAACCAACTGACTCATACCACTATCCACCAACTACCCATCACCCGGCACTACCCACTCACCAATGACCATTCACCACTGACACGCACCCACCAACAATCACCTCCAGGCTACCACCACACCACTAACACCATCACTATAAACCGATGACCAATACACTGTAAAAATATCCTGAAACATATAGTCCCTAATGAATATCTTCTCGCCTTATGCTCCACAAGGAGCTAAGAGAATTAATATCTTAATAAATATGTAACTTATTTTCTAACAGATTCAAATCAGTAAAGAAGTGAGGAATATCCTGAACCTTCGAGCCGATGAAAGAACGCCTGATCAACTACAAACAGTAAGAAAAAAACACGCATGCATCTTCTGCGCGAAAAAATGAAGAGATCTCCTCTTACAGATATTAGTAAAACAAATACTTCTTTTTCTGTTAGGTACTTTATGCCTGTCAAACACTTTCTGCTTTCGCCGAACTTCCTCTCCACATGCAGGAATCTATATGTAAAGTGGCTTGGCATCAAAGGTATTTTTATTAAATGTTTTTTTTGCTTCCTATGGTACTAAAATTTTGAAACGTCAGAAACCTCTTTTCAGAATTGCGCACCCGCCATGTAGCGAAAACAGGAATATTTAGTAGAAAATGAAGAAAAGAAAAGAAAATTGCTGCGAACTATTTGATGTGATGTGATGTGATGTGATGTGATACTTTATGTTTTTGGGAGTCAGCATGGTCAAGTTTAGAAGAGCGTGCAGCCTTGAGAACATTATTCGTACAAGGACATTGCTGTATATTGCTATGCGGCACGTAATATAAACCTCCATTCACTTTGATTGTAATGCGTTATATTTTAGTCTCCCCGCGAATAAGATTATCATCAAGCAAAGTCACCTGCCTGAAAACTTTTACTTCATCATGTCTGGTGCAGGTAAGCAGAATTACTGTGGTTTTCGGAAAGAACTTTCCGGCCACAAATCTTACTCTAGTTGCGCGCGTACCTCACTACCACCCCCATGCGTGTCTTACTAATATCGGTGAGTAAATAGAAAATACTCTGACTTTGGAAAAGGGTATCTTTCTTAAAACCAAACAAACACCCTATGTTGTGTCCACGTCCGTCAATGAGAGGGGTGGAAACTATGCCATGAAATATCTCAGTCTTGTGATTCGAGGACGTGCACATAATCCATCAAATACTATCGCAACGCGTGCACATGAAGAATATACATCCCGCCAAATATATTGAAGAATCTTCTGTAACGACTGATTCTATGATTTGGATTTTTCTAGTCACGGTTTTATCAGAGAACGACCACTCTAAAGAAGAGGACGATGTTTTTACATCACTAGCAACTCTAAAGAGAGGGATAAGCTTTGGAGTAAGTATGGTTGTCATGGTGTTATCACTGAAACTTTTGAACATATTTTAAGAACCTATAGTGCGCATCGTTTTGTGTTTTTTTTGGATGGTTGGTTGTGACTATATGAGTACTGAAGAGATTCAAAATGCGACGTTGCTCGCGCACTGTGAGATTCGCCGCGCGCAACGTCGCACAAGTAGAACTCGTCGCATGAAACGTACGTCGCACGGGTGGTCCGCACACGGTGTGATCTCTAATTTTTGCGACGTCGCATGAAAAATCGCGTCGTTTCCGCACCTTTAAAGTTAATTTCAAATTATGTATACAGAATATCTTGATATCAAAAAGTAAAAGCGAGAATAAAGAATAAAACTAAGAGAAGAGAAGATTATAAAGTCGGCTGGATTCAAATATACGTTCCCAAATAGACAATTTCTTAATTTATCCCATTTGTTTTTGAATTAAAGAAATCCTTACCAAAGATTTTTTTGCATTCTTTCATCGTAATTAGGACACAGCGATCTTGAAGACATGCAGGAGAACAGCTACAGTAGTAAGCAAAGATGCTGTACAATTACTAGTCATCGGAAGAGAGGTAACTAATTATAATCATCATAATATGAGCGGATCAGCATCACCTACAACATTCATCGTCATCACCAACATCATCTATGGCCATACCATACCATGCCATGCCATGCAAGATCATCGTCATCATCTGCACTGTCATCGTCCTAATTTGCACTATCGCTCAGATTCCCCTAATTGGCCGTAGCTAGAACATCGTTGACAAAAGAATCTTTCAAGCAAGCAATGTGTACCTCACTCTCTCTCTGACAATTCTTTCTCGTAGGATTATCAAAGTATATTCATGGGGAGAAGCAAAAATGGAGAAGAACCGAGGCATATCAAGTTCTGCAGGTGAGCTGAATGATCTCTAATCAAGAACTGAATTCTCTCACTTCTTACCCGTGGCAAATAACTATTTAAGGGATGGTCCCTATTGTCCAGTGAGAATAATCCTGTATAACAAGAGACCATCTTGTGACAATTTAGGATCCATGCTGCGTCGAATCCCTTTGTTCAGCTGATAATCAACTTGATTCATTTTTTCCAGATTAGTTCATTATCTATTTTCTCATCTTGTTATTGGTGTTCATTACAGGACTCTTGGCTTCCTGACCGGATTTCCTATCCATTTACTGATTGACAACCACACCGAATGCATGTTTCACTATTTCAGGTACGTCTATGAACCAAACAGGTATATTTACTGCGCTTTTTATATTTCATCATTATCATCATCATCATCATCATCTTTTATATAATTATCATCACCATCATTCAACTTCCAATAATCTGTCTGTATTTCTGTGTCTCAGAAGAGGAACTGTAATTGTTAAAGACAGCCGCAAGTCTGAATGGGTTTACATTGTCGTCTCGGTAAGGCAATATTCCCGTTACCAAGTCTTTCTTTCCAGGAATGATTACGTTTCTTTGACACTTGTCGTTATTCCTCATCGCGGCTTTTCTGTCGGCGTTTCTCTCCACCCAACTCCTCCACACTTTCATAAACATTCCCCCAAATAATTTTACCGTTCCCACACTTTTGAAAGAACGATTTTTTAGTGTCAAAGCTTGCATGCGTTCTGAAGTCGAGGAAGGCACACACTACTTTCTCGCCTCTATCAATGGCTGCTTTCCATGAATCAATGGCTTTAATTAGAGCCACAGTTGTGTATGAGTGTGCGCTTCAAATAAATTGGTGTTAGTAGTCTTAGAGAGACAGCATTTCATTTCTGATGTTTCAATATATCTTCAGGGAATGTGTGAAGTACTTCTGAACCTCGAGTCAGCCACACCCAGGTTAACTGGCAAACAAATAGACGCAGAGGTTTCCCACGTCGAGATGCTTTCTTACTTGACTGAAGAACGTTATTCTAACTTGAGTCAATACGCGCTGAATTCAAAAAATAAGGGACAAAAAGAAACAGCTAAAGGTTTGTAAACAGTCGTTAATTATAATGAAAAAAGACTGGAAATTGAGTTCGTTTCGGTAAATGAAACTGGTAATTGCCTTCAATATTGCGCACAATGTTGCACCGTGTATCCGCGCCTTTACAGAGAGTGTTCCTTAAAATCGATCACTTAATCTATTCACAGACAGGCCTAGTTCATGTGATTTACGACATATCAAAACAAAGAGCAGGAATTCCTCGTCCTCCCAGAGAAAAAGAGTCATCAGATCTGCTTTGAGTGAGTCTGCGCTTAGCACTGGACGACGTAAGTACACTATCACTATGAATATTAGATGAATAGTCCTTGTACGTAAAATTATTATCATTTCCACTGCCACTATTACACAACCACAAATATATAGGGAAATACTCAGCTAATCTAATCCTCTTATTTTAGACTCCACTTTATCAGACGACAGTAGATCTAGAGACAGTAGAAACCGATCCTCAACTACAACATCAATTGTAAGTACAATATTTCCTTTAAAAATACAGGTAATTGAATATCTGTATTTGGGGCGCCATTGTTACCGCGATTGTACATTACTGAAACCCATCATAACTAAATAAAATAAGATTTATCAGTGACATTTCTACAGAATAACCGGCTTCATCCACTGAATTCCAAGGGTCGCCTTGGCTGACCTAATTTATCAGAAATTATGTCCTATACCTTTTAAGGCGCAGACAGACGATACGATTTATATGCAACGTTGCATGCGACGTTGCATGCGACGTTGCAAAGATTACGGGTCATACCGTGTAACTAACTACCCATGACGTTTCATGCGAAGTCGCGCGCGACGATCCTCACCATGTGAACACAATGTCGCACGGGAAGTCACACGATGTGATCTAGCTTTTTGCGACGTCACATGAAAAATTGCCTTTTTATGGTAGAGATTCTTTATTTTTAATCTTTTTGTCCATGCAGTTTCCGGTTACAGATATGGATGGGATGACACAAAAGAAATCAAAGAAACAAGTCTTCGTTCGAATCGATATTAGACACCCACGAAGCATATTTGTGAGTACTGCAACCATGGTAACAGTAATGTGTTACATTCCCCTTAACAGAAACGAATGGGAGACTAAGTGCTAATGTGTCGCTCGGAGACTGAGCGGTGCACACAACAATGCACCAGAAAGGCTAGATTGGATACCGTCTGGGTTCCGGCTAGTCTCTCCCTGATGCCTTCGGGCTAGAGAACATTACCCTGCGTAATCCGTATATTAAAGGCTAGTTGGACTTACAGTGCTTATCAACACGCAGCTTAGGGGACAAATTTCCAAGTTGGCGTGTATTTCGCCACCCAAAAACAGTCCCACAACGCACTGCAATGCCAACGTTTTCCTCAACTTCGGAACAGCTAATGGCATTTAAAGTTTTTGAATTTCGAATTCTATCGGTGGAAATGGGTTCAAAGCCTACCTTGTGCATAGATATTTTCTTACAGCATCTTTTGATTGTACTTTGATAAATCGATGTTCATTTTTCAGGGTCTTTCTAATCTAGATTTCAACAATACTGGAGAAACCAGCGAAACAGCGTCTGTAAGCCTGGTAAGCCTGGTCATTTTATTACTGGGGTTTGGGCTCCCTGTGTACTGATACAGATGGAAAATGGCGGGAAATATTCGCCGCCAACAAACATGTATAATTTTCACCAAAACCGTTTGTATTCAGTATTAGGTAGAGGTGATGTGTTTTGTGGATTTTTCTTAGAATTTGTCGTAAACTTACCTTGGCTCATTGAGTAGAAACTTGGCCATTTTCAGTGGTAGCTTTTGAAGTAGTATTCTAAGTTTTCGTCCAATTTATGATAACCTTCCTTCAGGACAGCTTCATTGATACTTCCCCGCCTTTTCTTTAGTCCAAAATATTTGCTTTTGGGGAAAAAAGAGCCATTATGACCCCCAATTTTAGTTTAAGGATGGCTGCAGCTGGATGATGGCTGCTGGATGGCTGCATGTTTTGGTCTTGCATGCACGCGCGGTAATATGCAAATTAGTAACTACATTCGTACAAGATTCGGGTAGCATTCGAGTCCTATTCGGAAATGAAAAAATGAAAAACATAAACATGACGAAATGGCAATCTTATTGGTTGATTTTAAATGATTATTTTTATGTAGGTTAGTAGAGGAGCTGAGTGTGTCATGATTTCAAAAAAGTTTTTCGTAGCACATGCAAAGGAGCACACCAAGGCATGGATAAGACATAACGTAAGTCATCTTACTTCAAAATTTCTTTTTTTTTAATCCAAGACTTGAACATCCAAGAACATCCCAGGAAGCCTAGTGCTAAGGGAGTGTAGGGATGAGACATCTTGAGTGATATATATGAATAAAGCGTGTTCCATATACACCTAATTGCAAGAACGTTGTCATATAAAAATAACAAATAACAAATAGCCCACCCCTCCTGACGCCAGTGGCATTGACATCATCCATCAAACAGAAAAAAGGCTTGTTCCCTTTCTCCCTCGCTAAGCCACCGTCTTTCATTCAACTATTTTTAAATCTGTTAACAACAGGTTGTCCCTTATCCAACCAAAGAAGTTCTACAGAAGAATCTACAGCAGAAAGTTAACTGGAATGCCTACAAACAAGACATAATACACAAAGTCAAAGCCGCATGACCTATACTTATATTTTATGCTAAATTCTTATTGAAAATTTTCTATTGAAATCTTTTAATCATATTTATTTTTATACACTTTTTTTAAATGAAATAATATTTCATAAAATCATGAATATTTCATCAGACTCTAGACATGGCTTGTTGCTATAAGAGTTTTTTAATAAAAAATACTTTATATTTGACTTCACATTTTATGGTGAACCTTATTTTACAAGAACAATATTTTATCTTTTTTTACAACATGTAACCAACAAAATCCAACATCAGCTACAGCCATTTTTCAATAGACCTGTTTCACCTTGATTCAATATTTTCCCATTTCAGTTATGTCATTGCCTATCATTTCTTCCAGATTTTTTTAATGGTTGTGCATGAGAAAGGCCATAAATATCAGGGCTCAAAATAACGGCTGACCAACTGTCAATGTCCAGCCAAATTTGGTACTTGACCGGTCAAATACCGTTTTGAATGGACATGTTGACTGGTCATATTTGAAAATATAATAAAATAAAATATCATACGCTGCACATCTTCAAAAAAAATTATCTCAAGGGGAATGACATATGGTGTAAAATGGGAAAAACATTAGACCCAAATGAAAAAAGTTTATTATACACAACCAATAAAAGATTAGGAGATCAAGTTCTTGTTGACCTCAAACTAAAGATTGCATGAGTTATGCAAAAAAAATTCCTAATCAGTCTATCTTTGATTGATGTCCACATGAACTTCATTTTGAACTTCATATCTCATTAGTCTGACTAAAAACAGCTGTAGAATAATTTACAGGTTTAAAAATACAAATTGTAAAATGACTTGTTAACTATCCAGTCAATAAATACATTACTCGAACAGCATTATTACGGTCCGGACACTTGGACATTTTTTCTTAACTATCCAATCAGTGCTCTCCATAAAAACAAAGGAATCAAACAAATTTTAGATGCCATCCAATCACAACAAACAACAGAAAAACTTTAGAAGTATATTTTCAACTTTCTCATGTGAACTTATAAACTGCTAAATCAAATAAATTATGCAGTTTGTTGTGATTGGATGATGCCTAAAAAATGTTTGATCCCTAATTTACCTTGAGGTGTTCATGGTTGGAGTGTCTGCACTGTAAAATTTAGTTTAAAAATACCAAAGGCAGTGTCAAGAAGGATGAAGTACAAAGCTATAAAGACTGAAATTAGTTCTTGATTTCTGTCCATTTAGACCAATATAAAAAGAGACAAGATTTTATAAGTTACAAGCAATAGTTATTAATAACCTTATAGCCTTTGTACATGAATCTATAGACTAATTTTATCAGCATTTCTCTAGCCTTTTTGAAAATATATATTTATGTGATGAGAATGGAACTCATCTGAATGGAAAACAATAATGGAGGGACCATTTTTGTTATGAGTGTATCAGATGTCTTGTATAAGTTATAAAGCAAATCCCATTGCCTCCTCTCTCCCTCCCCTACTGATTAAAAAATGGATGGTCCCTTACAAGACATTCAAAGATAGTTTGAATTCAAATATTTAGATTTTTTGTTGTGAGGTACAGTGTACCTGTTTAACTCATTTCATTACTCTAAGTTTTTCTAAATTGAAACTGAGTACTGTGTAGTTCCAGACAATATATATACCCCCATATAATGTGGGGGTGTCCAAAAGTGTGTCCAAAAGTAAAAATTTGAATGATGCAATTGAAAATTGAGGTTCGAATGAATAAGGAAGTTTTAGAGTTTTGTTTTACAGAAGTTTAAATGCTTCATTGAATTGTGTTTGTGCAGTCTTGTGATCTGCATTTTGCAGTCTAACTTGATGTGAATACCAACTCGAAAAAAGTCTCATTAATATTATTGGGCTTTTTGCATTAAGTTACATATTTAGCCCGGCCTCTACTCAGTCTTAATACCTCTTTCAAGACAGTTCAAATCTTTCAGCATCTCTACATCACAGAGACAACCTGCCACACCTGAGCCAGCACGAGGAGTACTCATCTCAGCACTTACTTCCCATACATCTCTTACAGGATCATAGGACTCCATAGATCCAAGATATTGTGAGCCATTGTGTCCTCCTACTGCCCAGATACGTTCACCCATGGCTCCAGCACCTACTCCTCCTCTACATGTACTCATACAGGCTACGTAGGTCCACTGGTCTGTTGATGGATCATATCTCTCGACAGAATTCAGTGGGGAGGAGTCATCAAAGCCACCAATGGCGTAGAGGTATTGACCAACGACAGCTACTCCTACACCTGAAATATCCATGCCAATCATATTAACGATATATACATGCATAAAACAAATTCAAATGGTCAAGACAGCAGGAATTTGATAAATTAGAACTTTGATCCTTATCAAAAACAAATGATTTCACAATAAAGGCAATGTATATCATTTATGGAACTTCTTGGGGTGTGTAGGAGTAAAAAGGACAAAAATTGTAAATCTTGGGGAAGGGAAAGGGTCCAAAAATTGATCCTTGGAAACCCTGGGGGAGGGGCAGAGGTGAATATCCTAACTTGGGAAAGGAGGGGAGACAAAACTTCAATGCAATGGCCCATAGATAAAGGTTCATGAGAGAAGAGAAAAGAAAGCTTGACTATTACATTTCATAATTTCATAATTCTGTGACCTACCAACTCCATTCATCTGGCATTGTGGCTTCCATCAATCAAATTTATGAAATTTCTGTGTGAAAATGGCTGCCTAGTCATGGGTACTTCCTTATCTCTTGATCAGAATGAACTCTGCCTGTTGTAAGTTGGATTGACAAAAGCCAAAATGCCAGATGTCTGGAGTTGGTAAGATTGCAGAAGTATGATTAGCACTGTCCGGAATTCTAGGGTCTAATTATATCCTTCAGAGGCCTTACCTGCTCTGCGTCTGTTCATAGAAGCTACTTTAGTCCACTTGTTGGTATGTGGGTTATACCTCTCCACTGACTGTAGCGATACCGAGCCATCGTTACCACCCACAGCATACAGGTACCCATCGAGTCCAGCTATTCCTACACCACCACGTCTTTGTAGCATGGGACAAACTAAGTTCCACTCATTGCCTTCAGGATCATACCTAAAATAAGATGAAAATTTCAGGTCAAACTCTTGATCAACTACAGGTCCAACTTGGTTGGATTAGATGGTTGGGAATTGATCTGTTGTGGAGGAGGTTGCAAGTTTAATTCCAAACTGGACCAACATTAAGAGTCTGTCTTAAAATTACTGAGTAAATACTGCCTTCGTAAATAGACAGATTAAGCAAACACGACGTGACGTGAAAGAGGACAGCATGTGCACTGATGAATCAGTTCCAAGATGACCATTGACATTGTGACACCACATTCAGGATGCCATTTTACCTGTTTTTATGTCCTCTTCAGGACGTCGCGATGGTCATCAATGGTCATTTTGGAACTCATTTGTCAGTGCACACTCCCTCCTCACGTAGCTCTTTTGCTTGGATTTTTGTAAGAAAAACACGCTTGAAGAAACACCTTCACAATCTTTGTTTCTCCATTGTTATTTTTGTAATTTGTACTGTAAATGCTGCCCTAGACATATTGCTTTAAACACAGTGTTTCAACACATCACTATTTTCTCTACCTTTCAACAGTTTCAAAGCAAGTTGACTCATCCAGACCCCCTGCAACATAAATAACTCCTCCCAGTACCCCTGCTGACATCCCTCGTCGATATGTTGTCATAGCTGCAACATCACACCATCTATTGTTTACAGGATCAAAACACTCCACTGAATTTAAGTGCTGTACACCATCATGTCCTCCTATGGCATAAACAAGCCCCTTCAGAGCTGCAACAGCAACATGTCTTCGTGGGGTCGAAAGTCTGGCTGTAGGAAACCATGAGTCATCAAACCAGTTGTAGCACTCGATACATTGGAAAGGCTCGCCAGTTTTACCTCTCCCTCCTACAGAAAATAGTGCACCGGCTGTACTCTTCCTGGGTTGAGTTCTAAAACAATTAACATTAGCAGGGCTTAGTTTGTAATTCTTGGCTTCATCGATATAGTTTCTACAATTCACGTTTTGACGTATCAATTCATTGCATTCTACATTTGTCAATAGGTATTTAGTTGGTAATAAAGGGAGACGGAGTTGAGAAAGCAAATCAGGAAGGAACTGAGCTCTTTTTTCAGGATTAAAGTAAACCCACTTCATAATAGCTTCAAAGACGTGTTCCTCACATTTGACATAAAGGTCGTTGCCTGATACAATTTGAAGCAAATGTTTCTCAGAAAGTTTCAAAAACATATCTGTATTTACTAAAGAAGCAAAGCAACGCCTTGAGAAAGCATCAGCTACACGGAGAAAATCTATGCATCCGTGTAGCTCAGCAAACGCTCTCATCTCCAAACAATTTGATGGATGAAGATGTTTCTTCATGAACTCACAACAAGCTTGAACAACAGGCTCAAGTTGTAAAACTGCGGAAGCATTCAGTAAAGCCTCAATATTATCAACGTTAATCGTGATTTTCCTCGTATAAATAAATCTTATTAACTCCGCAACAGCTGTTTCGGAAAGTCCTTGGATAGAGATGATATCTTGAGAGGCTTCCAGCATTGCGTTTGTGAACATTCCTCGAAAATAAGGGCTACAAGATGCTAAGATCACTCGATGGCATTTGATTTTTCTATCTCCAACTTGAAGTACGACGTCGCAGAGTTTCTGTTCTTCGAAGAGCTGGCCTAATATTTCAAACGCTTGAAGTGGAAGAACTTTTGCTTCGTAGGAAAAAGAGTCCAACAACATATCCCCCATGTTCTCCTGGTTTGTTGATCAATTCAAGTTTCTCTTTCAAATGACCTTTTTTGGCCGGCTTAAAAATCGTTATTTGCAACAAGAGAAGATCCTCAAAAAAACAACAATAATTATAACCTTTGAAGAACACATAATTCCGTTCAAAAAGGTCAAACTTGATAACCAAGGCAGACTATAAATGAGGTAAAATAAGGCTTCATTTTTGCGTCATGTTGATTGAAATAATCCCAAGATGGCTGAAGATATTCAAAGCCTTTTGATTGGTTGAGACGTGTTGTTGTCATGTTTTATATACACAGGGATCCCACAGACTTACATTTTGGAAAAATTCCAGACATTACGTCATGTTATGATATTTGATAAATGTTCGTTCGCACGAGCGCACTACAGCTAAGTACCATTTAAAAAACCAGCTGAGTCAATAACCCCAAAACGCAAAATTTTTAAATAAATGAATGGAAGAATAAGTAAAAGAATGATATAGTTTTCAATAATTTATTTTCATGGAGCAAAATTCAATATCCCTATCGATGTCACAGCCCTATTCTTGGCATCAGCGCATTCACTTTCAAGAGGTGTAGTGCATTGTTTATTTATTCACAATAAAACCGAGCAGTAATTGTTGTGAATGGTTTGTAATATTATTGAACGTGGACCTAATCAGCATTTTTCCATTTCAGACCACATTTTCGTCACTTGAGATTCATTTCTTTGAATCTTATCCACATTGATGGTTGCAGTTACTTGAAAACAAGGAGAAATAATTCTCAAGGGAGTGACTGAATGAATAGATAGTATGAAATGGGGAACCTAGTGATCAGGTCTACATCCATCTGTTTTCCTCTCCTTCCATTCTCCTGCACCCACTCCCCACCCTTTACTTGTTGTGCCTTTTGTCTCACATCTCAATGGTGCAGCTTCCAAACCCTTATAATAATAAAATGTCTAAAAAAACGTTCTTTGTTAACAATTGGATTTCTCCATAGTCATCATTAAAAAAGTTTATATAATAACCTACCATATATTGAGTTTTAAATAACAAAATTTCAATAAATAAATTAATAATATATTAATAAAGTTAAATTTTAAAAAGTTTTTTTAAACTAAAATAACTAGCCACCTACAACAATTGTTAGTGGCGGCAGCTGCCACTCAAAAATGCCAAAAGTGGCTGCAGCTGCCACTCATAAAAATGGTCTGATATTCTTCCAGGTTTCCCCTGCTCCCCCTCCCCTCCCTAAACACACATGAAGAAGTAACAGTCACTATAAATGCCTGCTAGTATGCCTACTACCAGACCAAACTTGATTGTGTCTGTTGTCTAGAGAGATGAACATAAGTATACAGCTATTTCAAAAAAGGTTGGTGAAGGGTTTGTTGCATGTTGCATGTTGCATGTTGCATGTTGCATGTTGCATGTTGCATGTTGCATGTTGCATGTTGCATGTTGCTTACCAAGCTTGATATGTATATTCATATGTAAATAATATCAGTACAGAAAAAAATGTTGGAAAAACCTGCAGACATCTTATCATTTTTTCCTTTTCACATCACCCATACTGCATTTCAGGCTTGGTATGCAACATGCAACAAGTAACCTATTATAATACTTCGTTATTTCAAATTTAATCAAATAAATATACCTATTTCAAGTGTGAATACGACAAATTAATTCCTAATATTGAAATTCATGCAATGATTACTTAATAAATTTGAAATTAAAAAAAATAATTTAAGTTGAATATTTCTTACTTAGAATTAAATTACAATAAATTTTTTTTTAAACCATTAAAACTTGTCATTTTAAAATTTGATAATGTGAATGGTTAATAAAAGTATTCATTTAAAAGCCCATTAAAATTTGGGTGTTACACTTGTTCCTCAATCATCATGACATGGTACAGATTTTTAGTTTTGGTAACTGTCAATCATGGTGTTTCCATGACCATTTCCACAGGCCTATTCCCATTTATTGTGCTTCCAGCCAACGTCATGAAAACGTTTTGACAACTATCAAAACCACTCTGTCAAGGCAATAATCCTTCTCAGCTGTTGAGAGTGAGTGTAAAACAACATGAAACTAACCCTATTATGAAACAGATAAAATGTTAAAACCTATGAATTAAAGTTTTTCAGCAATCACAGCCCAATTCCCATGATCGTAATATTCCTTTAATACATCAACTCCATCCACACCATCCTCTATCAAATCTGGTAACTCTTTTTGATTAAAAACGTGATAATATCTCTGCAGCTTGTGTTGTTTTTTCTCTCCAGTAGCAATGTTGTCATTTGCTGAATGCTTATTTTCATAACATGACGTAGTATAAGCTCTTCTTCTGCAATTTGCTGGAGAAGGAAGTGTTTCCTGTGGTTCAGAGTCTGAAATACCTGAGTCGGTGTTCACTCTGTCAACAGACCCATCACTGTCAGAGTCACTTGAAGAAGAAATGCTGTCTATAAGCAGTCTTGTTAAAAGGTGTGGGGGAGTCTTGTCTTGCTTGGAATCATCATTTAGAGACTTTGCTTCTACTTCTACAGCACTCTTTTTTTCATCAGGCTCCAAGAAACATGCAGCGGAGGCAGCAAGCTGGTACTCCTCAGAATCAACCTCACTATATTCACTGTCACAGGATTCTCCTCGTAACAGCAATGCTCTGGGTTTAACTTTCTCCTTACGCTCTCTAAATGAAAGGACATTTATTTTCTCTTTTGCCCAAGCTGTCAAGCTAATGTAGAAGCTTTCTTTGAGATCCTTTTCACTTATTTTCATTAATTCTACTTGTTGAATTTCGTTTGGTGCTTGTTCTGTTTTATCTGTACTCAGGGTTTCATCATTCTTTTCATTGAACAATCTTTTGACCAAAGAAGAGACAAATTTAGTGACATAAGTGATTCTTTTTGGTGAGTTAACTCCTTGAGCTGGATTAGGCTGGTCATTTGGACCGTCATTTGCACTTGGAGTGTTTTTGTTCTTGTCAAAAAATCTACCAATGAGTCCTGACAACAATCCATCCACAAACTTTTTCTCTTTTTCTGGATAAAGTTTAGTTACTTGTGCATTAAGGTTTGTTATAAGGTGATCTTTCTTGTTCTTTATGGTCTGAATAATTTCTTTTAATACTTTGAATTCAATGTTAGAGGAAATAGCATGCTCTTCTGTGTTTTTACTTTCTGGATCAAAGTGCTTGGTATTTTCAGTTGATTGACACCTGTCAAACAGCTTGTCACATGATTTTGACCTTCTCAAATTGCTATGACCATTTGGTGCTAGACTGTTGACTAGGTCTGGAAAATTATTATTTTTATGAATTGATTTTCTGTGCTTGGCTGCAAATTAAAAGAGAAATAATACAGTAATAATTATTAGGTATATCAACCAAATTTTCCTCATGGAGCAACAAGATTCAATCCCTAAAAAATTCCAGGCTGCTATCTTACCAAAGTTTTACCAAAGGCAGACCCCAGTGGAGGTGGGGTCGGTACAACCCTCTACCCACCTGACTCCCAACAAGAATAAACAGCATATATACTAGACACAAATAGCTAAAGATGAAGTACTTCCAGCTTAAACATGCATGGAACCTCCTTCTAAAATAGCCATTTTTTTACCTCTAAATCTTTGATGTCCAGTATATGGAACTAAAACATCCTGTGCATCAAACTGCAAAAATAATAGAAAAGCAAAAATTAGTCTTCATCTCAAGGAGGAATACCTACCCTTTTTACATGGGGGGAAGGGTGTTTGCTCAAGTAACCAGAATGCACCTTGTTTGATAATCTGTGAACATGCCCTTGGGGAAGTGGAAAGGGGAGGGAAGGAGAGGGGAAGGAGAGGCTGTTCATGGAATAATTCTTTGTCTAAGGGATTTTGAATATAGCCTCATTACAAATCACCAAGCCAGTAATATGCAAGATCAGCACCGCAGAAGCCCTGTCAGCCGACTGTTGGCTGATTACCATTAGCCTTAACCCTTACTTTTCTCTGCTGCTGTTCCATAGCCCAGACATAAACTAACATCTTCCCTCCAGGTCGCAATATTCGCCCAAGTTCTTGCAATGCTCTCAGCCTTCTCTTTGCTGAAGCAAAATGATGTATCACACCAATGGAAATGACAGCATCAAAACACTCATCCCTATAGGGAAGCCTCAAGTTGTTACAAACAGCAACCTCGTGATGCCTGTCATGGGCAATTTCTACCAGCTTCAAGCAAGTATCAGATCCCATTATGAATGAGTCTGTGGTAAGACCAAGGTATTTTCCATTTCCACAGCCTAAAGACAACCAAACAGAGAAGAGAAATGTAAATAAAGTGGTATCAGCTTGGAAGTAGAAAGATGACAGTTAAAATACATTGTATAGATGTGAAAAAAAAATGCTTAATTATGGACGACCTATTTCTCATCTCAATTTAATTCCCATTTTCTGTTCCATTCCCATATTTTTGAATTTGAAGAAATATTCTGTCAAAGATGTATTAATTAATAATTACACCTCTGATTATGCCTACTGAGTTTTTTAAAAAGCTGTATGAGTCATTAGGAAAAATAAAAAATAATTCAAATTAAATTTTCTTTCCTAACTCGAATTTTTTCAAAAATCTAATATTTAATAAATGTTCTACCATATATTCAAATTGCTTTGGCCTCAGGGGCAAAGCTGTAGTTACAGTACTTCAATTTATAATGGCTACTGAAAACTACTTAAGGTATATCAGTATTAAATTTTGTACTCATCCATCACATGACACATCTCATTCCTAGATGTTTACTACCATTAATACCTAAATCCTAGCGATAAAACTCATCTATACTCTTGATAAAAAGGAAAACTTTAAAATGCACTAAAAGCTAATCTTGTAACTGAGCTGTTGGTGCTTTGACAAAGACTTAGTCAATTAGTAAGCAGCTTGCATATCAAAGTCAAAACATCTTTCAAAAAAGGGATTCTGAGAGCTTGGAGGCAAAGTTGAATATGATTAAATCGAAACCTTTGCCTCATATCTGAATTAAGATTAATATTTAAATCAAGCAGTTTTCTACTTTCAGATATATTTATTACCTTATGGTAGTTATTCTCAATGTGTTTTTATCAAAACGAAGAGAACACAAACATCTTAACCCATAACTTGTCAAAACATGAATATTGCTGGGAATAAGATGGCAATTATTTTATTTAAGGTTGCTCTACATACAATACTGAAGGTTTTTGTATTTATTTGTTTTATCTTTAAGTAAGTCAACTTATGAGATATGAGTTTCAATAAAATAATATGAAGTCAATATATCTCAAATGAATTCTACAAATGGATAATTACTAAGAATTCATAGCATATGTTTACATGTATGTGTATATTTTGATGAGCATGGTTTTTAAAATTTGCATGAAAAAGACACATGAAAAACGCACATACAAAAATTTTGGCTTTTAAAAATTTGCATGGAAGACACACACATGAAAAACGCACATACAAAAATTTTGGTGGACATCACCTAAAAATTACTTTACAAATCTAAGACTCTAGTGAATTCATGTGAAATGGAAAAAAAAATGAATCAATAAAACATCTGTCATCGCATCAACTACTTCCTGACAGGCCCGTGGCTGTCTCACGTACGACTTCAACAACGTTTATATTATAAGCTTAAGAGAAATCAAAGGTACACTGATAAAAAAATTTCAATCTTTTTCTTACCAACATCAGCAATAATGCTCCCTGCAGGTTGGGATTTTAGAAACTGTTCCACATAAGGCCAAGCTTTGTAGCGAGTATGCCTGAATCCTGGGGCAATGTCATGGTATACATCTTGGACGAATTTCCGTTCGAGCTCCTGGGGGGAAGTAAACTTCGGCATCTAATCTTCCAGATTCTATAAAAACTCTGCTAAATGCAAACGAGAGAAAGTTCATGGAAAGACCTAAAATACAAAGTACTATTTAGAATGAGATAAATACTGCGACATGATCGCTAGAATGAATAGAAAATTAAGGGAAGCGATCGTGAATAATAACAATAAACATTGATATGAGAACGGGAAAAAATTACAGGGAAAAGTCTGGACTTCGGCTTAGACGAACGAAGAGATCTAGATAGACATAAGAAGCTAATATTTATGTGGGTATATTCGCCTCGAAAGCAGCTTTTAAAGCATTTGATATAAGGACGGAAACAAGAAGAATAGGCTTACGAATAAAAGGTTCGTTAAAGGATAACGATCAGAAATTAATTTCCGTGAGACTAAAGGCTAAAAAAACGTAGAAATATGAGCGCTTCGTGCGATCTTGACGGAATGGCAACAATAATCCTAAATGAACTACTGCTATCGGCCAACGAATGGATGGCTGATTATGCACACTAATATAGAACAAGTAAAGAACAAAAGAATGCACAAAGTATATAAAATAAAATGTCTACCTTTTACAGCATCTGGTATGTCTCTCTCTGCAGTCGTGCGGCTCAGAGGGAACGTTTTTATGCAAGCTGAAATTTACCTCCAACAGCTTCATAAAGAGCACTTTAAAATGTGTGACACGCAGGCAGAACTATTCTTCTCTCTTCCTTTATTATCCATTGTGTTTGTAACTATGCCGCGTGGCCATTAATAAACCCAATAAATGACAATATGAAAACTCTTTAGAGGAGCACCAGAAACTGAAAAATATCCAGTATAGTAATCAAGGCTTTTTCTCAGTCTAAAATCTTTCCTCTAGCATATAATCAAATCCCTAACACTCAAGGGCTATCCCGCCAACACAGCTGCTAGGGGGAAAACCATCTTCCCTCAAACACAAAGCAGAAAATGCAAATGAATTTTCTACTAAGTGAAGCAAATAAAACCTTTCCGTCCGCCATCTTGGAATTGAATTATACACAGTCTCTCGCGGTTGTTTCTGGATACTTGAACCCAATTCACTTGAGCAATCGGCCCCCTTCCCCCTTCCCCCTTCCCCCTTCCCCCTTCCCCCTTCCCCCTTCCCCCTTCCCCCTTATTTCTTATTTCCCAATCTCGAGCCCAGAGTCTTTAGGCTTTTTGGTCAGCGGGCTGAATATATGATAACGACGCACGCATTGAATTTATTCAAAGATATTTTATTCAGAACAGGTTATTTGATAGTTACATGACTTTAGCAGTTTCTTGTCACTAACGGAACAATAAAGAATTTTGTTTGATAACAGATCACGTGTTTTTGTTTGGGTTACTGTTTACGAGCACTTGCAGTGAGTGGCAGGGCAGTTACCCGCAGCACAGTTAGCAGCGCACCAAGCATCCATACCTGCTCCATTGTATGGTGGAATAGCCACACACTGACCGCCAACTGGAGGCTGGATCGGAGGCTGAGTTGGCGGTTGAGTGGGAGGTTGGGTTGGGCCATTAGTTGGTGGCAGGGGGCCATCAGTAGAGGGTGGTAAGGTGGGTCCTCCAGTTGGTGGAAGGGGAGGAACGTATCCACCAAGGTACTTCTTGACTGCATTCATGAGAGGATATTTTCCCTTTCCACAGAATTGCCCCTTGAAATCATCCAGCGCAAGTGACCAGAACATGGCTCCAGCAAGACCCTTGGCTTTGATTACTTGTTCTACCTTAAGGTACAGGCTTCTCTCGTCGTCATAGCCTACCCATACATTAGCCCAATCCTGCTTAAGATATCCATAAGGAGCTTTGACTGCACTGTCATCGGTCTTTACAATAGTCATCTTAGGCATCATCTTGCAGACCTCGTAGTAAGAAAGGAAACCAGACTCTCTGGTGTATTCACCTCTTGGGGGGTTGCCATTGGCTGGAGCACCAATTCCGTTTTCATTGGCGTTGACCAACTTGAATGATCGTCCGTATGTGCCAAGTCCAAGAGCGATTTTGTTGGCTGGTGCACCCTTGTCGATCCAGTACTGGGTAGCATATTTCACGGTCAAGATGTCGCCTGGAGGTCCTTCCAAGGCTGTGTGGTGACCAGTGTTTGATTCCCACTTTCCTCTTAAGTCGTATGCCATAAGGTTGATCAAATCTAGGATCTGGCCAATCTTCTGAACTTCGTATGCCTTGTCAATTGTGTTCTTTCCAGCAGATACGGCAGCTGTGAGAAGAAGTCTTGGACGTCCTGATGCTTGGGCTTCAGCTACGAAAGCGTTCATGAGTTCTTGGCAAAGAACTGTGAACCTCTGTTTGTCCCCTGGTGGTGAGCCACCACGAGTTCCTGGGTATTCCCAATCAAGATCAAGACCATCGAAACCCCACTGGCGAAGAATTCTGATGACAGAGTCGATGAAAACCTTTCTGGTTGCTGCAGTTTTGACCATGCGAGAAAATGGGCTGTTGGCGTTCTCGTGGTTCCAACCGCCGACCGCGATGAATGTCTTCAAGGCAGGGTTTTTCTGCTTGAGGGCGTTGAATCTGGGGTACAGCTTGTCGTCGTTCCACTCATACATCGCAAGTTCATTGTTCTGGTTAATCTTGGCGAAAGAGTACATCAGATGGGTACACAGCTCTGGTGGAATGTCCTCAGGCCAGAATTTGGCGGGCCCTTGTCTGTATTGGGACCAGTTGGTGTGATAACACACACGAACATAGTTGCCCGCCGCGTAAGAGGCCAAGCCCAAGAACAAAAGTGTCAAGAGTTGCATAATGTTTCCACTGATACTCCCAACTTGTAACTGCCCTTGTTCAAGTCAAGTATATATGCTCTGATATCCACTTAACATCTGTGTTCAGTGCAACAGCTGCGTGACATCATTTCTGTTCTCTTCCAGTCAGGTTATAGCTTGTACAAATAGCACTAAACAAAGTTTACTTGTTGAGATGTCCCTCTTCAGGTGTATTGACTAAGTTTACCACCCGCTCACACCTCCCTAACATATCCACGCCCACAGCCCACAGCTGTTGACGGAGAACTGTCATGTCTTGCATCAATGTACAGCAGGTTGGTAACTGAAGACGTACAACTTTGCTTATATTTTACAACTTTTTGCTTGGTTAAGGAAATAAGACCAATCAAAGGCACAAAATACCTGAAGCGTTGCATTGGAATGACATAGATTCAGCTTAATTTGGATTTCTAAATAAGTCAAAAACCGAGTTTTCATACGCTTTCATTCTTATTCTTCAAAACACTGTGTCATTCAGCCGTTCTACCTTGATGGCCGATGTCATTCCCCATTACACTTGACAGTTATAGGCATCAATCAACTGTCAATCACTTACTTTACCGTCTTTAGAGTAGCTTACAGGTGTAACAAACGCAGCTTTCAAAGAACAACAAGGAGAATTGTAAGCTAGAAGGACACGAAGAAAGCTATCTTGATTTAACTTAGTTAACGATATTCAGTTTGTACCACTTCAGGGCTGGGTACTAATTCAGCTTACTGAGGTCTGAAGAGCCGCAAAGTTGTGTATTCTCTTTCTTTTCTTAACGCAGTAGAAGAAGGCAACTAGAAGACAATTAACAGGAAGTAAAAAACTACGCTTAAGCATGAATGACAGAACGTATTTTTTTCTGAATGAAAACTTCTTAGCAGCTAAGATCAATTTTTAAAAAATTCCTACAAACAACTAGTTTTTCTTTGCAACGAAATACATAGGTAGCGAAAATATTTAATTTAGGCTTATTTTGAATGAGGTCAGTATATTTTTCAATTGTGATTTATGAATTAACGGGGAATAAAAGCAGATATAAGGAACGTTTAATTTTCTTATAATTTTTAACCGGTTATCCATGGCCAATGCGCAAAGTATTGTGGGTATGCGAAAGTAGAGAATTATAGCCACTTACATTACAGTTTTTTTTTTACGAAATTAATTTCATTTTTTTCGGGCTGCCACTCGATTTATCTTATTTTCCGCTATTTGAGGAGTCATTAGCCAAGTTTATTGCCAATGTCAATATGAGATCCTAGATGACTCAAAATATATTTCAATCAGCGCCAAAATCCTTTAGGAAAATATGAAGGGAACTTATTAATTTGAAAAAGTTTGCAACTAGCTGTACGTTTCGGGCGCTTTTAAAAGAAATTACTTCATTAATTGGAGAAATATATAGGTTCTTTCGTCAATACAGTTCCAAAGGCTTTCTTATTCACTTGTTGTGTTCCTGGGATTTTATTAAACACACCAACACAGCGGTGACCACTATAGCTAGTCATTATCTGTTTTGTCGGAATTTTGGCTTTGGTTTCCTAAATTGCCTTATTTTCGGCTTTGTTGTTGCTCGTTTTACTCAAACAGAGCAAGCCAAACATATGATATAAGAGAAAACACTCAGTGAGTGACCATAATATAAACAACGCCTTAAAGAACACCGACTTTGCCTCAGGACAAATTTTCAATGTATAGTTCTTTGTCAGAAGAGTATCTGGAACTCTCTCCCTTAGTCTCTCCTTAATGATAGTATTCAAGGTGAATGTGTATATTCTTAGCCTTTTTTCCGGCTTCGTTTGTTCTTTCTTGTTCTTTTTGTTTCTTTATCGCCGAGAAACGGTTTCATAATTAATATTTAATTCTAAGATCGACAAAAGAAAATATATTTATTTTCAGAATGAATTTATATTAAATAAAAAATGATCGTTATAATGTTTGCTCGGGCGGAATTATTCGCTCCTAAAAGAATTCCACTAGAATGTAATCCCAATAATTTTTATATATTCTCAAGTTTCATGGAATATATAAAACTGAGTTCAAGCAGATTCCCGCGGCATTTAATAGTTGATGCTCGAATAATGCGAAAGTGGCTGTACTACACCGCTCCTTTTCGCTATATTGACAAACTAATTTACACTAAACTAAACCAAGACCGAAAGAAATTACTAGTTTATCGGTAAAATGCCGGCTCAAGTTAAAGTGCTGGATATTTCTCTTCTGTTCTCTGTTGACCAACTTTACCTCTGCAAACACAGTCCAGTTCTGTACCAAACAGCTGTATAAATTCCTTCTCACGTGACTTACATCTGGCGCGACTACAAGAGAATCTGTCGACATCTCATTTGAGGTTTTTATTGCACTTACTTGAGAACTTTGTGTCTTCTGCAGCGGTGCATTATGAAGTCTTTGTCAGTTATTATCTTGTTGATTGCCTTTTTATCAGCTTCACATGCCTATTACAGGGTATGTTATTTCACAAACTGGGCCCAGTACAGGGATGGGCAGATGAAATACGAACCAGCCAATATCGATCCATTCCTTTGTACCCATATCATGTATTCCTTCGCCAAAGTTAACGATGATAACACCTTAGGGATGTACGAGTGGAACGACGACAAGCTGTACAAGGAAGTTAATGCCCTGAAGGAGGTTAACCCTAACCTTAAGACCCTGTTGGCCGTTGGTGGATGGACACATGAAGGAGGTGCTGTAAGCCCTTTCTCACGCATGGCGTCGACTCCAGCCAACAGAAAAGTGTTCATAGATTCATCAATCGCTGTGCTCACAAAGTATCGCTTCGATGGTTTGGACCTCGACTGGGAGTACCCTGCCCATCGTGGGAACTCACCACCCGAAGACAAGCAACGCTTCACTGTCCTGTGTCAGGAGCTCCTTGAGGCATACAAGAGGTACGCAGTCGCAAATAACACCCCAAGGTTGTTACTCACCGCTGCAGTAGCCGCTGGCGACGCTGTAGTCGATAAAGCCTACGAGGTGGACAAGTTAGCCGGTGTTCTGGACTGGATTAACCTGATGACATACGACATGCATGGAAGCTGGAATCCCGACACGGGACATCACTCAGCGTTATATGGACCCCCAGGGAGTAAGCGCACTGTGTCTTACACTCTTCAGCACTGGATGGACAAGGGAATGCCCTGCCAGAAAATCGCGCTGGGTATGGGTACATATGGCCGTTCATTCACGCTGAAAGATCCTAGTAAAACTGGACTCGGTGCACTGATCAAAGGCCCAGGAAACGCTGGACAGTACACCAAAGAAAAGGGCTTCATCAGTTATTTCGAGATATGTAAGCTTCCACTGACCATCGTCAATAACGACGTCATCAAGGCACCATATGGTTACTATGGAGACCAGTGGATTGGGTACGACGACGCCGCCAGCTTGAAGCTGAAGGTCAATACTTTGATCAAGGGAAAAGATCTACTTGGTGCCATGTTTTGGGCTATCGATCTTGATGACTTCACGAACGTCTGCGGACAAGGGAAGTATCCTTTGATCAATGCTGTCAAAAACGCCCTTGGAGGAGGGGGAGGTACAACTTCTCCACCCTCGCCGGGAAAGTGCCGTGCTATTGGAGCCTGGGCCGGGGATGCCAACATGGACGTTTGGTGCGTCAACAATTGCGCTCTTGGTAACTGCCCAGCTAAGATGTGTTCGTGCTCATAGACCACTGAGCCGGCTAATCCTACATCATTAGTTTAGTACATTGGTAGCCAGTGCTAGAACTGTCAATCAACTTGATGGCCCAAATAAAATGAATACAAAATTAAAATCCTCTAAGAATGAAATAGTTCTGCTTAGTACGTCTGGTATTTTCATGCGTTTGCTGAGCTTTCCAATGCGCATGCGCAACAGGAGAGCGTACCACAAGGTGCCCAATTTATTTCGCAAGCCCACTTTTTTACACCGTGACAGAAGAAAAGAATATATTTCATATTTTTAGCACGGAGCACCGGGTACTTTAGAGTGATTCTAGGAGATGGTAAGATATTAGTGACGTACTAGATATCGCGTGGTCGCGTAGTCAGTATTATTCAAACAGTTTGAGAACGAAGCTCCAGTTACTGGCCAGTATAGCCAAACAACCGTTGTTTATATGATCTCTTTGACCTTTGGAAATAATCGAATCGTGCAATCGAATCATAAACAAAGAACAACTTATATATAAATGACTATTTCGGGTGTCCTAGTGCCCTTGCTTTAACCGACTGCACTCTAAATGTTGACCGGACCTCGAGTACCAAACTGGGGGCCTATGAGGGGGTGGGGGTGGGGGGTGCAAACGACCGATATATCCCATTGATCGGCCTTTTTCTTTGATCAGATACAGTACCTATTTTAATATTCATTATTGCGGTTTGAGTGTCATTACTGTCATTACCATGGAAATATCTTGACTTGAGTCGATTTATGTCAGTCAACAGTGTTATCTTGTCAGTTATTACTTCCATCCTTCTCACCGGCTATGTTCCAGAAAATGTAGTCAAGGTATCGGAAATAAAGTCCTCCGTGAAACTCAGCTTGACGTTTTTATGGACGTTGTATTGAAAGTTTCATTCTCCGGCTCAAACTCTTTCAAGTTTAGCGAGCTCGAGTTTTTGCCTGGAGCTTCATTTTGGCACGTGTCAGTGCACCACGGGACACGATGAAACACAGTGGACAGTTCGTTATGTAATCTGAAGCCGTAAGCGGCGAAGGTCAGAAAATATAAGAATAAAATACACAATAAAAAATAAAGATAAAATGACTGGCTATTCAAAACTCTTTCTTGAATTTAGGCAGTGATTATGAAACCATTTTATTTGCGTTTTTTCGTATAATTTCTCAGTGATATTTTCACAGATACTGTAAAGACTGAAGGCACTGTGGCCAAGCTTACTGTTCTATTGAAACTGACTGAAACCGGGGGACTGAAAACACTTACAATGTTACTGTAATTGTTTCACACGAAAATTAGAATTTCCGATTGTTTTTTCTGATATAGGAATTGTTGAATAGTGGCTGAGGCTGAGAATCCAAATTATTAGGATTGGAAAAAAAACTACTACTCGTGAGGGTTTACAAAACTGGTTACATAACATTGACCCGTCCACCAAATGTATACATTATTTTAAAACACTAAAGTTCAACTTTTAAAAAGCTTAGGGCTTGATGATACCATTTATTTATTACTTTTCAAGGTTTTTTTTGAGAGAACAGGAAAATCCTTATTTTTTATTAACAATTTTCAGCACTGAACCATTCATATCAGTTACGTAATTTCTCGTGCAAAATATAATACTTGTAAAGATGACACACCCAAAACAATGGTTCAGTTTTATCTTACCATGAAAAAAATACTCGTTAAATCCCACATTTCAACCAATAGCAAAAAAATTCATTCAAGCAAGTATGATTTCTCATATTTAACAAGGAAAAGATGTGTAGAAATTTGTTTCGTGATCTGGCCAAGTCCACCTTACAGTAGTCTCCTTTACAGCCGTTCTTAGTGTCGGTCTCGATCTCTGCAAAGGAGGCTTTAGACGTCGGCTTAGACCTTACGGCACATTTCCGCGCTCGCGCTCTGTCGTGGACTAAAAAAACGTGACCTAAAGTAGCATCGTGATATGACGATGTCCACCGTAATGAGTATCATTCGTTCTCTGGATACTTCAAATTTCCTCGTTGTAAAGAGATTATAGAGGGAAGATGGTGAATGAAGGAAGAATTTCTTTTTATACATATATTTTAGTTGATTTCCCCTCAGTGTTGTATAACACATCCACTTGTAAACTCACGTGTTTTTAAAAGAAACTAAGCGATAAGCCAGCCAATCAAATCACAGGATTACAGCCTCATGTTTGTGCGCTTCTCATCCATATCATGACAAACTCAACTTGTGTAGAGAAGGAACTTTGACGATGTTAGACGAATGTAGGGAAAAAAAAGCCATTTCTTCTTGTCACTACGATGGCTAACTCACTGCATTGGTTCCGTAAGGGACTAAGGATCCATGATAATCAACCTTTACGAGATGCTATTCAAGGGAGTACAACATTTCGAGCTGTCTTCTTCTTGGATAGAGCTACTGTAAGAAACGCCAAAGTCTCTATCAACCGATGGCGATTTCTCCTTGAAAGCTTAAAAGACCTCGACAACAAGCTAAAAGAGTTTGGAACTAGGTTATATATCGTCCAGGGCCATCCGATCGATGTGTTTCCGAGGTTGATCAAGGAATGGGGGATAACGAGGCTGACTTTTGAGTACGACAGCGAGCCATATCCGAGTCAACGTGACCTGGCTGTACGTAGACTGGCAGAAAATGAAGGAGTTGAAGTCATAGTAAAAACATCACACTCTCTCTTCGATATTTCCAGGTAGGTTTAATATTACAAGACTTGTTTCAGTATTATCAACTGAGATTTCGCTTTTCTTTTTCTTTTTTTCTTTGTAATCATAGACTTATTGTTCTTTAATAGGTTGGAATCGTTTTAGAAATGAATTCTAAATCTTTATACTCAGGTTATTTTTCTTCCTTTGCTAGTCTGTCTTATTTTTTTCTCTAGTACACCTTTGATATGACTTAAATTTTCACTCAGAAGGATAATTACAACTCGTAATTAACAATATTCTTTTAATTTTAATTTACTGAAATGTAATTAATGTCTCTATATCAAGACATAGTATCTTCTAGCTATAGATAGAAAATTAGTTCTCATCTATAATTGCCGAAAAAATGCCTCTAAAAGAGATGTGATGTAATATGTATCTCATCTAGAAAGCTCCATTACTCCTTTATTAGTAATCATGAAACAATGCCTCCAAGTTGTGAGCACCTTGGACTTGATAGAATACAGTAAATGTATGAGCACATCAAGTCCAACCTTGACTTGGAGCCATTGATCATATTTATCTTGGATGACGAAGGTTTCATCTGCGACCTAATTTTCCTCTGAAAAGAAATTTTCGACAAGATAAACGGGGAAAATTGACATAATTTACAGTCATTTGCATTTTTTCAACACACCCTTTACAAATTCTGTCTGACACACGGTAGTTTGCATCTAAGTGTGAACACCAGACATCAAAACATGTTCTTAGTGGACCCTGAAACTCGTATGCTTGGTGGCTAAAGGGTAAACGTTATGTGGTCTCCCTTGATAGTCTCCTTTGAAATCTACAAACATCTTGGTAAAGAGTTAATGTTTGTAGATTTCAAAGGAGACTGCCAAACGTTTACCCTTTAGCCACCAATCATAAAAGTTTCAGGGTCCACTTAGAACATGTTTTGATGTCTGGTGTTCACACTTAGATGCAAACAACTCTGTGTCAGACAGAAGTTTGTAAAGGGTGTGTTGAAAAGATGCACAATTTGTTTTAAACAGTCAAAATCTTGGTCACAGATGAAACTTATGAAAATTATGCAACTTGCATTCATATTGTCATAATTTATTAAGACAAAAATTTCATCACAGATGAAACTTTTGTCATCCAATGCAAAATACATAATGGTAATTGAACTAAGTGGAGTGCAATTTGGTCTGATATCAAACGCGCGATAACAAAATCACACGACCGCGTAGCGGGAGTGTGATTTGTAATCGCAAGTTTGATATCAGACCAAAATTGCACGACATGAAGTTCAATTATCACTTTATTATATCCATTTTGAAATCATACTAGATAGACACTAAATTTGTGATAAATACAAAAGTATTTATTCACAAATAGCCGGTATTTTGTTTCTTTTTGTAACAAAAAATTGCAGTCAAACTTGAAAAAAGCTACATTTTATGTTCCTTATTTGCTGTAATCTGATTGGTTACCTTTTCTAGTGTTGCATTGTGATTGGCTGACAAAAAGATGCGATTCGGACTCAAAATAGTGCGATTCGGACTCAAAATAGTGCGATTCGTGCTTGAATCAATCTACTGAGAGCCAATCAGATTACAGGATTTGTTAGTGATTTCAAAGTGGATATAATAAAAACAGCTATTGTTTCGTGACCACTGAGGTGAATTTCAAAAGGTGTATTTTGATTTTAATTTTGTGTTTGAGTTCAGTTTTTGTCCATTTTGCTACCACCATCTCTCCTGATATAACGTTGTTGTTGCTTGTATAATATTATTTGGGGTTCCTCTAGCTTGAAAATTAGGAACCCTTTTCTTCTCTTCACCAGTGCTTTATACTTTCCGCATATTTTCTAAACTGTTCTTTATTTTCTTTCAAGATTTGTAGAAGAAAATAATGGTCAAGCACCAATCACATTTAAACAGTTTCATGCCCTCCTGAGAAAAGTCGGCCTTCCTGAAACATGTGTAGAAACAGTCAACAAGGAACTTTTTGGTTCTTGTGTGATGCCAGTCGAAGAGGATCATGATGAAAAATATGGTATTCCATCATTTGAGGAGCTTGGGTTGCTAGTAGAGGAAGAGAAGGGTCCAGTGGTGTGGGTTGGTGGAGAAAGCCAAGCATTAAACCTTTTTCAAATGGCAATTAAAGGGGTAAGATGTTTAACATAAATAATTAGTAATTATTTTGTTTCTGGTAGGATAACCATTTTGTGTAGAAGTGGTGAAATATCATAGGGTTAACAGATGGTGTGGATGGTGATGGGAGATTACAACACATCAAACAAACTCAATTCACATGTGTGGCCGCAGGGCTCAAACCATTGACCCGTCCCGTTGCACTCACAGTAGAGTGATAGACCACTCATTAGTAGATACACCACCCATGCCATGAGGATTTTTCTCCTGAATCTCCGATTTTATTTTCCTTCCTCCATGAAAATCAATGTGATTTGACCATTGTGTGCATAAAATAAAAAATGCAATGGTAGTGAATGTAAGTGTAGGCAGGCCTACATCATCGAAAGTTGCCAAAATAATCAGCCTGCTCTAACGAAGATTATTATTAAGATGATGATTGCCATAATGATTCATAACATTAGTTTCCTCTCCTTATAATTACGATTTAATCTCATAATTCCTTGTCATTAAATACTAATGTTGGTTCCTTCATTTATTCCCTAGCTTCTTGAATCAGATAAAAAGAAATCAAAGGATCCAGAAGATTCTCCTTTCCCAAAGTCCACTAAATTAAGCCCTTATCTACGGTTTGGCTGTATCTCTCCTCGTCTAGTATTTCATGAGATGACCAAGCTTGCATCAAAGGTATGAATATTAGTTATTACCAGGGCTTAAAATAACAGCTGGTCAATGTCTGGCCAAATTTGGTACTTGACCGGTCAAATCAGTTTTGAACGAACATGTTGACCAGCCATATTTGAAAAAAATTAAATAAAATATCATACGCCAGACAGTTGACCGACATATGACTAGCCATTATTTTGAGCCCTGATTACAACACTCTTCACTCATTGTCAGCATATTTAAATAGGCACCATGGAGGGGGAGGGGCTTGTGAGGCTCCCCCCCCCCCCCCCCCATGTTTTCAGCCAAAAGTGATTTTCTGTATATGAGTTGCCTAAAGGTTTGAAATGATTTTAATGCAATTAAAAACTGTGACACTGAGAATTACATTTCCAAGAGCCTCGAATTCCAAATTTATGGGGGTGATGGCATTCCCCAGACCCCCCAGATTAGCCCCTGTTTCAAAACCATGCTTCACAGTCCCTGTTGAATACTTAAATTTATTTTTATTACACAATATTTCTCTCTCTGTAGGTCAGTAATCATGCAGCTTGCATCGGAATCCAAAAGTCTTTGCTTTGGAGGGAGTTCTTCTTTGTTATTGCCAGCAAGAATCCAGCTTTAGATAAGATGTGCAATAACTGCATGTGCTTGCAATTTCCATGGGATAACAACAATGATGCCCTGGAGAAGTGGAAAAATGTAAGCAAATTAGGTTATATTTTTTATTATAAAGTTAAAAATGTGACTGTACATGCCGATTGCCCGGCTATGATTTGGATTTGTTTAAATTTTATATTTATGCATTCAGCTTGGAAATATTGTTTTCCCAACTTCAAACTACATTCTTCCATTGAGTATTAATTCCTTATTTTCCAAAAACACTGGAGCAGGTACATGTACAGTACACCAATAAAAATCTCATTCTCACCCAGGAGGGGCAATAGATCAAAATGAGAAAAGCATTATAGACTCCAGCTGATAACATCATCTCAGTTTAATTGTTTTTTTAATTATGATAATAATATAAATAATAATAATAATAATCAGTTATTGAACCCATATTTCTTCACAATATTGAATTTCTTGATTTAATTTTCTCAGGGTAAAACAGGGTTCCCCTGGATTGACGCCATCATGAGGCAGCTCAAACAAGAAGGCTGGATCCATCACCTTGCCCGCCAAGCCGTAGGATGTTTCCTCACCAGAGGATGTCTTTGGGTCAGCTGGGAAGAAGGCTTTAAGGCATTTGAAGAGATGCAACTGGATGCAGAGTGGAGTCTTAATGCCAGTTGTTGGCTGTGGCTATCTTGTAGTGCATTCTTTAACAGTAATCCAACCCCTTGGTTTTGTCCCGTCAATTTTGGAAAGAAACTCGATCCAGCTGGCAACTATGTAAGGTAAGAAAATAGCCACTCATATCGTATCTTGTATGAATGTTTAGGGTTGGAGGGCCAAGGCTGTTTTTTGGGTTATAGGTGGGGACATTTTTCTGATATTTTAAGGACAGCTCAGTTAAAAGCTTCCTTTGCGACTATGCCTTTGGAAAATATAATCTGCAAAGCCCAGTTAAAAATCATAAAGTACAGTCAACTCATGCCTCTAGGACACCCCAAAATTACGGACACCTTGCTATTACTCTCGTTATTGCAAATGCTCACTATTACGGACACCAAGGGATGGTCCTGATGGTGTCCACTATCATGAGAGTTAACTGAACATTTATATTTCTACTATATATTATAGGAAGTATGTTCAAGAAGTTAAAAACTTACCAACTGAGTATATCTTTGAGCCATGGCTGGCTCCTGCTGAGGTCCAGAAAAGGGCTGGTTGTGTTATTGGGGTTGACTACCCCAAAAACATACTTGACCATGATGTAGCAAGAAAGGTATGCTCAACCAGAATGAGAGACGTCTACAGCGGACTTGTCGTCAAAGGTATGATGCTCATTTGGTTCTTTGATGTCTGTTTTTTGTAAAACTTTTAAGTAGAATATTTGATTTTGTTTTCACTAGTATCGTGTGCGCCTGGACTCGGGCACAATGTAGTGCACTGGTTTCGAAAGGACCTTCGTCTCCATGACAACCCAGCACTATGGGAGGCACTCCCAAACTCCCGTGCATTTTATGCAGTTTATATTTTTGACCCAGTCAACATCAAGGCTGCTAAAGTATCTGCCAACAGATGGAATTTTCTTTTGGAATGCCTCAGGGATTTGGATAATAACTTAAAGAAGTGCGGAACAAGACTGCATGTTCTAAGAGGTCAACCTACCACAATTTTTCCAAAGCTTTTCCGTGAATGGAATATTACCAAGCTTACTCTTGAAAGTGAGTGTGAGCCATTTGGCCAGCAAAGAGATGAAGCCATTGCCTCTTTAGCTGAAGAGTATGGTGTTGAGATGAGTTCAAGATCATCTCATACTCTCTACAGCATTGATAAGATTCTAGAAATGAATGGTGGAAAGTGTCCCACTCTGTTCAAAGAATTTGAAAGTATTATCCGCAAGTTGGGTCCTCCAGATAACCCAGTAGATCCTGTCAACCGTAAGAGTTTTTCATCATGTATTTGTCCAATAAATGCTGCTCATGAAGAAAGATATGGTGTACCAACTCTAAGCGAACTCAATATTGATGAAAGTCAAGTAACCAGTGGTAATCTGTGGGTCGGAGGGGAGACAGAGGCTCTAACAAGACTAACAGAATTGGAAGAAAAGGTATGAAAACTCTCCGGTAAAGAGAAATGAGAGAAGCTAATTGTTCATCCTTGCAGCACTGATGCTGAATAATAGAGGATGTAGGCTGTTGACTGGAAAATTTGTAATGGTGCTCTAGCGTACAATGTACGGCCAAATTTGGTACTTGACTGGTCAAATACAGTTTTGAACAGCATGTTGACCGGTCATATTTGAAAGAAATAAAATATCATATGCTGGACATCTTGATCGGCATATAACTGGCTGTTATTTTGAACCCCTCATCACTTATCATTGAATAACTGGCACAGTACTAATTCTTCATTAATTCGTTCTTTACAGATATTTATTGGGACTAAAAAACAATCTCCAGAAAGTGCAGCAGCTCTATTACCATCCCGTACTCAACTCAGTCCATATCTACGGTTTGGCTGTCTCTCACCTAAGATGTATTACAAAAGACTTACAATGGCATACATCAAGGTTTGTGATTCAATACTGAATAATGGGAATTTCAATATGAAAACTAGGGTAATAATAACAGTATCACCCAAAAATCAGTGTTGCCAAGTGTTGTCAAATATAAGGTGTCAGTAGGGTATTGGTAGAGTGTCAATGTACAGTGTATTGGTAGGTTGTTGGTAGGATTTCAGTATGTTAACTGCATTATGTTGGCCAATATTATAGATACAGACACTGATTGTTGGGTCATATTGTTAATTATTACCGAAAAATTACTAAAAATTAATGAGATCATCGTCCACCATTGGTGGGATATTTCATTACAGTAGAGTGAAGTCACAAAGCCTGTGAAATAAAAATTGAAAAATTAAAAAAAATTAATGTAATATCTATATCACGGGTTGTTTAGGGATTTCACTCATATATTGGTTTTACATCATTAACAGATGAAATGCAAGCCACCTCCAATGTCATTGTACTGTCAGCTCGTCTGGAGAGAATTTTTCTTTACCTTGGCCAGCAAGAATCCTAACATGGATACGATAGAAAACAATCCCCTGTGTCTGGAAATAGAGTGGGAACATAACGAGGAGGCTCTTACTCGCTGGAAAGAGGTGAGTATCTGGTCATGAGAAAACCTCTGATGCCCTTTAAACCTCAAAACAATAGACCATTTTCAAGATGCATGAGCACTTTCAAAAAACAAGTTGATGGTTCTAATGAAATCGTGAAAACAAGCATCACCAACTTACTGAACACTGATGTTTTCTGTCTTTAAGGGTAAAACAGGGTTCCCCTGGATTGACGCCATCATGAGGCAGCTCAGACAAGAAGGCTGGATCCATCACATAGCCCGTCAGGCTGTAGGATGCTTCCTCACCAGAGGATGCCTTTGGATCAGCTGGGAAGAAGGCTTTAAGGTAAAAACATGAAAACACTTCTCTTAAATATGTCACATAGGCACTTCATGTAGTGCCTATCAAAGAGCAGCAAAGAAAGGAATAATACTAAAGGGAAGGGATTTACATGTAGTACTAAATAGCACAACAATTTTTTTTTTAGGTTTTTGAGGAGTTACAGCTGGATGCGGAGTGGAGTGTCAATTCAGGAAGCTGGCTATGGCTATCTTGTAGTGCATTTTTCCACAGCCAGATTCCATGGTTTTGTCCTGTCAGCGTCGGCAAAAAACTTGACCCCTCTGGTAACTACATTAGGTAAGTCATGCTAAAAAACATTTATTTGCTTGAACAATTTTCTTCCCTTGGGGCCCCTGTGCTTTTAATCAAATTTTATAGTTTCTGAAATTAATCTTGTCTTTAGGAAATATGTTCCAGAGCTTCGCACAATGCCCAATAAATACATCTATCATCCATGGACAGCACCTGAAGGAGTTCAGAAAGCTGCCAATTGTGTCATCGGTAAAGACTATCCCAAGGCAATTGCTGATTACATCGAAAGACGAAAAGTCTGCTTGCAACGTTTGAAGGAAGTCTGTTATCAAATTAAAACAACTACTGAATCAGCTATGTGTACAACCTGAATGATCTAAAAGCCAAAGGTCAAATGCCTTTGAAGGATAATAGTTGAACATCTGCCCATAGGGCTGAAAAAATGGCAGCAAAAATATTGACTTCTTACTGTTGTGAATCTCTCGAAAACGACTGTGGCTCACCCCTTTTTCTTTGCAGATTTAAAATCAGCATTAAATTTGAGTTTAAGAAATTGTGATTCACAATCTTTTTCATGGATTTTTTTCTATAATAGGCAGCCACCTTAAAGTAACTACGGTTAGAGAGTTTTCATAACAAAAAATTAACATTCATTCAGTGATACAGAAGCCCATAATTATATTGTATATAAATACTTCAATGTACATAACTCACATTCAACAGATAACTTATCTACTGGTCTTAAGGGGTGTCTTACCTATTTACCAACCATGGTTGCTATGGAAACGATTTAAATCTTTAAGAGGCTTTTCTAATGTTTTAACTTCATACATAAAACCAATTTGTGAAATGGATCTTTTTATGTTATTTACGTAATTTATGTCATATTTCAAAAGAAATTAGAAACAAGCATGTATTTAGTTGGTTTTACCCAAAAAATAAGCAAAATTATAGCTGATATGAATTGGAATGGTGAAAAGGCCAGATTACTAAGTCATGTTGAAAATTTTAAATCTAAATATTTTACCACTCACATTCATCTACAATTTTGCTTATTTTTGGGTCAAACAGTGCAACCATGGCTGGTAGATAGGCAAGATTCCCCTTCAAGACTTGTTTTAAGATTCCTACAGGAAAGATATAGTAATTATTTATACATTAAACTGATATACCTGTATAAACATGTGTGGACCCTGAATGTTATTTGATTGATCTATGTTTAGGCATAAAGACAACTTAAGACATGTACTGGGTTGATATGGAATTTATTAAGGATTGCATAGAAAGCTTCAAGGGATGATGAAGTAGCGTTGCTGTATGAGAAGCAGCCTTTTCTAAACATATGGGGGCTTCCCTTGGCTTGATAATAATGATTAAAGAATGGGAGGGAATGAATAAATAATGGTTTAGCAGTGGAATTTCCATTTCGACTTAGAGGGAAAACTGTCATGTTGATTTTGGGAAAGAGGAAGTCATTGCAGCACAGGAGAGAACGAACAAGTAACTCTACCTACTACTATCCAATGCCAACATCGAGATCTAGAATCAAACATGAGTTGGACTGGAGCAAGGTGAGTACTCTCAGCTACTGCCAAGTGCCACTACCAAAAAGGAGAGGATGGACCCCTTTTTCTGTACAGTAATAGAAGGTAAGCTTTTGATTCCTTTTGTGAAGAAAGTTCAAGATGAGCTTCTTTTGACATGAATATTTTTGCAGCAATTTGGCCATTTTTTTTCAGGCCATTGGAATTTGGTTCTCCATTTCCTCTAATCAAAAATGCATAAGGTAATAACTAGTCTTCTTCGCAACCTTCTTAGTATATATTGAGGCACACTAAAAATGGCTTCAAAGGAAGCTTTACAGTTCCTACAGCTATGAGTTTGTATAATATTAACAACTTCTATAACATTGTAGTTCACAAAATAAAGACTTTTTATAAAAGCTTAATTTTAATGATCCCCATTGCTTTCACTCTTATTTAAGTTTGAATTAATATAAAATACCATTTAATTAAAAGTACACATAGTGTATACTCAATATTTGATATAAATGACTATCCTATTAGAGTTATTGCATTTAACCCAATATTAATATCAAATAGTGTTGCAGTTGAAGAGAAACACTAGGGGCAAGTGTCGTACGTCTATAAGGAGGGTATATTTAGAATTTCCCATGGGGTACCATACAGTACTTCCCATTAACCTCAACAAATCATTCCAACCCCTCCTCCCTCCTTCCAAAAAAAACCATATGGCAAATAAACTTGTAATATAACTGAACAATGTAAAAACGTTATCTTGTCGTAAACGTTTGTTTATTGCTTTTACACTTGTTTTGATCGTACAAAACTTACAATAACTACCGATTTTGAACGTGACAAACTGACCATGCGGTCCGATGTGACATGAAAACGAGGCTACCACAGGAATCCCGATAAACAGCAACGACAATCTGTTTAGTATATAAACATAAACTGGCTTCCAGGCCACAGCGTAAATCATGTTTATAAATGTTTCAACCATTGAACGTTTTGTATAGTTTAGTTATCTTGCATTTAGTTTAGCACAAAATTGTTTGCCTACATTACAACCATTATCTTAGAAGTGCGACCCTTGACGTGTGATGTCTTGTTTACCAACATTTCAATGGCCGTCAATCAAAGAAATAACCTAGAATATTTTTTTGAGGCTGAATAAATAAATAGTTACTGCGATTCTCAATATTCTGCGAACTCAAACATTTCAACGCCTTGTCGTGAAATTGGTTATTCACTGCCATCAATCAAAACTAATCAGTCGGTACCTTTCATATTTTTGACAGGCGGCAGCGAAAAACCAAATTCAACCAGGAAACTCGCAACTACCGAGTTTGCAGAATATTGAGAATTGCAGTAAATCCTCTAAAATATTCAATTCGGTCAAAAATGTAATTTTTCTAGTCTAGTTCTTTGATTGACAGCCGTCAAAATACTAGTTTGTAAAAGACTTCAACGATAATGGTTGTAAACACAATTGCAATAGACTATGGACTTTCTTCTCATTACAAACTTCCTCTTAGGGTCGATGCTACTCTAAAAGTTATACTTTGTTATAACCAAACGAAATGCTTATCTGAATTGAGACACTGACAAACCATTAAGGTACATGACCACGTATGAGTAATATATAAGGCATTAGCAAAAGTTCCATGCAAAAATTGTCAGAACATTGCTGATGTAGCAAACATGGATTAATTCTCATGCAGGATTGTGTGTATAGGAATTACCAACAGCTCAACTCTCAAATAGTTTTCATTCTGAACCAATAAAAAAAGCAATACAATCAAATGACTTGTGTACAAATTATAATTTTTTTCGTGAAAGTAATCAATGCAGTTTTCCCCTTATCAAGAAAGATTCAAAAGACTATAAAGTGACCACTACTGAAGTAAGAACCTGTAGCTTAAGCTTTAGTGTGACTCGCAATTGCTTCAAAAGCGACTGAAAATTGAATGCTGTATGTATCCTATTTATATGAAAATTGAATTCTTGATAAATACTCCAAGAACACAGCAAAAAAAGTGAAAATGGTATTCTATATTATGATAGCCGGGCCAATCACGAAAGAGATTCATTCATTATTTCTATTATTAAGTTATAAATTCTCAATTACTATTATTACCTAGACATAAGATTTACTCTTATACTTGATGGGCGGAGGGGGTTTGGGTGGTTTTGGGGAGGTACCCCCAGTACCAGGACTACTCTCTTGAGGTATATCAGAGGTATTCACGTAGTCAGAGCTACGAGCACTATAAACAGTTTTTCTATCGCTATTTCCATGATACTCATGCGATGCGGACCGATTATATGAGGCACCCCAGTCTGGTTTACTCATAGTTGTTACATTTTCAGTCTGGACATGCCGTCGATCCACAGGCTCAAGACTGTTGCTGTGTGAGGTTGAAGGTGCCTTCCTGGACATACCAGCTGGCGGGAGTGGTGCCTTTCTTTTGGGCTGTAAATAAGTACTGTTGCCAGGACTTGGAGTGTTTGCGGCTGTGATATGTGAGTCTGTGTGTGAACCACCCCCAGGGACATAGTCCTTGGGTAGTTCAATATAATCGTCCACTTTTTGTGTATTTGAGGTTTTAGTGATCTGTGGTACTGAGTATGTTGATTCTTGGGGCTGTTGAACCAAAGCCTGTTGTTCTGATCCTTCAATTTCTTCGACTACAAGAGAGGGAAACATCCCAGACTTGCCATCCACATGTCCTTCCCAAAATCCATCATCAACACCATTGTCATCTTTTCTAGTGACTTGAATGATGTCTCCCTCATTGAATGAGATTTCATCATCTCCGACTGCTTCATAATCAAACAAAGCCCTTACCAGACAAACTGCAACAGAAAAACAAAAGAAAAGTTTTTTTTATTGAAGTACTGTAGGCATAGTGGAATCGGTCCTTCAAATTCAATGAGCAGTAATTTTGTGTACAGTGATTGATCATTTATGTACTGTGTCTGTACCACAAAATAACTACTGTATCAATGAGAACTTACTATAATTTTGTTGTTGAGCCATGGCTACATAACTAGTGCTGCTTGGTGATGCTCCAAGGCTTCCATCTGTGAAGGAGCCACTATGACCTGAACCACTGAGACCTGAACCACTGTGACCTGAACCACTATGATTTGACACCAGGGAGGGGCGTTTTTTAGCTCGAAATTGTACGTATGATTCTGGAAAGTAACCTAATTCTCCTTTCTTGTTTCGACCCTGGAAAGAATAGCAACCACACATATAAGAACACTTTTCTTTATCTGTTACAATGATGACAATGCTTCTTGATATTAGTGATAAAGAAAACTTGTGATGCTAGTTGTATTGCTCATGAAAGATGGTGGTGATGATGATGATAATTATGGTGAATGAATGTCCTTGTGGCAAACTCATTACCTTACACCAGCCATCGCTGTCTCTCTCTAAAACTTCAAGCTCTTCATTTTCTACAATATTTAGTTCATCTGTTGTTGAAGCCTTAAAAAAAAAAAATTCAAGTGATTGTTACTCACTTTTCTGTGCATCACATCACTATGAACAGTACAGAGCAGGGCAGTCAGTCCAAAGAAAGTGTTAATCCTACTTTTCAGAAGATGACTTGCTTAGGATTTATAAATTTATTTAGATAACTTTTCAATTAGTACTTGGGATATGATGGGCACCCTTCACAACCCAGCTGCATGAACTGATTTGGGTCAAATGCCTGTGAGACATGCTGTGAGACTGCTCTTACCACTATACCACCCTTGTTTCCCTCAGGTACAGTCGAAGCTCTCATAAATGACCACCTCAGGAAATCCAAAAAGTGTCCTAACTCAAGTTGTTTGCTAATGGACATTGGCTCTCACAGCCGGTAATGCGAACAGGGTTTCCAAATCGTGGTTGTAACTTGAGCTGGTCCCTTACTAGAGTGGTGGCTAGGAGAGCTCCAGCTGTATTAGTCACAAGATGCAGTGTTCTTTTCATTACCTCAAAGTTATAAAGTGCAACACAAGGTGATGGGAATGATCCTGTAGATATGATGCTTTGAGCATCTTCGTCAGACTCATAGTCCCCTACGAATGTATCATCCACATCCCACTCATCATCCATCCAGCCTGCATTTTCTGTCGGGGTATCGGAATCTAGAGAGGTCTGTGAACTACTGAGACCTGAAAATAAATTGGTAAAAAATGTAAGCAAACCTAGTTGCCATAGTAACAGGGACTATTGAGGGGAAATAGTCATCTTTGTAGACCACTTTTCTTTTTCTTTCTTTCTTTTATTCCTTTCAAAACCAAGTTTGCCTTCTCTCTCTTTTCTTTCTTTCTTTCTTTCTTTCTTTCTTTCTTTCTTTCTTTTCGATTTTTTTTACGATTCTCATTTAAATCAGTTTTAGCTGAACAGGACAGACCAGTCTAAAGAATATAATTAAATAAACTATGCCATTTACCTTGTTCATCCATTGGAGACAGTGAATTTGCACTCTTGAGCCATTCTTCAACGTTGACTGTAAAATAAGAGAAAATAGAACCCAGTCAACAGAACCCAACAGTAAAGTAAATCATTGATGCTGCGTCACAATGCTAGTAATGTGGTACTCACCTCCTGCTCCTTTGAGAAGGTCAAGACAGGCTTCCGACTTTAATTTGATCAACTGAAAATCAACAAAGTAAAGGGCACACAACAATAATTATTATTCTAATTGCAGTCTTATCAATTATCATTACATCATTTCTAGGCATTAATCTAGAAATACTACAAGATACTTAATTTTCAAGCCCTCAGAAATTAACATTTCATTCATTCACATATCCATTCATTCATGTATCCTTTCATCCATTCAATGTATTCATTTAATGACGGTCATTCATTCATTTATTCATTCATTCTATCTATTCATTATATTAGTAATTCCCACCTCAGATTTTCTAATTTCTTCTTGTATGGTCTCTGGGCTTTCTTCAGGGTCTTGGTTTGGGTCCCCTGTTGAAGGTGACTCACTAACCTGTTGTAAAAGTAATCACAGACATCAGTTCTGGGTTGAAAAATGATGAGGACTGTGATATTGATGATGATGAAAGGATTTCTCCAGATAAAAGGATTTACACCCTTAGTTCTAGAGCTGAAGTACAGCATACAAACCACAATGATTATGGTAATAAAAATTATGTAGACGGTGATCATGATGATGATGATGACAACAACGATGATGATGGCTATATATGATGATGGTGATAACTTGTATGATGATGATTATGAAAGATGATGATGGTGGTCATGATGGATGATAATGATGAACAGTAAGATCATTATAGTGATATCATGATAATAGCAATGATGAAATCATAATGAAGTCACAATAGTATTTCTTGTAATCCTCACATTATCAGATGATTTCAATCCTGTACTAAGAGTTTTTTGTTTCTCTTTTATGTTCTTTTGTTCCCTGACAACTCTCATAGCTAGTTTACGAGCCTCTTTGTTCAGAACCAAACCAGCATTTCTGTCCATGGATAATGTTGATACCTAAAACCAAAACCAGAAATAACCAAGAAAAAATTAATTTTAAAATGCATTTTTGAAATTCGAAATTACTAAATGGTATATTCTAGTACCTCCTTTACAGAATATCCTGGGGGGATGGAGATCTCTAACAACAATCCTTCTCCATGGGGAGTAGAGGGGAGGGGAGGGGATGCGAGGGGCTAGGGTATGAGTGTTCTCAACAATGCAGGAATAATTTGCGATTCAAGCAACGTGTTGGTCTCCACTTTGCTTTTGTACCTCACATTTCTTTTACTCTACAGATGAATTTAGAAGATGGACATGAAAGAAAGACAAATTAAGGAAACTCTATATATTATCCACTATGTATTTTTTGTTTTACCCTCAGGACACCCCATAATGCCTTGCAATTCAACATGGCCACCATATCGTCCAAGTAGCCCATTCTTTACCTCATCATATCTGCAAGGTTCATAGTCATAATGAATAACTTCAGTGAATACATTGCTTTTGGTGAGAAAACACTGCACACAGTAATCTTTGTTAATCTGAAAGCATACAAAATATATAAGTGAGCACATGTCTGTGTATGTCCAATCCACCCAGCTGCATGGCTCTGTTGCATGGTTGAGAAAGGGTCTATTGTGCAGGATATCATAGACCTTTCCTAAATCCGAAAAAACAGGATGCATTGTGGTCTAGTTTTGGTACAAACAACACCATATTGACATGGTGAACAAAAGATGTTTGTAATGAAGCTAAACCGCAATGCACCATGTTGCTTATCTCAGAAAAGGTTTATGGGTGCAAACCCTAGCCAGATGAACACTAAGTGTCTTAAAATATCTAGGCAGAAGGTGCTGTGTTGCTCTAGAAATTGCTTCCACTAATAAAGCATAAACTCAATATTATATCTTACCCTTTCTGCCTCAGCCAACAAATTTTCAAACCCATTTTTTGCATTTGTAACAACCTCAACTTCTAACTTGCCCATTGTCAGTAAATATTCCCTAATTGTTTCATAATAATCACCGTATATTGACTGAAAGAAATAAAACATGAAGGTAGAACAATATTGTAAGGGAATTCCCATTGTGTTATAAAATATTTATACTTCTTTTGAAAGGGGGAGGGGGGTTGGACTGTTCGAAGGGATGGGAGGGATCTGTGAAGGGTACGTAGCCACGCTCCTCCTAAGATAGCCCTGCTATGGTTATGTATCCTTTGCTGCAGATCTTTCCCATGCTTTCAAAGTGAATATGTCCATACCCCTCCCAACATAGGGAAAAGGAGATAAGGTAAAGCAATTTCCAAGGGTGGGGAAGTTTTTGGGGGGTTCGGAGGGAACATATGGGTTAGGAATGCCATGGCAGTATAAATGGAACTATCGGCTGAACAGATTGTATGTGTTATAATAGTCCCATTCACAGTTTCCTGTGTAGCCAGGCCTTTGCATCGAAGCGAGAGAAATGGTGAGCTTGCAATGATAGAGACCTTTTTTAAACACCTTAGACAATTATTATTCACACGTCTCTATCATTGCAAGCTCACTGTTCATCTTGCTTCAATGCAAAGGCCCAGCTACCTTTCAAGATGGCACAGGGAATTGGAATGGGACTGGCTTATACTAGTAGATGGTAAAATGCTGGTTGTACTTACAATCATAATTCTCTGTAGATCTGTACAGTAGTATTGAGCTACGTGAGCATTTGATGCAGCAAGGTTGAGAAGATATTCATTTCTAGCCATGTTGGCTCTCTTTTCACATGCTTCCTTCCGACTAGAGCTCTGAAGTTATTTGATATTGCATATAATTAATCACCAATTATCAATAAAGAAATTAATTAAAAATTCTTGCTCTTACCTTGGTAAAATTTTTACCGAGCGTTGCTTTAGACTGAAAGAACTTTGTATTCTGTTTCTTGTATCTTGAAATGAAAAAGACTCTTATTATATGAAAAATGTAAGGCATTCCAACTACTACAAAAGGTATCCAGTCATGACCCCTATTGCCATGACAACCACATACTATACCGCCAATTTTTAACCATGACCCCCCTTAATATACGTTATGCAATGGACTTTGATGTACTGATTGTGACACCCCTGTACTAAAGGGAAGATGACCCCACCCAAAACCACATTAATATGAGAACTCCTCATAACTTTTCAATAACTTAATCATTATTAATAAAACTAGATAATTATCAAGCATACTTACTTATCTTCAGCTTCTGCAGCCTGTTCACCAGCCACATGAGCTAGTTTCTCTGCTTCCATATAGTTCTTTTTGGACTAGAAAAAAATATGATAAAAATCAGGAAAGAAAGTCAAGGTGAAAATATAGAAAAAAGGATAATTCAAAAATTATGTCATGTCATCTACTCATGTCACCAAGGAAGGGAGGGGAGGGGAAGGGACATTAATGGACATTTTTTGAGACATCACAGTAATTTCAGACAATATGTTATTCTATTGAATATTAGATTCTTTGTTTGAGTTGTATCTATATTCTTTTCATTTGCAACCATGAAACAAAGAAATGATACTCTAGGAATAACAAGTGGTCTGAAATGGGAAAACATTATGCCCAAGCCAAAAAGGTCTTTTTGTCAGGTACTTTGCAGCTGCAACATCAGTCTAGACTGTCATTTGTTAATTATAAGAATCACGCACTAATACAATACAATAGAACATATACCTTGGACATTTCTCTTATCGTTTCAAATAATTCTTCTTGTACCTTCTGTATCATCTCTGAACACTAAGAATTCAAAGATGTAACTTTAGACATAAATGATGATCTTTAGCTAAAAAACATGATTGCTGTAATAATAAACAGTACTATAAAATATATTTAAAAGCATAATATCTAAAATTATTAAGTATTAACATGGTAAAGCATTAACTTTATATTTTATTCAATAGGAAGTAAAGATGCATGAATTCTGATGTTCTTAGTTGAAGAGAGGAAAAGCCTAAGGGAAAACCCTTGTGGCAAGCGAAAGAATTGTCAAGATGTCATTCAAATAATTCAGCTCACACCTCCAGGTGGCATAGATGAGGTGCTTCCCATGTAACGCATCTTTGATTGAATGATACCGTATTTGTTTGATAAACCGCCACGGTGCTCTTTAAATTTTTAGTGTTTCAGTTATTTGGGGACAGCACTTTTTTTTAAGGTGGTGATCTTTGATATTTTGCTCTCATACGCGGCACTCAATCTAGTACCCTTTGCAGTCGTTCTTAGCGTCAGTCTCAAAATCCCTTCCCACTAACGGCTGCTTACTGCAGCCAGACATTTCATTCCAATGGCTTAGCCAATCACGGCTCTAGTTCTAAAATCGAGAACTAAAGTGCCCCAGATAAAAAAAACAAAAGGAGTTTCATTTATTGTTTTGAATGTTAGGGATGTTAAGTGAGGAGGGATTTTTAGACCGACACTAAGAACCGCTGCAAATTAAAGGAGACTACACTTAATCAGGTGGCGCTTTATTGGGGGTGGTGCTTAAATGAATAAATAAATATTATGGGGAAAAAATTGCATTTATCTTCCCAAGTATTGCCAATAAAGAAAGAAATAATGTTCAAGGGAATGTATGACTAGTGATCTAGTTGACAGTGATGAGAAGAGGTAATGATTTATCGTATATTTGAGAAACACATAATTATTGTCATAGTTTAAATTTAACCTTGGATCAAACATTCAAACTAGTTCAAAAATTCAAAACTGGTTCAATAATTTTGGACTGGTTTGAAAACCCAGGTGAAAAATGAACTGGTTTGGAAATTCTGAACCACAACATAATCATAATAGTATTAAACTGTCTTGTAGTTATGGCACTTGTCCTCACAAACCTTCTTAAAAACCTGAGCTTTGTTGGCTTTAAAGGTTTTGACTTCATCACCAACTTGTGCCTGTAATTCTTCAGCAATTTCCAATCTTTTCTTGCTCGTACTCTCAGATTCCTCAAGAAATGTTTTCCAAACTGCCTCTGGGGATCTGATAGAAAGAAATTAAGGCAAAACACTTACATTTGAATATTAAATGAAAAATCTACAGGGCATATCCACCATTAGAATATGAAGGGGTTGTTGCCGAGTCTCCCTAGCCACAGGCTAATGTTTAAGTATATTACTATATTCATTATTCTACCATAAACGCAACAATAACATTGAAAACCCAAGTTGGCAACAGTGTATACAAGACCATCAAAAAAGTTTTAAGATAAATTTTGAAAATGATAGGGCATGATAACACATTTTAGCTTACTACTTGTACTGATGATAGCTGATGGCCAATCAGGAAGCAGGATTTAATTGACAGCTGTGGTAAAATGCCATTTGTAATTTTGAATGTCACTTACCTGTAGGTTATATCTTTCTCCTTGCAAGATAAAAACTCTCGCTTCTGTATGAAATTGTTGTTAAGCTTTTGTAAATTCTGCAGAGATATACATATATACATATAAAATTAACATAATATAATTTTATATAGGATACTGCAGAAAAACATTGAATTGGATGCAAGGGAGGACTAGACTGCACTCATTTGGGAGATGTCTCGTTATAGCAATTCTGAAATACATATGTGAATATCAGCCAATGGGAATGAATGGGAATGTCAATCAAATGCTTAGATAGACACACATATATAATTATTTCAAATCACAAATATAACAGTTCTAACATTTTCACCATAATTACAGAGAGAAGTACAAAAGGAAATGTTCCAATTTAATGTTACTAGGTGATTGACTTTGAAGTCACTTAATTATGTGGAAAGCAAATTGAAAACTAAAATTGCACACAATATTGAAGGCCAAAATAAAACAAAGAACAATGATGAGAGTACGGTTAATCATATTTCACACCTGAGAGAATAATATTTTTGGTAATTGAGAGACTGAATTGAAAAAAACTCTCGAAAATATTGATAAACATTAGCTAATTTAGTGAGACTTGTCCATTTAACCAAAACAGAATGATTTACCATTGAGTACAATTATATTTTGAATTGTACAGATACGAGACATTCAAAGAATGACAATTTAGAGATACACTTAACCCTGCTAAAGACCTAAGAAAAATATTTATTCTAATCTCAAACAAAACTTCGACCTGTTTTAATTTCACAAAAAAAAAATAAGCTCAAATATTTAGCTCGCTTCAGATAAATCTTAGAATTGATATTTTTGGGATTACCTTAAACTATTAGATAAAAAAAAGTTTGTGATTGGGTTTGAAAATGCTATATTACCTGAGCATACTCCTTCTCGATGGCCGATCTCTGTTTACTGTACGATCTGCAAAAACATTCAAATACGCTCAATCAAACTTCGATAACACAAATATTCTAAACTCTATATTTCACTGTCATGACAAACGGAATCGCTAGTATAACACATCCTACCTGATATCCTCCAAAAGATCCTGCTCGAATTGATATTTCTGCTGGAGTTTAGCCAGCTGTTCTGTGTGGACGTTTCGTAAAGCTTGCAGGATCTTTGCTTTGGGAGCTTTTGGAGCCTTTGGCTGTAGTTGGAAAAGGGGAGATTGCGCTTAATTTTACTTCACTAAATAGTCCATTACGCAGCACAAAAGCGTTGAATACGATGATTCTGACCTACCTTTGCCCGGCCTTGTGGCTGAGATGCCATATTAACGGTTTATTGTGGTGTTTTTTCTACATTTTCTCTGTTGAATGACTATCACTCTTCGCCATAGTTATTTTGTTTCCCGTGTTATGCTCGGCTGTCACGTGACTTAGAGGTATTTGTCCCTTTCGGCGCCCAGTCTTTCCCAGGATCGAATCATCGGTGGAAGGAAAAGTATGGAAGAGAAAAAATGAAAAAATAAATATATATTGTAAATTACAAATCGTGATTTTTTAGGTAAAAAGTTAAAGATGGCGTTAAAGTGATGCAAAAACAGTAGCAAAACTGTATCTTCTTGGAAAAACTTAGTTATGAAAATCTATAAATTAAATAAGTAATTGGGAAGTGGTTGAATTTTTTTCTTTGTTTATTGTTTAATAAAAAAAATGATAATTTAATCTGTGTGTATATAGTGTGAAATATCCATAGTTTTTATTGAAAAAAAAAATTGTTTGTGTACCCCATCAAGCCACTTTTTTGTCACTATATCGCTATACAGGTATGTGATGCCAAACAGGGTATAGTTTTCAGCATTTTTACTCTCAAACAGTTTATATAAAATCGCACTCTCTCTGGAACACAGTATATATTTTCACAAAGTATGTGAAAATCTTCTCTGGAACATGGTCAGGGTTTATAGGACTCAGTGGCACCTCCCTACCCAAAACCGTAAGGAGAACTCTGTGAGTAAGATGACTTGATTTGGGAAAGGGAGGGGAGGATACAAAGGGAAAGGCTCTCCTTTCCCTATTTTACTCAAAGCTCCCCTAGAAACAACAACACAGAATAAATTTCTCTCTAGGCACCAGACTCTGGCACAAGTGAGAAAATTGGGAAGACTTAGTGGAAGCCTTGTGTTGGAGAGTCTAATTATTTCTCCTTGAGCTCCAAATTAATGAAAGGTAATGGGGGATATCTAGGGAAAATTACAGCCATCTTGCCACCATAAACTACTTTGACATCATTCCCAAACAACATACACTACCTAGAAAGATTTATGGTAGCAGCCACCATGTTGTAAGTAGGGCTAGAATATGTGGATAGACTGGGGTGACAAACTGAAATTGTGACATTTATTGTGGAAAATAGCAGCTTTAAACAGTAAGATTTTTGTGGTAGGTCTCTTTTTTAATTCTAGATTATTGTTTCACTTTAAAAAGAACTTGAAACTTCAGTGAGTTTTTCTTATGTTTTTGACAATCCTTTGCCCTAGCTACTTTCACTGCTACTATGATTCCTTCTATAGAAAGACAGTATGTGATAACTTTAAGCTACCTTATTCTCATTAAAATATACTGCACAAAATGGCAAGGGCACAATATAATTAAAGATTACCTTTGGGGCCAATGTACTTTGGTTGACACAGGGGCCGTAAGGGGGGCCTTGGCACGGTTCACGAAAATTTAAAAAGGACGATCACAGCTCACAGAAAATATCAAATGTTAAAATTCATGATTCACAATGTTTAGAACCTGCTCATCACACATCGCGAAAACCCTTTACCGCCCCTGTTGACAGCTGTTGTAGTATAAATTTTCCAAATTCATATATTAATAATAAAAAAGAACATTTTTCAGAATAAGCATTACATAGAGAACTTGATGTGTACATACTTAAAGTTATTTTTTAAAGATAGTATAAAAATCAGCTTTTTTTCTTGTCCTCATGAGAAATACAGAGTAAACCTCAAAGAATATCTGGAATTCTTATCAAGAAAGAATAGTTCCTGATGATAGTCTTGGAGTAAAAGTTTCAGCAGGATTTTGACTTGAATATTCATTATCATCTTGAAGCAGCAGCAGCATCAAGTCTTTTCACAACAAAAGTACTTGTATCCAAGAACCTCCCGACGCAGTTAATCAAGCAGTTTTCAGTTTTGGAGTCCAGTTTGTTGCCTGGTTTGTCAGGTACACACTTGTCCCAACACTGGTCGGTTAAGTTATGAACAAGAGATTGAAACTTTGCCTTTTCTCCTTCGATTTGCAGCATTCTTGTGAGCTCGGGGTCGTCTGCTATTCCTTGCATGTTTCTTGTAAGTTTGTAAAATTCTTTTTAGCTTTTTGAAGTAAGTTATCTCCAAAATTTAAAGTGAGTATTATGAGTTAGAAATCGAGAGACGCAAGACCCGAAGGAAAACTTCTAATATCACCAGGCGTTCCAAGCTTGGCTTACGCACGTGTTGACGCAAAGGATTTTGGTCTTTCCACAGGCAGCCCAATCATAGCTTTTCCTTGGAAGCATCTTGTGGGCAGAGTAACCCAGTTAGCCTGGATTTTGCCTTAGTGGAGGCCTAAAACCCGATGTCACAACATCAACATCAACCCAAAAACCGGCCAACCAAAAAAACAGCTAACACGATGGAGGAGGGGGACCCTATTTTGTTGTAATCACCTGTGTATAGACCCCTTGCTGTTCACTTTGGAATGCAGCTCAATTTGGAGGACAAAACAATAGGTTTCCAATTCTAACAAGATTAAAATTCTTTTGTCTTGTACTCCAAATTGAGCTACTTTGACTTCATGTGCAAGGGGTCTATACATGTTTGGATAACTGTTATAAATCTCACTTTCTGATTGGTTGATGGCCAGTGCATTATGAGAGCATAAAGCATGCAAGCACATTTGCATTTTATAAAAGAAATAAAAAGCTTGCTTGCTCACATCTGCACTTGGGGATGGTCAGAAAAACTTGAGAAGTGTTAAAAGAAACAATCTGCTATGCTTCTCCTAACACTTCTCTCATGTTCTGCCAATCCCCTCATGCTTTATAACTTCACACAGCACGTGCATGTTTTTTCTATTTCTTCAGGAGTGAGAAATAGCAGGATGGGTATTATTGGATGTACACACTATAGTCTTAGTGAAATGACAACAAAAATCGTTTCAATATGGATAATTTTTATTAATATTAAATTTTGTGAACTTTCTCAAGAATTTAGTGGCAATTTTCCCCTCAACTTGAATGTCTGAATTAATTATAATTTATTACATGTGTATTCGTGTAGTTCTGCCAGCATAGCTACACTGTTTATTTAGTAATTTACAATAACAGAATATTATCATAAATCAAACTAAATATTATTAATTTAATTTAACAATAGTACAGTCTGTACCGTTTGTAGCAATCGAGATTTGAGCATCTATTGTGGTTGACCTAGCCTCCTACGCAGACGCTCTTAGGGTCGTCGCGCAATACGGGAGAGAAACGTTGCGTGACGACGTGACGACCCTAAGAACGGCTGCAAAGGAGGCTATGGTTGACCATGAACAACCATTTATCAACTATTTATAAAGATTAGTTTAGCATTTATCAGCAAACATTTGATTGGCTCTTAACTAGCCACCCAAGAATAGAGTACAAACACTAAAAGTGTGTAACCTAAATAGTACTAAATTTCCATGATTCTATTGCTTTCTATTGTTTAATTAGTACTATTTAGTGCTAATTAGTACTATTTGTTTCAAAGGTTTAGTGTGAGCACTCTTAAATATATGATAGAAATAAATTATTATTAAAGGTAATTTTAAATATTCACATGCCAGTCCTCTAGAGACAAACAGGGTGTATTCTGGTCTAGTGTTGGAACAAAAAAGTTTCATGAGCTAGACCACAATGATAACCTTTTCCCATCCCGTTCAGTCATTCTTTTTCCGTGATAATTTTAACAAATATTACAGAACTATATTTCGGGAGGAGGGAGATCACCAGGGGATACCAATCACATATAGTTCAATGAAATCAATAAATTAATATGTAGATATATTATGATGTTATGTATGAAATATTGGTCTCGCGATGAAGTTTTTTAAGAATAAACAACTTCTCTACTCTAAAGACAAAAATATTAAAGTAATTTTTAATCAGAATGCATAAACGGAATTAAGTCTTAACACTTAAACTGAAAACAAAAATAATTTAACCCTCACACATTTAACTCTCTCACACACGAATCAACAAAATCAAAATATACAGCTTATACATTCCAGGGCTTGAAATAAAAAATGCTCAATGGACAATGTCCAGCAAGAATTGGAACTTGTCCAATCAAATCTTTGTCTTGCTAATTTGGCCAGTCATGATCAGTGACTGACTGGCCATCATTTCAAGCCCTGTATTTCAATTCTTAATGTTGTTTTTGAAGCAAAAAATAATAAAGTAATTATCTCTTTTTTTGGAAGGCCACTTAAAAGCCTTAATATGACATGAAAATATATTTCCAAATATGGTAATTCTATTAAATTTCAGCAGTGCAGTGATTCATTTTTATGAATCTTGTCATAAAAAATCATCAAGATTATCCTCGCTCGAGTACGTTTCTGTGTCGTCCCCGATATCTTCTGCTTCTTGCTGAGCCTCTTGTTCTTGTTCTGACTCACCGTAGACGAACTCTGTGTATTCTAAATCTTCTTTTTTGATCATGGGTAGGGTGTTTTGTTCTGGTTTGATCCATGGTTTGTATTCAGGAGAATGTTTTTCTTTCCAATCTCTGTATCCAATTGTTGCTCTATGGAGTTTGTGTACCACCTATGGAAAAAATTTAAAAACGTCACTACAAGAAAATTTTATTTACAAACCAGCAGTTAGTTATTACAACTAGTTAGAGTTAACACTAACATGCCCCTGCTGTGATTTAGTAACTGAAAATACTTTTAAGGGATGTGAATTTTATTAAACACTAACCATACTATACAAATGCAACTTTCTCGAATAGTTGAAAGCTATGTTATGTTACTCTTCATTTTGACCTTCTGATGGTTTGCCAAAAGAAATGAACTATTTACGTAACTACATATTCCCTTCCATGACCAAATTAGCAAATCTTCTATGTGAACATACACGTAGTTTAGAAATGTTGTTCAAGCCGTCTTTATTATCTAAATCACTGATCATTCAGCCCTGGAGCAAATGAACATGCATGCACAATTTGATGTGGTAGAATAAAAGCAATGTTTATTACCTTAGGGGCAATCTTGCTTGAAACTCTGTTGACAACCCATTTTGGTAAGATACCTTCAAGAGAATAATCAAACACAAGTTATTAAAAAGATCAGTTCAGGTAAGATTATGGGGCTGACTGCTATATAAGAACCAGTTGCTGTTGATATTACTGTTGTTGTTGTTGTTGTTGTTGTTGTTATTGTAAATCACTCTCCTTTTTTCCCTCAAATGAATATATTGCAAAGATTGAAAGAAATTTCAGGAGGAGGTTAAAACTATAGAAATAATTTTCCTGAATCCACCCATGTAGCATCATTTGCAACCATTACCAAAAACACTTGCGCACATCTTTCCTTGTTTTATTTTTTTTAGTTAATTAGCATTAATTATCTTGGTATTCTCATGAGGAAATAAAATTTGAATTGGTAGGAAAATAACAGCATCATGCAAATTTAATGGCCTATTCAACTCACCTTTAGGGTCTACTTGAGTAACATATGTAATTGAACAACCATTTGTCCTTGCTTTAACATGATACCCTGTTAGAATTGAGTCTCCACGTACAAAGCCCTTCTTAATCTGGGCTGCCTGTGGTAAATGAAACAAAAATAAGCAATTTTAGGTGTGAAAATTAATAACTGCAGTGGTAAGCAACAGAGTACATGTACCTATAATAATTAGAGGTTCATAATATAGTACTAAATTTTTAGACCCTTGCATAAAGACTTCATTATGTTATAGAACCCTTGCATGTGATGAAAATGAAAATTTTTGCAACAATGAAAAATATTCCAATACGATCAATCTTATCTGTAGAACATATTCCAAGCTGCTTAGAAACATCTTGTATTTTACTTAATAACATGCAAATTTTACTGTCGCAACAACTGCGACAAACAGTGCTGTTAAATGCTGAGCCAGAATATGCTATAAAGAATATATCACTTTATTATCCTCTGCCTTCAATGGATATGGTTCATGTAAATTAATTTTGATGCTTTTCTTAGTGGTCTATATGACCAACATACCTTGTGATGTACTGTGTGATTTATAATTAAAAATTCTTCTGGTTTACAACACCATGATCGTTGAGTTACAAAATCCCTGTTTTTCATTGGTGCAGGACATTTGACTGAAAAAGCAACAAGATTGAATATATTTACATTTTTACTTCAACTAATGATAATTTCAAGGTAGATTCAATTGGCATTGTTTTATATCCTGTCTATATATACCAAAATATAGGTGACAGATCAGTGAGTTCACTTAGCTATCACTAATAGACCAGGAATGACTTGCCCATGAATATTTTCCCTGTATGAACAACTTTTCTCTCTCACATCTCTATTTTTCCTTCCTCAATCAAAATTGACTTCTAATTCCAAAGAATCTTTTGTTAAATAATAATAATAATAATAATAATAATAATAATAATAATAATAATAATAATAATAAACTTATTTATATAGCGCTTAACTCCATTTAGCCCAAAGGCACTGTTACATGCTTAAGTCATAAGCCCATGGCTGAGCAGACTGAGTAATCACTCCTGCACTTATAATAGCCAAAATAACTTGAAAAACAAATTGAGAACCTTGGTTGTTTCATATTCTTATGTACAGTAAAAGAACTCTCACCTGAGTAATATCCAATGTCATTATTTCCATCTAGTTTACATAACTCATAACATTCTATCATGTTTTCATCCCAGTGTCTCCTGTACTCTGGATCATGAAGAACATCATATAGATCCATGAATGGAACATCACTAAATTGTGTAACCACCTGTGAAAATATCAACAATAAATATTAAAACATGAAGTATTGTAAAGTATTTAATCAAGCATATTTTTTCTCGGAAAAAGTTCTTAGCTCCTGGCGAGATTCGAACCCACAACCTTCAGGTTGCTAGCCAGATGCTCTATCCACTGAGCTACAGGAACTCATAGTGGAGAGCGAGGTCTACGAGACACTTTACAACTGTTTATACAGTTACCAAGCAATTCCTAATATTATAACATGCATTATTACAGTGCAGTACTGGTCAATATATTGGATGGTTTTTGGCTCGGAAGTAATGTTTTCCCATTTTAGACCACATGTCATTTTCTGGAGGAAAAAGCTTCTTAGTTTCATTCTCATCCACATTAATGTATTATCTTCCACCAAGCAATGAAATGATTCCAAGGGGAATGGAATATTTTCTGAAATGGGAAAACATTTACACCCAAATCAAAAAGGTCTAGGATAGTCTATTGTTGAGTCTACCTATTTAATTCTATTTTGAGCAACAGCATGCATGCAGTCCCACTCATATTTCAGTAATACTACAAACTAAATTAACTCAAGAGGTCTGTAAGGACACACGCTTAATGTATAAGGGTTGCACTCACTATAGTTACCACATTAGACCTAATGCTCAAACGAGTATCAACAGATGTATAAACAGGAATAGGGATTACAAAACTTGTTAAAAGCTAACACTTAAGCCCATATTATGAGATATTTTAGCATCAAATAAAGTGATTTATTGAGCTAAATTTTGTCTGAAATCTAATAATGTTTGGTAAACACAACCTCTATAGATTAATATTGAAATACTTACATATATCAATGTATTTCATATTCAAATTTGATACTTTAGGATATTTTTAAATCCATCCGAGTATGATAGAATAGGTTCATAGGCAAGCTCAGAGAGATTCAGTTTAGATGAGCTTAACTTTTACCCTTTATAGATAGCTTGTTTTTGAACGAATTACAAATTATGCACTGTCAGCTGATTTAAGTGAGCTGAAGAATATGAATAAAATAGACTGTGTAACTTAACAACTTTTACATAATTTTATTGTCTCGTATCAATACACATCATTTCTGGTGCAAGGAGTATAGTGTTTTGCTGCTATTGATGACTAATAGACTGATTCAGCGGATTGATAATAAGAAAAATAAATAAATCCTGGGGGGAAAACATAATTTGCATGCATGTGTTTCTGTGAAATCTCAAAAAAATATATAAATAAAAAAAAACATAAAAAGGACTGAATACAGATGAATATCAGCAACATGTCCTTAAGGAGATATTCAAAACAAGCTAATTAAAGCGAATGGAAAATTCTGATAATAAATAATTAAACAAGTGGGAAAGTCTCAATTATATCTTGTCCATCCTATGCCAAGAACTAGAATGTGCTACAAGACAGCAAATATACTGGTAAATTGAGCAGCTTGGGAACTCCGACTCATTCAAAATTGACTCTTCTTATAGTTAGTTTTAAGGTAAAAAGTAGTTTTGTACGAAATAATAAAGATTTTTTTGAGAACTCGCTAGTAGAACAGGTTTGATAAAGACAATATTGATTTTGGTGAAGCTGTAATGAAAATATCTTGGACAAAATTTTCCGGCTTTCCCTCGTCATTGCATTACTTCAAAACAGTGCTAAAAACCAAAGTACTTGTTTAATAAAATGTTGTTTGTAGAGGAATAAAGGCAGGTTTTCCCCTTTGAAAAAAACCACCAAGTAGAATGACCTTTGCATCTACAAACAAGGACATCTTGTTGTACCTAAACCTTTAATTTCCATGGCGGTTCAACACAAAAATTATTCTTTAAATATGTGCAACTATAAGCCCTAGTGACTGTTCAAGTCAAATGTAAGCTTACTAAGATCATAGAATTTTAAAATAATAATTAAGCAAGCTTAAAGACAGTGATGCAAGAAGGATTTTGCAATCATTTATGGCGCTTGGAGGTTTACACACATACCCACCGCAAAATTATTTTTCAGTGGTAAATTTTTGATCACTAGTTTCTATTTTTACTGTGAACACGAAAGATATAAAAAGATATCTCCTAGTTTTATCTATAAATATAAAGCCTAAAATTGAATAACTTGTTGAACATAAAGAACAAGCATTATCCAAGAGTACAAACTTGAGTGCAAACCCCGTGACTAAAAATTTCCAGCGCCAAAACATACCTTCATCATCTTCACTGAAGTGCCTTCTGTGAACTTTGAGAACACCTTGATGCCATGTTTGTCGTATAAAAGAGACCATTTTTCAGTGCTTTCGGCTAATCTTCTAAACTGCTCAAAATCCTCTGCTTTCGCAACTCGAACTTCTCCAACTTTCATTGAACCGTCGATAGTCATGAGCCGGCTGTCCCGCAGTCAACGCTTTTCCTATCTCTAAACAGTAAGTAAAATGACTGTAATAGACTCTGTTGAGTACTAACTTTCGTTTACAGGTTTTCTAGACGGTATAAATGGCGATATCTTAGAGCGTTTTCTTGCCTTTGGTTGACTACGTAACTGATTTTACTCAAACAAACTCTAACATGATCCGAAGTTTTGCCGAGCATTCATGACGTAATACCCGAGGGAATAAACCAATCACGTCCAAGCATGCGGGCGTCTGAGGATCACTCTTGAAAGCTCGTGGGAAGAATTAAAGGTCCGGTGATTCCCAAGTTTTCGTTGTTTAGGACGCCCTCGCCATATTTTATCTCTTCGTACAAACATTATCGGCCCTTAGAAAAAGATAATAGCTGGGACTATCATTACTACGGTATTGAAATTGGAGCACGTCTTCGAAGAGCCATGGATCAGGATGGATGAGCCATCAAATCTCGCATATCACATAGCCCGGGACTTGATATGGTTTGGACAGTGTAAAAAAAAACAAAAAAAAACTAAAATACAAATTTCTTCTCGCTCAGCAAGTTCTATTTTAGTTTGGACCCATTATTGAGTATCCCCGTCGTTTCAATGACAAAGCGAGTGAACTGCGAAAACAGGTGCTTGGAGCTTTAAAATTTCAATGCAAAAACATAAAGCACACGAAGAATTCTCGTGGTTTACTTAACTATCTTTATTCCAAAGTTATCAATACAATAAATCAGACATTATAATCTTGAGAACATTACATTTTGTTCTATTTTTCTATGTTGTGGTCAGAACATTATTTATTTTTGGCTAAATTATACAAAGACGCCATTACCTATTCAAACTTTACTGTGTTTTTCTTAAATTATAAACTTAGATAGAGGCCGTATGGTTCCAAGAACTAAAAATAGGCAAATGTAAACAAAAATGTCTTATTTCAAATACTTAAATCGTAGATAACAGCAGATCCCTTAAATGAATGGGGTATTTCTTGAAGAGTCTACTATTATTGGAGTATATTTTGAAGCATGTTCATTATCTGTTGTTGATACTAAATGGCGAAATCTTGCATAACTGTTTCCAGCCTCGTGAAACAAAAAAGATATAATAGAAGTTATTTTAGGATCCTAGAGCTATATTTAGGAAGGGATGCTGTAGCAACTACGCACTCTTGTTGTAGCTTGTTTGTGTTGTGTTGAAGGTGTTTGATCTGCATGATCTAGTCTATATCAGCTTGATCAACAAAGATGAAAACCACAATGTTTCAAGTCCGTCATAACATCCGATGGGAACGCGCACGCGCGCTTAAGGCTGCGATCAAATGCGTTAATGTTTTGGTCAGTTTTTAATGCGTCACTGTACTGCGCACCAACCGGAAACTGTCGGGAGGTACATTTTAAATCTCGTTATTAATATATACGGCCAAACCCGAATCATAGATGATTTGGCGTAAAATGATTCGTTCATGAGATTTTGTTACGACGCACGAAACGTATTTTAACCAACCGCGATGCTAATTAGAGAGCACAAAATTGATGAAATTTTCTTTCTTTTTTATCAAGTCTAACAAGGAAACTGATCTAGAATGAACTATAATCACTATACACCAGTCTATAATTGCCGATTCTTTCGAATATTCTTGCAAACTTAGCATAGAGTGTAGTGTATTTTTAAAATTCGTTCGTAATTTCCCTCAATCGCTTTAAAAAGAAACGACTTCCTTGTTTTTGTTGCGGCGACAAAAATTCCGGGAGAATATTCCAACGGCTAAAAAAAACCAAAATATCATGAACTGAAATAGAAATCCTCAATGAAAATACGCGGGAATTTTGATGGCGCATTTTCTTGAAGTATCCATCTGTGTTTGGTGATTGGTCTGTTAATCCAGAGCACGTTATGAATCAAGAACAGGTGCATTTAATGGAAGTGATCTAGTGATCATGAACGCCAGGCATCATCGTTTATATGACTCATAAAACCACATGACAGTCTATTTTTATCTCGAATGAGAATAGGTGAATATAGGAATACGTTAGACTCGACTAGGGAGATTGAGAGTTCAATTTTCAATATATGTTTAATTCAAAAGCAATAGTTTTTTTCTGGAAAAAAATGGATAAAAAAAGAGAAAAATAGGTGATAGCTGAAAAAAGATAAAAAATGTCATTGAATTTAAAGTAAAATAACGAATACCGTTAGGAGCACATTCATCCATCCATTCATTTTGTTCCGCTTATTCTTTCACTTCCTCACTATTTTTCAGTTCCGTTGAAAGGACGAGTCGATCATTCACATGGTAGTTTGTACGTGACATTACGTTCTAAATTCGGTAGACTTTTCGACATCTCCTTAGTTAGGATTTTCCCGTTTCCAGCTCTCTCTACCTGCCTTCAAACGTCACCAGGCTAAATACGGATTACTCATTTCCCGCATCACACCATATGGCGGTTATGACGTACCACGATCAGCTGTGAATCGTTTGTGATAACTCGCTAGAGTTTGTTCCTGGTCACGAAAGGGAGGAAATAAAACGCATTCTGTAGTCCGGGTTGAGGTATAAGATCAAGAACACTCTTAAAACATTTAAGCCTGGTTTTCACTAGCGACGCAAGCACAGTCGCAAGCACAAAACACAAGCAGGAATACCGTTTTCAATAGCGACGCAAGCACAGTCGCAAGCACAGAACACAAGCAGGAATACCGCGTTTTCACTACGACGCAAGCACAGTCGCAAGCACAAAACACAAGCAGGAATACCGCGTTTTCACTACGACGCAAGCACAGTCGCAAGCACAAAACACAAGCAGGAATACCGCGTTTTCACTACGACGCAAGCACAGTTGCAAGCACAAAACACAAGCAGGAATACCGCGTTTTCACTACGACCGGACGCAAGCACAAGCGCAGGCACAAACGCAAGCACAAGTATCAAAACTTTTTGATCCTTGTGCTTGTGTCGTAGTGAAAACTAGGCTTTATAAGTGACTGAATAATAACACTTCAATGTGAATAGATTGGAAAGTGTAGGAAACAACTGCACTAGGGTAAACACACTAAAAAAAATCGTGAATATTTTCACACTCAATTCTATCAATTATTCATTTATATTCTGATTTATAATAAGCATCATTGCTTAGTTTTACAAGTTTTCGCATAAACCGGCAAGTTTTTTTTCCAAATTACGCCTTTTCAACTGACTCCCTCGATCGATATCTTAAAACATAATAAACTTAAAATCCATTATTAAATTTGATGTTAACTATATATACTGTAAAACGATCTTCGTATCTTGAAGAAATCATTAGACTTTTGTCAAAAACCACCTTAAATTATGATTTACGAGGGTCATGGATACACATAGACCTGGCGTCTATATATGTTTGCATCGCTGGCGCATAGGATTATACTTCACAAACTCCGGTCGAAATATATTTATGGTATAGCTTGATATTACTCAGTGCAAACCACACTTTAACGCCTAAAGTTAAAAAACATTATGAAAAATGAATAGGCGGGAAACCAGCCCGCCAATACCCCTGGGAATGTATCCCATAATACCTCCCCTATATAAGCCCTGTGCCGCACTGTCTCGACGGCTTTATTTTCAGTGCTCTTGCAAAGAAGCCACACGGTAAGTACAAATATAATCTTGTGATTACTAACCCCTTTTTTTTTTTACATAACAATCGTAGCCCTTGTTAGTATATATTTTTTATTTTCACCTAGCTTACAGGTTTATTGCTTTAATACCTACAATGGGGCGTTCCAGTTCTAAGAAGCGAAAATCTCGCTCACGATCTCCTTCGCGGTCGCCCAGCAAGCGACATAGATCGGGTTCAAAATCCCCCGAAACAAGAAAAGAACCCTCGCATGAAAAGAACTCTAGTAACCGAGACAAAGAAAAAAACAGCTACAAACCCACTGAGCCAAATTCTGGCTAAACTAGAGACTATGGAAGGTAGAATAAAATCTCTAGAGAGCTCTCGCGAAGAGGTCAACAATGTTTACATTTCAGACGCTATGTCAGTTTACGCGGGAGAGGAAGATGATTTCCCCGAAGAGGGTTCAGAGAGCAATTCGCTTACTCCATCAGGCAATTGGCCTACAGAAACGGGCAGTTCGCCCACTAACACGGACAATTCGTCCAAAAACACGGGCAATTCGCCCAAGATACTAGACACAGACCGAAAGGAAGTGTCCACTGATTCCGATGAGAATAATTTCTTTGACCCGGAATCAACCGAATCCAGTTGGAAACCTTCGAAAGAACTGACCGCGTTCATTCAGAAAAACTTTAATAAAAAGTTAACAGCCCCTCAATTCCAAGAGATTTACGATTCATTCTCACCACCCGAGGTGCAAGAATGTTATACACCAAAGCTCGATAGGGATCTACTGAAACAAATTCCAAAGACATTGGCGCGTAAAGCAACTGAGCTCAATGATAAGGACCTAGCATTAGCACAACGCTCACTGCTAGCAACCACTGGCCCGTTATGTGGCCTTCATGATATGCTAGAAAACAAAGACAAGATAGATTCAGCTGAAATTCTCGGCATCGTACAGAAGACTTTATGCCTTGTCGGCTCAGCATCACACATGTTGACAGTCACTCGTCGGGCTAAGATCCTTCGGGCGATAAACCCAGCCAAAGCAGGTTTAGCTGATAAACCGTTCCCAAACGCGGGTAAAAATTTGTTTGGCCCTGATTTGGCATCCATTGCCTCTAAGGAAGTAGATGTATCAAAGAGCCTGGCTAAAGATTTCAAAAGACCCGGTCCTCCAGCCAGATTCAATAGAAATCAAACAAACAATGAATATTCAAACACTAGATATGGCAATCGCTACAACAATAACAGGCCAAATTTTTTGTCAACAAAGTACCAATCAAACCGTGGCCGGGGCCGGGGCTATTTTCGCCCCTAAAGGAAACCCTTCCTCAGGCTGCCAGGCTAAAGTATTTTATACACGTTTGGGAGAATTTAACAAAGGACCAGTTGGTTTTAAACATCGTAAAGGGCCTAGAAATCCCGTTCCTAGAGCGCCCAACTCAAACGAAACCGATGTTCACTCAACCGGAACCTCAAAACAAGTTGTTATTTGTTCAAGAAATTCAGGATCTCCTAAGGAAAGGAGCAATCCGAAACGTTGCGTTCTCTTCTCAGAGCTTTTACAGCCGAATGTTCCTAGTTCCGAAGAAAGGGGGCTCATATCGGCCCGTAGTAGACTACGCGTATATCTACAACGAACACTTCCAAATGGAAGGCCTACATCTGTTAAAATCAGTTCTACGAAAAGGGGACTTTATGACAAAAATAGATCTCAAGGATGCGTACTTAACTGTCCCAATCCATCCAAATTATCAGAAGTTCCTCAGTTTTATCATGGAAAATCAAGCCTTCCAGTTTTGTTCCCTACCGTTCGGGCTAAATATAGCTCCAAGAATTTTCACAAAACTAATGAAACCAGTTATAGCATTCCTAAGATGCCAAGGCACGCGAATGATCGTGTATCTAGACGATATACTGTTAGCGGCCCAAACCAGGGAGGAATCCAAGTATCGAACATCCCAAACAATAAATCTGTTGGAGTCTCTAGGCTTCATAGTAAATTACGAAAAGTCTCAGCTGATACCAGGCCAACGTCTGGAATTCCTGGGGTTTATCATAGATTCAGAAAACATGACCATAAGTCTGCCCCGAAACAAACAAAAGAAAATCCGAGATTTATGCAAAAAAGCGGGACAGAACACCGAAATAACAGTTCGCAGCATCGCCCAAATTTTAGGGGTACTAGAAGCCACTCGCCCAGCCTTACGAGCAGCTCCGCTTCATTTTCGTCAGCTCCAACAACTACAAGTATCGGCACTTCGCCAGTCGAAGTCGTACACCAATTTAATAACGCTGACAGAAAATGCAAAACGAGATCTAGACTGGTGGGTACAAAATATATACACAGTCCCAGAGGGACCCATCAACCCACCAGAGCCAACAACAACAATTTACACAGATGCCTCCAAGGCAGGTTTGGGAGCCACAAACAACAAATGGTCAACGGGCGGTTCGTGGTCCGCAGAAGAAGCCAAATTGCACATAAACGTACTAGAATTGCGAGCAGGAATCCTAGGTCTCAAAACATTCTTAAAAGATCAACATTCAATTGTGGTTCGTCTGTACCTAGACAACACTACTGCAGTTGCGTACATAAACCACTTAGGAGGAACTCGCTCCCAAGCTCTATTGAAGGAGGCTCTAAAACTATGGGAGTGGTGCTCACGGCACGAAATCTTCCCCATGGCTCAGCATTTACCAGGAAAAGAAAACATCCTGGCGGACTCAGAGTCAAGGAGGTCCGAAGACACCAGCGACTGGCAATTAAACCCTTTGATAGTCCGCCCTTTCCTGAAAGACAGACAGGTAGATCTCTTCGCCTCACGGCTAACAACACAACTGCCAGTATATGCGAGTTGGAGGCCAGACCCCATGGCAAAATACACAGACGCCTTTACAATGAACTGGGGAGAAATAAAAGGATATGCATTTCCCCCATTCAATCTCGTATCTCGAGTGCTGCAGAAAGTACTGCAGGATCAGGCAGAGATAGTTCTAGTAACACCGGTTTGGAAAACACAACCTTGGTGGCCCATTCTCCTAGAAATGTCGATTCAGCAGCCAGTCCTTCTAGGGAACGACAAAACACTATTGATCAACCCGAGAGACCCTTCGAGGTCACACCCACTGTTCCCCAGGCTTCATCTAGCCGTCTGGTTAATATCAAGCAACGTTACGAAGCAGAGGGACTTTCAGAAGACGTTGCCAATCTTCTTGCAGCATCCACTACGTCAAGCACCCAAAAATGCTATCAATCAGCATGGAACACTTGGAGAAGCTGGTGCATTCAGAGACAGATTGATCCACTTTGTGCACCCCTAAAGAGCATCCTCTCTTTCCTAACAGTTCAATTCCATACAGGAAAGCAATATCGTACAATCAATGTACTACGCTCAGCTATCTCATCAGTACACCCACGTATAGATGGTCACCCAGTGGGACAACACCCCTATGTGTGTCAATTAGTTAGAGGTATTGCGGTCAAACGCCCACCTCAACCACGCTACTCTGCGACCTGGGATGTAAGTAAAGTTACATCACTACTTTATTCGTTGGGTTCTAACGCAAAGCTGAACCTGAAGACATTGACTCTCAAGCTTACCATGCTTTTGGCTCTAGTAGCACCGGAAAGGGTGTCCACGCTAGCACGACTAGATTTACGTTTCGTACATTTGCGTCCAGAGGGATTTACTTTCACCTTGACAACCCCAAGGAAAAGAGGAAAACCAACTGTTGCCGGGAAAGTTAATATCGCTAAGTACACAGGCAACAAACGCCTTTGTCCTCTAGAGTGTTTGACCACATATCTTAAGGCAACACGAGAAATCCGTCAGGCATCGTCCGCCCCCCAACTGCCAGACCTTCTCCTCCGCTCCTTTAAAAAGCCCCATAAGTCAGTGGGCCCAGCCACGATATCACGTTGGCTACGTGAAGTCATCAAGATGAGCGGTATTGACAGCTCGATCTTTAAAGGACACTCAACTCGAGGTGCCTCCACGTCTTCGGCTGCTTCAGGTGGAATAAATACAGCATCAATAATGGAAATGGCAGATTGGTCTACACCATCCACATTCAGATCATTTTATTACAAACCAGTTATTAACACTGAATATGCTTCGGCAGTCTTATCAACCAGTGATAATTAGGAACAAGCAAAAACAATGCGTTGAACTCTACCATAAATATATTTCGACCGGAGTTTGTGAAGTATAATAGAAATTATACAAGGGCCGCGAAGCGGCCCGCTCGTATAATTAGGATTATACGAGCAAACGTAGGGAGAAATATACATATACTCCCACCCTACCCTCCCTACGTTTGTTCTCATTGTAAGGTGATATATTGATATGTTGTTGTTTGCTAATAAACAAAAAGGCATAAACTACTCTGTTTCTGGAGCTGTTTTTTCCTTGACACCTGAACACGCAATTCGCCTTGAAAATAAAGCCGTCGAGACAGTGCGGCACAGGGCTTATATAGGGGAGGTATTATGGGATACATTCCCAGGGGTATTGGCGGGCTGGTTTCCCGCCTATTCATTTTTCATAATGTTTTTTAACTTTAGGCGTTAAAGTGTGGTTTGCACTGAGTAATATCAAGCTATACCATAAATATATTTCTCCCTACGTTTGCTCGTATAATCCTAATTATACGAGCGGGCCGCTTCGCGGCCCTTGTATAATTTCTATTATACGATATTCATGACTTCCGTTAGTGATTCGCACATACATAAAAACATATCGATTCCTTCATGGATTTTTAATCCACGCAGTTACTACAATAATTTAATAGCTTTGAGCAGGTCAAATAGCTAAATAGAAACTTGAAGTCATGTATTTAATCTTCGCAAAGAAGATCCAAGGGTTATGTTCAGAAGCGCACAGGGTGGCCCGGGGGAAGGGGGGGGGGGTATCGATCACGAATCACGGACAATTTTTTCGCAAATTCACGAATCACGAAATTCGAATAAAATGAATAACCTTGAAACAAGGATTTAGGGTGTAATACGAATTTTCACGAAGCACGGTCTTCAAAATAAGCATATCACGCATCACGGGGGTGGTAGGGGGAGGACTAAAATTCGCGAATCAAGGACTTATTCTTTTGAATTTCACGAATCACGGTCCAAAAAAAAAGGCCGAATCACGCGTCATGCGTAACCCCTGTGTGCGACGATACTAACTCCATCGTGAGTTTACCATAGTCGTTGCCCACAGACTACTGCTCTTCCCGTTATGCGCATACTTATGCGTAGTTTTGCCGCTGGGCAGGCTTAACAAATGCCAACTCATTTTGCACTGAAACTCTCAGCCTTTGGCTCAATTAGAAGCTTCACAGTTTTAACAGTTATATACATTATGAGATTTGTCCGCACTTGACGGACATGCATACAATTTGTCAAAGCTGTGTTGGTTTTTCATTCAGCTGAGTACGCATTCGGTTTGGTGGGGTAGGTGACTTAGTTTCTTGGCTACCGCCTTGGAGAAGTAAGTCATTGTTCCATAGCGACCGCTAGGAGCTGTATCGTAGAAATATCGACAAATTCCACCAGCGCCTCCACAGCTAATACGATCATTAGGAGGACGTGCACAGCAGACAGTTGAATCACCACCTATGGAAGCCTAGAAAAAAGAAAGAGATTTAAATTAGACCAAACTAAGTCGGAATTGATTTGATTGAATTCTGCGGTGGGAAGGGAGGGGGAGGAGTTTTGTCACTACGGGATAGACCTTTTTAGCTTGGGTGGTTTCTTGTCCCATTTCAGACCACTTGTATTCTCTTGGGATAAGATTCTTTGTTTGAGGTGTATCCATATTCACGTGTCTTCTCATGCACAACCGTTTAACAAAGAAATGATACTCTAGAGAATGACACATGGTCTGAAATGGGTTAACAATTTTTTCTTTCTTTCTTTTCCCCCCCTCTTTTGCTCGTTAGCTTACCTGTTCTTTAAGATAAATCAGATGTCCTTCATATACCAAGTCATCCACATCAACAGTATCCCATAAGGGTTGGTTAGGGTAGCTCTCCACAACAAGAGCAAGTACCATCAGGGCTTCAACGATCAGTTGACGATACTCGGGTTCGGGTATTCGGTTCAGGGCTCCTTCCACACACAGAGCGAACTTGATTTCTCTAGCAGTCATCTGAATAAAAGTCAAACAAAATTTCAGAGGGTTATACAGATGTGACCGTACTTATTGGTAACTCGTGTGCAGAACCCTGTTAGGTTTAAATGGTGGCGCTTTACAGTGCGTGCCGACGCTCCACCAGCAGTTTTAGGAATGGAATGTCGTGCCATGCCGTGCCGTGCCTTCAGCATGATACGGAGCAGACTATGAAAAAGTTACGGCACGGACCGCACCTTGCCGTGACCGTGTTAGTGCATGACGTGTATGAAAACATTTGACATTTGATTCCGTGGCCGTGCAACGCCGCAGCCTGTGACCGTACCGTGACTTTTCACACTCATACAAAATATGCTATATTACGATGTCTCCAAATTTCGGGTTGATTGGATTATCGCACACTACGACCGTGACGTGGCATTTCCGGTACCCTTTTCTTACGTTAATCCGATTCTTACGAGTGCGGTGCACATAGTTATCTAGAATTGCAAATCAAGCCATAGCATCAAATACAGGTGATAAATTTAAGTGAGGCCATAAATATTCTGAAAAGAGTTTGTATACTTACTTCACGAACCATGGCAGATGGAAGAGCATGTTTGTAAATAGTAATCCAATGACACTAAAAACAAACATAAACATACATCAGTCAGCAACAACAAATTCGTAACAGGTTGTGTTAACAAGCGGCCACCCTCAACCGGTCGGCACTTTGTCGGTGGTCGGTAAATGGAGGTTGGTCGCTTAACAGAGGTTGAATGCATGTTGGGTGTGAAATCTCACATAAAAGGGCTTGAAATGTGAACAAGGCAACCAGTATGCCACGACTTGTTAGATAATCTTATACAGCTTATTTCTCGCTGTTAGATAATCTTATACGGCTTATTTCTCGCTGCGTATCAAATTATAAACCTCTCAGGTGGTTCAAGTACCTTTTCTAAAACCTTCCATACGTTAGGATAAAAGGCTTCAGGGACTCTATTGAGTGCTCCATCAAGGCATCTTCTCCTGACCCAATTGCCTACTCGATCGTCATCATGGTGTGTCTCGACCTCGTGATGTTCTGGCACTTTGGGTTCTTCAGCTTCGGGGACCTTCGATTTTTGGTCCTTCGATTCTGGGTGTAAATCGGGGTTGCCAATCTGTCGCGTCAGTCCACGATGACCAGAACTTAAAGTCTAAAATATAAAGAATTTGCTTTTAGGTCGTACATAAACTCAGTAGCAAATGCGGTGCTGGACCGCTTTACATACGGTATTTAATCGAATAACCGCCGCCCTCGAATAACCGCCGCATTTGAGGCGCGAAAAATTTAATAAGCGCTTATTCGAGTAAATACGGTAATTGTGTCGAAGCTTCATTTAAACCCGAGATGTAAAGCAAAGCATAAATGTTGAATATAGTGTTGCGTGATTCTACTATTGTGAGTAAACTACGATATGTAGGGTAAAAGTGAAGTTGCTGCCTCGCGTTAGTATCCTTTGATGGTCACGAGTCCCATACATAATAAGGAATGCGCAGTCGCAAACTAGTAAGACTTTTTGAGATACAGCGTTCGTTCAAGCCTTTTGCGATTCAAATTGTTTTCATTTTGAAGCGCGCAATATTTTGTCCACACCGTGGCCCACCCCATGTGTGCTGACCCCACACACTATCTCTGAGCCCCCTGGTAAAGCAAGAAACAAAAGTTATACATATATGATTAACTGAGAACATGATACGCACAGCTCACTACTCTCATCGATACTGCTGTTAGACAACGTCAACGTGCATAAAATATGAAATTCCTAAGAGTCGGATTTGATGTGCATAACAAACTTGAGACTTGTGGGTATGAGAGGCTAACTGAACATTATGTATAAAAAGTTCAAACGCCGATACAACACATTGGGCTAAAGAATGATACTACTAGAAATTGTCTATTTAGTTGGTATTAAGGAAAGGTTAGAGTGTTAGAACACTTTATAACGAACAAGCGATAACGTCTGCTGAGCTTTCACGTTTAGTAGTAATCTCTCAGTTTTTTGACTAATGGAAAACAAAAAGAATAGAAAATGAATGATAAAGATGGTCTGATCGACGCAGGCAAACTGCGCATGCGTAGGCATCGACCTACCCGAGAAGTTTCTGACTCAGCAGTCATTTTCTGTGGGCGGAAAATATCGTCAACAAGAACATTGTCAATATATAGTTGAAAATAAAATAGTCTCGTATAGGTTTTGACTGGTCAAGGACAACTAGGTACGGTAGCCCTATATCTCTAACTCAGAATAGTAACGGCTATCGATGCAATCATCTTTCGTCTTGAATCAGAAACAGAAAATGCAAAGAAAATATAAAAAGAATAAATGGGAATAATGACGAAGTATAACTTCACAATATCTAGATATGGCCATCATGTATGTTATTAATATGATTAATAAAACTAACAGTTACCTTGATAGCGTCTGAAAGTTTTCTCATGCCAACTCTCTTTGGAAGATCAATATTGATGATTGACAGCTGCTTTTCTGATAAGTTGCGCACTGAGGCTGAAAGGTAGTTCATCAGTATTAACATTAGGACCCTATGCTTACATCTATCCCCACCTTTTGTTTCAAACCCATTGCAAACACATTGTTATAAGGTTGGTAAAGGCATTTATGAAGGCCTTGAAAATCAAACCCTTTGCTGACACTCTTAGGCCCTGTTCAAACGTCGATCTTCTCTTGAGCCGAACCTCATGACATCAAAGAAGACCACCTTATTATCCACTGATTTCAATACGTTTGGCTCATGAGAAGATCGACCTTTGAACTGGGCCTTAGCCATTTTTGTTAAGTACCCCTCCCCCTAGTGAAATTCATTGATTCAAAGAACCCGTTCTTACACCATAAAGATCCCTCCCATCTTCCTTGGTGGGATTTATAAATTCAAATGTAGATCCAGTTATCTTACCATCACTGACGCCAAACTCTTTTCCACTTAGGATGTGGTAGAGCAGTGTCTTCATTTCAAAAGGGCTGAGGTTCATAAAGTACTCAGCAGCATCTTCACCTGAGTGACAAAAAGAGTTTCAGTAAAAAGTTCACTAGATTTTAAGTCAATTAAGTGCGGAGCAAAGATAGTGCAAGCACTGTTTTCCCATTTCTGATCATGTGTCATTCCCTTGAGTATTATTTCTTTTGTTTACTAGTAATTATTGACAAGATACAATAGCTGGGTTTCACTTGACGTCATTTCCTGTCTTGTGCGGAATGTTCATCAGCTGAATCACAAGTTTTCAATAGAATTCTTTCTGGTTGACAGCACATGGTGGTCAGTGTTTGACCAACATTTGGAGCAGATAATGAGATTCAAAGACTTTTATCAGCTGATTGAAACCCAGCTATACAGTGTTTTTAATATTTCTGCAACCTACTGATTCCAGATGTCTGGCGTTTTGGGTTCGGTCAATCAAATTTACGCTGAGCCGAATTCACTCTGATCGATAAAGAAATTCCCATTGTGAAAATGCCTTACTAGTCACAGGAATTTCCTTATCACTCAATCAGAATGAACTCAGGCTGTCGTAAATTTGATTGACAGAAGCCAAAATTCCAGATGTCTCAAGTGGGTTAGATTGCAGAAACATGAAAAGCATTGTAATGTGGATGAGACTCAAACAAAGAAATGGGGATACCGTGATTAAGCTACTCAGTGCAATGTCCTCTTACTGAAGTAAAACCTCTAATATACAACCACCTATTCAGTTGTCAACCTCTATTTAGCAGATAATTAACAATTCTCCAGTAATGGCCACATAATAGAAGTTTGCATGATGGTATAGTACCTGTACAATCAAGAGATCTTGCTAGTTCAGCTACCATGACTTCAATAATAAGACCCACTCTCAGCCTAAGCATTTCACTAAACAGCTTTGGGTCTGATTTTACAAAGATTGCAAGGTACACTAGTAATTCCTAGAAAACAAAGAGAATACTGGCATCATGTATCAACTATAGGGTAGGTTCATCAGAAACCTGTGAACAACCCTCTAAAGATCCTTTGAAGCTATTCCTAGAGCTGCTCAATACAAAGGACAAAAAGGCTGCCATCATGTAATGGTGTAAAGCTTCCACATGGATGAAACTTTCATGTCATGTGGATAAACATGATTTCATATGCTGCTGCTGCTGCTGCTGCTGCTGCTGCTGGTGATGATGATAATGATGATGATGGTGATGATGGTGATGATGGTGATGATGGTGATGATGGTGATGATGGTGATGATGGTGATGATGGTGATGATGGTGATGATGGTGATGATGATGATGATGATGGTGATGATGGTGATGATGGTGATGATGATGGTGATGATGGTGATGATGGTGATGATGGTGATGATGGTGATGATGGTGATGATGGTGATAATGATGATGATGGTGATGATGGTGATGATGGTGATGATGGTGATGATGATGATGGTGATGATGGTGATGATGGTGATGATGATGATGGTGATGATGATGATGATGATGATGATGATGATGATGATGATGATGATGATGATGATGATGATGATGATGATGATGGTGATGATGATGATGACAATGATGATGAGAAATAAAACTATTTTCAAGGCACATACCTGTGTCAACACTCCTGTACTCATGTCCTCACCAAACACTTTGTAAATGAGGTTTTTTAAATCAGTGGAAGGTAATGGCCTGTGAGGTATACAGAAATATACTATCAACACATTGTAAGTAGGAGACCAAGTAAGGTAACAACAAGCATCCATACCTTGTAATGACCTCTTCTTGTCCATCTTGGGGTATTCCTATTGTTATTTGTTTCTGATGAACTAGCAAATCTGTACAGCACTACGATAAAAAATCACAAGAAAGTTGAAATAGAGAATGGAAATGGCAGTGATGATGAATAGTAATGATTATGATGAATGGTAATGATGATGATACTTATCAACAATGATAATGGCAGTGATAGCCTTAATGCTAATGATGATGATGATGAATAGTAATGATGATGATGAATGGTAATGATGATGATACTTATCAACAATGATAATGGCAGTGATCATTGGTCTTAATGCTAAATATGGTAGTGGTGATGGTGATTGTAGCATGTACTGACAGTGATGATGATGATGATGATGATGATGACAGTGATTATAGTGGTGAAGAAACATGTAATTGCATTTTGACAATGATGAGCAATGAACAACATTGGTGATGGCAATTGATAGTGGTGATGTTTGTGGTGACACTAATGGTCACTTATTCCATCGCCAATAGCATATAATTCACTACATCAATATTATCTAATTCTGAAGAGCTTTCCATACATACATCTGCTAAGTCTTCAACTTCTTTATGCAATAATCCAGCAGTATGCCTCACCAGAGACCACAGCTTGACTTCACAGGCCTATAAACCAAACAAATACATTCTTTTTTCAGGAAACTTATTCTAGTTCCATCCACAATTATTAGAATGATTGATGTCAAACATACCTTTTCATATAGTTCCAGTAACAGCTTTTCTACTGTGGCTCCTCCATCACCAAATAAATTGGTATCAAAGTCTTTACCCCTGAAGAAATAAGGTGAATCATTGTCAGAGCGCAGTTCTTAGAAATGTTGGATTTGCAGCAGCAGTTGCTTATTTACATACTTGGTGTTATACAGGAAGTGCAAGATGTCTGCCTGGTCATTGATATTGACAGCCTCTTCTAGTTGCTGGATGTATTGCCTTGTCTCCAGATCAAGTGACATTGTCCTGGATCTTGCTGGGGACCAGCCATTGGTTACTCGTTCTTCAAATGTTTCTTTTTTTGCTGCAAGAAAAAGTTCACACAAAATAGATGTGAGCTAAGAAAGGGTGTGGAAACCCATTGATACAGATCCCAAGGGACCAGAGAAAATGTATATTAATGGAACAAAAGCAAGTCTCCATGGTAGAGGGTTGTCTATAGAGCAGTTTTCATAAGACTATGAAAAAATTAAAGCCATAGACATTGCCTTGCCACGAACATGTTACTGCTGTGCCGTGTATGAAAACATTCAACATTTGGTGTTGTGTACACACAGTGCCATAACTGTGCTGTGTGACATGACTTTTCACAATCATACAAAATCTACTCTATGAAGTCAGTGTCTGTAAAGTAGGGTTCAATTAGATGCTGTTTTCAGAAAAGTGACCATAACAGTCCATAACATAAGGAGACCATAATAAACCTCTGCATACTAATTCTAGTGCAAAATCAACCTTAGAAGGGGGAAGGGAGTGCCATGGCTTTCCAAGCAGCCTCTCTGCCAAATTATGTAGCAATAGTATTCCCTCAGATAGTCTTAAAACAATAGTTCTGTTAAGGAGGCTAGAAAGGGTTTTTGAACTTGCATATAGACTAACAAAAACGACCCTGAAAAACTTTATATGACTAATATATGACCGTAAGTTGACCCAGAAGACGAAAGACCATAAAGTAAAGGTTGGAATGAAAATAAAAATATGACGTAACACGTTGCTATGACAATGATAGAACACTTCAAATGTGTGCAAAGTTTTTCATTTAAAAATTCATAACTCAAAAACCGAATGGTGAAAGTCATTTAAAATTGGCATGTTTGAAGTTCATGATTCAATCTTTGTTTAGACCGAAAAAGAAAAAATTCTGTAATGAGGAATTCTCAGAAATCAATGAAGTTTATTTTAGGAAGTTCCCCATTACAGAATTTTTTTATTTTTTCTTAGTACTTACGAACCATTAAATAAAAGCCACATGCAAAGTTTTAAAAAGATTTACCATCCAGTTTTTAAGTTATTTTAGTTTAAGTATGAGGTTTTTTGGGACAAAATTTTCCTATTCCATTTCAAATGATTCAGTGCTACATCATTTAAGAGCGCGCGCGCTCATTCATTGAAAACTATTTCGAGCCTCCTTAAGACTTTGAATGACAGATGACATAACATCAGAAGTCTAAAATTTGGCTAAATATCTAGTTATTAATAATTCACAAAAATCATGAATACAAAAGAAGTAATAAAGTATCTATATTATTGTGATTAGTAATATACAAGTAAGAAAAAAATTAATGTTTTTGATTCAGTGTTAGCTTATGGTTAGTAAATTATGTTAGTATGGTTATAGTTTGTTAGGGTTAGCATCCTTAATCATGTATCAAAATCCTTTTTATGTATGCATCAAATAAATAAATAAATAAATAATATCAAAGTATGTTTCTGATGATCAACACACACTTGTACCTGATGAGCACATGTGCTCTGTTTCTGAATTCTTAAATGTACTTGTAGTAGACCAACTGTATAAGTGAGCCCCTGTTGCCGATTGAAATGAGATACTGGATAATTATGATCATGATTGCATTATGCAAGCATCTAGGTATGTATGATAGGTGTATGATATTCAACAATGTATTGACTTATACTTTGTGTATGCTGTGAAAATGTTGTGCATGTAATGCAAATGTCTAGGATTGTATGATAGGTGTATGATATTCAACAATGTATTGACTTATACTTTGTGTATGCTATGAAAATGTTGTGCATGTAATACAAATGTCTAGGTATGTATGATAGGTGTATGACATTCAACGATGCATTGACTTATACTTTGTGTATGCTATAATGTTGTGCATGTAATGCAAATGTCTAGGTATGTATGATAGGTGTATGATATTCAACGATGCATTGACTTATACTTTGTGTATGCTATAATGTTGTGCATGTAATGCAATAACTAGGTATGTATGATAGGTGCATGATATTCAACGATGCATTGACTTACTGTATACTTTGTGTATGCTATAATGTTGTGCATGTAATGCAAACGTCTAGGTATGCATGATAGGTGTATGACATTCAACAATTCATTGATTTATACTTTGTGTATGCTATGAAAATGTTGTGCATATAATGATTATAACATGTATGCTGTAGTCGTCATAAGACTATAGATAAAATAAATATGCATAATTAATATTGAGTTATCATTTTCATTTAATATTAATAAGATTGCCAGTCCTACATCCACATTGGTGTTTATTTTTCAGTTTTACAACCCTTATTGTTAAAGTACGACCCCCAAAGTTTGATGTCTCGTTTGCAAACTAACATTTTGATGGCCATCAATCAAAGAACTTAACTAGAAAAATTACATTTTTGAAGGAGATTTTGGACTGAATTAAAGATTTTAATCCTCTCAAAACTTGAAGTCAGTCTCAAAAACTTCTCTCAAAAATGTAATTTTTCTAGTTTGGTTCTTTGATTGACAGCCCTCAAAATGCTAGTTTACAAACGAGACATCAAACTTTGGGGGTCACACAATGATAAGGGTTGTAATATAATTATATAATATCTTATTATTATTGCAATCATTAATGGCGTTTCGACCAGCATGTTAATACCTTGATATTACTTTTAGGTTTTTGTTACATTACATTGACAAGTACTATTACTACTGTTTGCAAAAAAATCTTTATCATATAATTTATACTAACTTTTATTACTTATCAATAATAATAAATAGAGCTCAGTGAGCTCAACAGATTCAATCTAAAGGCATGTGCATGGGTCTGACTGGTAGTTGCTATAGTTTATGTGTAAATTCAGACCACAGCTCTGTTCAACAAAATCGATTGATTAGGATTAATTCTTGTTATCTTTTTTGATAAATATTTTAGCGACACTCTCTCTTCTTACTGTATGTATTTGATAAACACAAAGTTTCATTTTATATCAATACTAAACATTAGTTAATTACAGTATATTGGTTATAAAAGTGTTGAATCTATTGTTTATACTAAATCTTGTGTTTATCATCATTAGATTTATCATTTATTATTATTAATTTTTTAATTTATCATTTAACATTTAACATTATAAATTATGAAGTAAATCATTTAAAAGATAAAAAATAATTAGTCCTAATCTGGCCCTTTTTAGAAGGGGGAGGCCAGGAGAGGTGTTAATTTTAAATCTGTTTAATGTATTATGCAATTTTAATAGATGTCATATTATTTGGATAGACTGAAATAATATTTCTATAAACCATTAGATCAAAATATTAATAAAAATTGTATCAACTTACATGGTGTTCCCGAAACCATATTGTCTTTGTCACAATAAATAGAGATGCTTCTGCTTCGTTTGATTGATCCAGACACATCAGAAAATCTTGGTCCTTCTGGTGTGGAGTAATTGAAGGAGCGGGTCTAGAAAAACACATGCAGAGATCTTTCGATTAAATGGGAGACAACTTCCATTTCATCACACATATTACATCATAGGTGCTGCAAGCCCATACCTAGCCTGAATAGAGGTCCTCAGTGTGGGGTGTGGCCAATGGGGGGGGGGGGGTGGAAAAGGGGAGGGACAAAGTGTTCCATTCTATAGTATGAAAGAAATCCTTTTACATTGGAAAAGAGAACTTGCTATTTTACCATTATTTTACTGTTATTTGGGAATAAAATACCAATATTTCCTAAACAAATTCTTACCCTATCTCGTGATTGGCTCCGTCGCAAAAAGTCTTTTGACAATGAACGATCTTTTTGCAGGCTTCTGATGTCTACAACAATTAAAAGATTTAAGATATCCACAGATTACAATCATTGTAACCATAACAAGGATAGCATGGGGTTTTTTCTACTTAATTAATAACCATTCTTGTTTTTACGTAGCCTGAGAAAACAGATGTACTTTTGCTCCTCGTCCCTCTGCGAAAGTAAGGACATCTGTTTTCTCAGGCTAGTTTTTTACGAGGGCAGCACTTGATTTAATAGCCAGTGGCTAATCGGCCCTCGTTCCATGATCAAATTGGAATTTAGAAGTTGATTTTTTGTGGAGAGAGTAAAACTGGAACTGAACCAGAGAAAAACCCTTGGAGCACAGAAGAGAACCTGAACTACAAATTCTACTCACATACGACACCAAGACTGGTGGGACTTGAACCTGGGTCACATTAATTACCTATTTCTCTGTAGTCTCTTGCAAAATGAAGGGTAGTTATACAGGATGTACTTATAAAATCGTGCAGATATCCCAAACGCACCCTAGCAATATAAAGGAAAATTGCTCAAATGATAAAGACAAAGAGAACAGAATGATTAAATTACTGGGTTTTTTTTATAAAAAGAGGTGTTCAATACATACCGTACTCCTGATAGGTAGCCTCCTTTGAGTCTTACAATAAGCTTTGCAATACAGGATGTTGTTGATAGCTCTTCTGTTATGATTAGATAAAAAGTATAAGAGAAATGTTGGGATGAGAGTACTTTCAGTAGCAAAGCAAGCTGACATACTACTATTACTAAGATGTGTTATGTATTACTTTGTTATGGAATAATTGTTATGGAATGGATCAATAAATGAAAAATAATGGATGGAATGGGATGTGAGAGATGGAAGAAAAAATGGGACTGATAAATTGGATGGAAGGTATGGGAAGTGTGATAGAAATGGATGGAAGCTATGAGGGTTGAATGGATAAATAAAGGTGATAGGATAGGATGAAATAGGATAGGATAGGATAGGATAGGATAGGATAGGATAGGATAGGATAGGATGGGATGGGATGGGGAATGGAGTGAGGAAAAACCACAGAGGGAAGATAACTGTTATAGAGGTTTCTCACGGCAGTCATGTTTAAGGGCAGGAACAATGCAATTTTTTGCATGACAAGAGAATCTATTTCCCAAAGGAGGAAATTTCCATTGTTTTGCCCTCTAACATGGCTGCCATGAAAAACCTTTATCAAGAAATGAAAGTAGAATTATATAATTTTAGATTGGATACTTAGAATAATTGTATTTACCCATCATAGAGTTTGTTATAACCAGTGTTAGCGTGGGTCTTCCAAGCAATCTCCAATTCGCACCCAAGTATCCCACAAGAGATTTCAGCCTGTCTACCAGGAATTCATTGTCCAGACATAGATAAAACTGGTGGTAGTCCAAGAACTGGAATTTGCGAATGAGATTGATTTTTTTTTAAATATTTCTACTGTGTTTTTATAACAGGAATATTTGGTTTTAACTTAGCATTTCACAGCAAATATATTGTATATTACCAGATAATATCTACATGGCATTGTATAAACCACTCCCACAAAGGTGGACTGGAATAGACCTTTTTAGCTTGGGCATAATGTTTTGCCCATTTCAGACTATGTGTCATTCCCTTGCATATCATTTCTTTGTTTGGATGCAAATAAAACAAAGAAATTCTATTCTCAAAGGAATGACACAGGGTCTGAAATGGACAAAAATAAATGGCAAAGCTAAAGAGGTCTATTCAGAGGAGTGGGAAGTATCAAAGGAAAGCCAATCAAAAATAGATGCAAGATCAACAGCCCCCTCAAACATGGAGGTATGGATATTTTCATTACAAATAGTTGAATAAGGCCAGACTTACTTGTGGAGTGAATACACACAGTCCATTTCCTACCCTGTACAAGGTACTTGAAGCAAGGGCACCAATGTTGTAGACTGGCCTTTTAGGATAAAAAAAGAGATAAAATTAAATAATCAAAATGACATAGGTCTTTATTTATAATTATCTGCTAACAATACTGTTAATATATTTACGAATACTTCAATAGACATAACATAATCAATACCTTCCTGTCATATTCAGCTGAGAACATTTTCCTGAAAAAAATATTAAGAACAATACAAATAAGGAAACAGGCTTTGAAAAGTAGAGTTTTTTAGCTTGGGCATAATGCTTTCCCATTTCAAACCATGTGACTGTTATTCTCTTGAGAATAAGATTATTTATTTAAGTTGTGTCCATATTCATGTGACTTCTCATGAGCAACTGATAAATGGGAATGGCACATGATTTTTTTAAAGATTTTTATTTGTGTTTTCCATTACAATACAACAATAATATATCAGTTTAGAAGGGAAAAGCAACAACACAAACTTAATAACTTAAAAAAAACACCAAAGATTGAGATAAAGAATAGAAAGAGGAAAAAAAATAACTGTTCTAAATTATCAGTGATCTTAAAAAATTGTACGATGAGGAAAGGTCTATTCAGCTTAAATCTCAATGCTATTGCAACTGACTTGTTTTTTTGGTCACTTCAGAAAGGAAGCAATGCTGTATGCAACTCACTACACTCAAACTTTACAACTTATATTCATTTACTTTATACAGTTCTCAAGTACATTTCCACTTACCTAACTGTTGATAGATTAGCCCTAGAACATGTGCAGGAAGGATCGAGATGGGTTGCACCTCTCTTATTAGCTGTACAGGTGCATCAAGCTCAACAAGGAACTCTCTGATTGCCTCATCTTCAGCTAAAAGTGCCACTTAAATGACATTTGTGTAAAAAAAAAGAATAAGTCAGGTATAGAGAGTTTTACAGAGCCATGAAGTGGGGCAAAATGATAGGAGCTTTTATCCTTTGGGAAAGAAATCTCCTATTCATATACAGTCCATAGTTGGATGTCAAGATTTTCCAACACCAATTCAATGAATGGTCCATACATAACATTCTTTCACTTGTTGAATCTTACCTTGTACTACTACATCTGGACGACTCTCTGTAGAGTGTCGTCTATTTAGTGGATCCAGCTCTCCAAGTGCTATAAATTTCTGGAAAAAACAAGGCATTCGTTCAGCTTTACATAAAATGTTTTTGATAGCAGTAAAAATAATTTATATAAAAATTAAAAAAGAAAAAAAAAAAGAAAATTAAGAAGTTCTTAAACTTATAAAAACAGAATTGTCTTGAAATTGAAAGAAAACTCCATAGAGTTATTAAGTTATGACATATTTCTGAGTCCAACTGCTCACAAAAACCACTAAAATAAAGTGAAATAATTTAACCTCCACCTGAAACAATTAGAACTTTGGACAACAAATTCTGTTATGAAGGAAAAGTAAGAAAAAATTTATTTTTAAAGAAACTTTTAGTTTCTGCTTCTAGATATGATAGATGTGGCTCACACTTAAAAGCTCAATTCTGATGATAGTGTCTTAATTACCTCTTGTAGCAGAGATGCCACAATATACAGTGACTGGGACCACATATGAGGTGCAAACTCCCCACGTGTTCTTTCAACACTATGGGGATGAGCTTTTTCTTCTGCGACCTACCAAAATAAACATGCAAAAAATGATGTCAATCAAAGCACCAGTGAATGCAAAGTAGGAAGACAAAAAAAGGGGGCAGTCTTTGATTTACATTCATCAAAACTTGATTCCACATTTAAGAACAGCTGTAAGAAAGGGAAACTAATAAGATATTTCTGTAAAATATACAGACTGTTTTCAGGGCTCAAAATAACGGCCAGTCATACGCCGGTCGAGATGTCCGGCATATATTTTATTATTGTTTTTTCAAATATGACCAGTCAACATGTCCGTTCAAAACCGTATTTGACCAGTCAAGTACCAAATTTGATTGGACATTGACCATTGACTGGCTGTTATTTTGAGCCCTGTGTTTTATTTCTTTCACTCTAATAAATAGGGAGTCTATTAATATTGCTGTTGGCTCATTTTTACCTTATCTTTTGGGACATAGAAGAGTTCAGGTACCAGGATAAGGCCTGATTCATCTTTGAATAACAACTCTTCCAGCAAAGCACTGTACTTCTTGCTCTAAAAGGTAATATCATTATTGGTAAAATTCATCTCTTATTTCTTTCTCTTTCTTTCTTTTTTCATTTCTTTGTTCTTTCCTTTCCTTTACTTTACTTTCTTTTGATTTCCTTTCCTTTCCATTCCCTTTCTTCCACTTTCATTTTTCCTTCCCTCCTTTCTTTCTTTGTCTATATTATTTATATAAGGCTACCTCTCTAGACTTATAACAATTATAATAATTATTACAGAGTTCCCTATACCCTTTTCCAAAATGAAATCACAGGAAAATATTTGGTCTTTTCACACATCACAGATAATTTAAAAAATCTCTTTCACGTTCACACAAAATTCAGAATTTGCTTTCATATCTAAAACCTGAAATCCTGTTCATGGAAAAATAAATTGGCCATTCGCACTTCAAGGAAAAAGAGGAGACCCTGTAATTATGTATGATGTCTAATACTTTTTTTCCAAAATTTATATAACATATTTTAAAAAGAAAGAACAATGAATTCCAAATAGTTCAAAGGTTTACCTATTGTTACTTCCTAAAACTGTTATTGCATCTTAAAATTGGTAACATTTTGCCCAGGAATTAAAATCCTAGATTAGCATTTAATCCTGGATTATAACTAATCGGATTAGAAAATATTTTTCTCAGTTCAAGGGATCTTTTGTACTTAATCTAGGTATCAATAAAGCAATGGCTTATGATAGAACATACTACTCTGGCCTATTATATACAAAACTGAAGTTCCAAACTTTTTTTACATGTTGTTTAAGTTTCCTTCTTATTCACTTGTTGTATCCAACACACCAATGCACCAATTATTAACTCATTACTTAAAATTAATGACTTCCTATGGCTTGCATGGAGAAGGTTTTGCTTTGTTTCCATGGTAACACAGAGAGCATTCATGACATAACGATATGCATAATTATCTTGATAGTTTTTAAATTTCTTTTTATTTATTATCCAGTTAGATTTGATTTAGTGAATTTCTGTGCTGATGTTTCGGACGTTAGTCCTTTGTTGGAGTAAAAGAGAAGCTAAGAAATAAATAAAACTAAGATAAAGTTATTATTTAATTTAGATTTTATTCCTTTCAGTATTACTGTTATTAATTTCAAATAAAATATATGAAAAGAATATTTAAATTAACAAACAACTTCACAAGTGATTTTTGAATAAAACTTGACAGTTGAAATCCTCATTTATCTTTGATTGGATGGGTTTGACAAAGGATTAAGATTTATCACAACCCTTTGCCATAACAACAAAGTTTTGGGTTTAAAAATAGAAAAGTCCTTTTAGTTTTTACTTCCAAAAACTAATTTCATCTTATCTTTGCAATCTTATTAGTAATTCATATGTAAAACAGATACCAGTTATTTATTACAGGTGGCTGTAATACTATTATACCAAGGGATAAATACTTCCAATCCAAGAAGAAATAAAACCATAAGCTAATTGCAATTGTATGACACATATTTGCTAAATTGACCTGGGAAAGAATTATGTTATAGATGAGATACATATATCAACTTTAAAATATTCTCAAAATGCTTTGAAGGAGAATTTATGAAAAATCAAAGTGGCTTAGACCCTACTTTCAACCAGTTATAGTTAATGTCATTAGCATACTTATGAAACCCTGAAACAAACATACATGTAGTTCCTGCTCAGGAACATGTGCTTCAAGGTCAATCACTTGTATTGGATTTGCGTAATAAGCTTCATTCTATTAAGACCCAAATATATGAGGAATTCAAAACTGTCAACTAAATAGCTGTTTGCATAAAGATTAATGCCCATCAAGTTAAGTCACTTATAAAGTAGCCACTTATTTGACACTTGAGCTTCAGCTCATGAATATTGATGAATTCACATACCAGCAATGCTAAGGAAAAATATAAGATGCTTACAAGAAACAAAGCATACAAGCATGAAGTTGCTCTTGATAGCCAATGATTAGTGATGTTAACTCTACAAGATTGTATTCTCTTAACTGTGTGTGATGTGCCCAATACGAGCACAGAAAAAGTTGCCAATGAATAATTACAAACAAGATAAGATGATCCAGGTTTCATTACCAGTATTACAAGTACAAGAAAGTTCTGAGAACAGGCGAATGGCTCTAACTACTATCACCCCTACACACTTCTCTATATTCCAACTCAATAAGTTAGAAGAAATTTTCTCTTATCAAAAGTGGCCAGATAAGACCAGGGTTGATGTTATTGCAATGGAATGTAATTTACTGAAAGAAGATGTAGAGGTTTGTACAATTATATATCCTAGCTTGAATCAATAATTAAGATTATATAAAATTCATAAAAAATTACAGAAATTAACAATTTAATTTATCTACCAATTCAAGCATTGATTGTGACTATTATTTTTCCAAGGGTGTAAGGGGTTTACTCCTACACTTACGAAACAGGATATTATAAATTAACATCTGAATTTGAGTTTTAGTTTTAAAGGAAATAAAACTTCAATCTTCAAGCATGTACATAATCCTACTTGAGAAGTATAATACCAATCAGTACAGGAACAAAAATGTGTTATGTGATATGAAGCATGTAATTATGATCATATTGTATTAGTAGGGGTATTCATTAATATCCATAAACCCTTAAACATTATAATGCAATTAATCCAAACATGCAACTGAGTATTTAACAGAGCAATGGGAATAGCTGAAGGGACACTGAAAACCTTCTTACAATGACATTTCAATAAAAGTGAATGTAGTAATAATTATTGTAATAATACCAGAAACTTATCCCCTCAGATTTCTAGTACTGTTGCCTTAAAACTCCTGGAAGTTTTACTTGGCTATTTCAAAGAAACAAAGATTATCAAGAATGACAATTTGTTTTAGAATAAATTCTAAAACAAACAATAAATCCAGGAATGTTTATTAACTTTTTAACTTTTCTAACAGGATTGGTTCCTTGCCCGAAGAGTAGAGTGGATGAGAATAATCATGGAATTAACAGCAAAGAATAAAAAACAGGAATGAAATAAATGAACATTATTCAGAAGTGGAGAAGTTGAAGAACAAGCTACAGTTTTTACAATCCTTATCAAAATCTCATTGAACTCAACAAACAGAAGCCAAATGAATCTATTTTGCTACCAAAATGTTAGGAATCTAAAGGAAAAAAATAGTAACTCAGAATACAGAAAATAGAGTCTTATACAACAAACCTGTTCAGGACGGTCCAGGTAAAGGCCATCTAGGATAAGATAGCAGTAAAAAAGTGGCCATTCACACTCAAGGTGTTGAAATATCTCAAGCTCTGCAGGTTCATAGTGCAACCTAAATGGATCCTGAAAACAATAAAATGATGCATAGAAAAATTATCTGATTATCATGATGATGATGATGGATAGTGATCATGATAGCAATGATGATGATGAATGATAGAATTCTAAAGAGGATGCTACATGCTTAAAATTATTTCAAATATGACGTAACAAGATGCAACATACCTCAACAGGTGTCTTATACCCATCTCTTAGAAATCTACAGAGGCCATATTTACCCTGTAAATAACAATAAATTGGATTATGTCATTTGGTATTATTAATGCTTAACAAATAAGGAGGGAAAATTGGCACAAGATTTGAATCTAACTGCAGGCCAGAAAAGGGAGAGGAAGATTTACTATTGGTTTAAAATCAAATCAAAAGACATGGTGATACAGTTGGATAGAACATAATAAAAAAGAGGACAAATTTGTGTCAAACGTCAACATTCATCATGTCATGACATACTAATTTCAACATCTCATGCTCAGAGCTTTACCTGAAGCTTGTCAATAATTTCATCTCTTGTCATATCAACAATTTCCTTATCTTCTATTGCAAATGCTGGGAAGCTGATGACACTTAATAAAGAAGCAGCTGTTTCCTGTTGTTGAATTGAAGAATAAAAATGTTAGCCAAGGGGGTGCAAAATCAACCTCGACCAATCACATGCTTTCATTTTTACTGGCTATCCAAAACAAGAGCATGTCCAGGATTCCTCATAGGGGGTCACTCCCAATTAACCTGGACAGATCATCCCTCCCTCTCATCCTCTCGAAGGAAAATTAACCTGCTAATGGGAAATAGGAGTCATAGGTACCCTAGGACAATACAATACAATACAATAACTTTATTTACGGAGGGATACATAATAACCATTTACAGTTTTCTAACTTACGGCCCTCAAATTAAAGATAAAATAAAATAATATAATTACAAATTGTTATAAGTTACAATATATTAATTAATTTATTACAAAACTACATATATATTAAATACTGGAGTACAGTATGGATAGAAAAAATAGAAGAAGATAATTTAGGATAAACATTTAGGACCTCTTGGACATGCCTATGGATATAGGGTAGTATTCATCAGTAAACCAGGAAGTTATAATTATTACTTGATGACATACTGTAATATAATACTAATAAACTCACCTTTGAATTCGATTCCCTTGGCAACATGGACTGTAGAACAGCCTGTTGTAAAAAGAAAAGAAAAAATGTACAATTTCCAAACAAATTGAAACTTGAACTTAAATTGAGTTAGTCCTTATTTTATTGATGCTGGCCAAAACCCTAGATGTCTGGGCTGTTTTGGTCATGTCAGTTACGGATAAAAAAATATTTATTATTTTGATTTGTAGGCAAACCTTGCATTTCTGTATGTCATCAGGCAGAACATGTATAACAGATGCTTGGCTTCCCTCAGGACCAAACAGATCCAGTCCATTTAGAGACTCCAGCGCAGCCTACAAAATATGATCAAAACATACATGTCCATAACTATATAAATGTATAACAAAAATAAAAAGTAGGAAATTTTATCTGAAAAACTATTGTGGGCTCAACAAGAATTTTCTATAACTCAGCATGAAGCCAATATCAGAGACATTTTTGAACATAACCAAAAAGCATGCAACCCAGTCAGTTTTAAGAGGGTTTGATCCATAATGACATGGATGAATTGTTTGCCCTTGGCACTAATCACAGGAAAAAAAATCGAAAAACCATGAATGTTTTCATTATAAACCATGATGGTTTTCTGTAAAAAACCACTAATAAACATAAACATTAATGGTAAAATGAATTTTATTTTTCAAATAACCATTAAAATTGAATTTACATTAATGGTTAAATTAAAAACCATTCTTGTATTTTACTCAAAAAACAATATGAAAAACAAAAAAACATTAATGTGTTTTGTTTTTATTCATAACATTAATGTTTTATCTAAATACATTAATGTTATTACAAAGTGTACCATTCATGGTTTTTACATATCCATCAATGGTTTTCTATGCCCCCATCATTACCATTAATGGTTATTGTTGATGCATTAATGTTTTCATGATGGTATTACTATATTTCCCATCATAGTATTGCACTAATTGGTGTATAATTACCATTGTAATGATAATTAATTATTAAACTAGTAATCACGTGCGATTCTTGGACACAAACGATAGTGTTACGATAAATAGTCAGTCATAATCTCGTCGTTAAGAAGATAGCACATTTATCCGATATAGTTTTGTACCCATTACCCTCCCACCCATAAGGCGTTGGATTTTTATTGTTATATCAGATATGTCAAACAGTAGTGGCTTCAGGCAAACAATAAAATTCCTATTCATATGCCCAATCAGTCTCTTGTATGTATTGAGGGATAAAATAATTAAACATTAATGTTTTAAGCCATATAACCATTTACATATACCATCAATGTACAATGTGACTTAAACATTAATGTTTTCATGATGGTATTACTATATTTCCCATCATAGTATTGCACTAATTAAACATTAATGTTTTAAGCCATATAACCATTTACTTATCATCAATGTATTATGTGATTTAAACATTAATGTTTTGTTATCTGATACCATGCATGGATTAACCATGTTTCCCATCCCTGTAGTATTGTAGTAAACCAGTAATGGTTTAAATATTAAGTCCATTGACGTTTTTTTTTGTTATACCATCAATGGTTTATTACTTATAATAACCATTAATGGTTAGTGTTCGGCAAAACCATAGATGTTTTTTTCAATGGTTAATGGGCATTTCCCATTCAAAAAAAACATAAATGGTTTTTCGATTTTTTTTCCTGTGAATGTGATTTTAACAATCACACTTTCAGTTGCACTTTCAGTTGCATTCTTTCAGTTCCATACCTTAGTCATTCCAATAGAGCTTGCATTGAGTTCAGGCATACCATGGTTAAGTTTGTCCCCTCTTTCCCAAATCCCATAATCCTGAATGAAAAATGGACATAGTTAGCTACATGTGAAACACCATTTGTGCATGATTATATGCACATTATACAGTAGTGAGACACATTCAGACAAAGCACCTGACATACTTACTGGTATTGAATGGGCTTTTTCAATGTAAAATACAAGGTTCTGTATAAATGCCACCTCATCTACAGTGAAAACTATCTGGATACCTATTTATACATAGAAACAAAGGAGATCAATGTCATTTATTAGTTGTAAACAATCTTCTAGACAATACTCATTATATTTTGGCAAATAGTGCTGTAATCTTTCACCACATGTTCATTTGAAAGTAAATAATTTGAGATGGAAAAACTTGACCAATATAAATGTTATAATTAAGGCAATTTTTTTATACTGTCTGGTACATGTAGTCATAATAAACAGCTGTATGAAAGAAAGAAGACTATTTAATTACCAGAGGCAGTCATCTGTGCCAGTGTGAGAAGGTAAAGTGATGTAGCATCAATTTGAAGATGACCCCAGTCATGATCACTAACACAGGTTCCACCAGATGCTGTCGAAGAAAGAAAACATCTACAATCAAAGAGTCACACCTTACAATGTAATACTAGTAAGGATAAAACTGACCAAACATTTCTCAAATTCTTGTATCATACAGATACAATATGAAACATGAATAAATAATGAACATTATTAGAAATTCCTGGACACTCTTACTCATGTCATATTTGGCATGAAGGGAGTCATTTCTGGCCTGGGTTGTCTTGAATCGCTCCACTTTATCAGCCTGTCTCATCATACATGACAACAAACCTCTCATCAGCTTAACCACTGCCTAAAACATAAACATCAGATTCACTTTTAGGTTTATTGGAAAGAATAACAACATAATGGAAGACCGTGTTTCTATGAAAGTAGAGTGATCTTTCTGCTAGGGCTATTTAACTCTTTTGTTTTTGGTGTCCTTGTCCTTAGGGTAAAGAAAATGAGACACTGTCCCACAAACCAACACTTGGGGACCAAAAATAACAAAGTGGAAATTGGTGTCTTTTCATCAAACATTTGCAAATGTTTGGGTTATATAATGCCAGAATAATCAAAACCAGCCTAAGACAATTCATGGTTTTCCCTTAGTTACTGTTGCTATGTCCCACAAACTCAACAAATGAGCTATCACAATATCTCAGAATTGATTATATATTGATTCAATTGTTTACTGTCCTGTAAGAATAAAAGAAAATTGCCACATAATCCTTGTAGTACTCTTTAAAACAGATACTGTGTAATTGTTTGTGGGACAAGATATTAATTAATTCCAGTGGGAAAACTGCTGCAATGGTGATTGGTCCATTATTGTGTAACTCGGAACCATGAATAAGAAATAAGGTTACAAGTTTATCAGAATTGAATTACAAATATCTATGATTCACTATCTAAATGGACCCTATAATCATTATCATGTGTACCACATACAGTATAAGGGTCCCCACATTTTACCTATTGGACCTGTGACCCATTATCATTTTGTCACAGCTTGTCTGGAAAATCATATCCAGATGACCAACCTGTGACACCAATTTTGGTTGTCTTTCTTCTTTGTGGCAAACAGATGTTTTTAATGCCCTAAAAGCTTTTACCTGAGTTAGTTCATAAGCTTTGGCACGATCTTCATCCATGTCAGCATTCTTGCGGTAGGCCAGTGCAAGGGCCCACACTGCAAGAATGCTATAGACATTGTCACGCACCCAAGCATGTTTGGGATGCTTTCCAGAAAAGTGATCTTCACTGTTCCATTTTATGCGTGGAGGTAGGAGACCAGTAACTGGGTCCTGAAAAAAAAGACAAGTTGATGAGAAAGAAGCCTTACATGGGCCTTGTCTGAGTTACACAAGCAAGGTACACTCTGGCAATATCTTTAGAAACAATGGTATTTATACATGGGAAGCATAGGTGGCATTGCTGCAGTGAGAACATTCACCTCTAAACACTGTGACCTGAGTTTGAGTCCTGCCAGGCTCAGTGACATATATGAGTAAGTTTGTCATTGATTCTCCCCCTCAGTTCAAGGGTTTTTCTCCACATTCTCCAGTTTTCTTCCCTCCGCAAAAATCAACATTCCAAAATTCCATCTCAATATCTCTCATACCTCTTTTCACACTATAATGTAAATAATTTGGATTTTTTTTACATCCTAGTATTATACTAGATACTGGGATGCACACTTTTTAATATTAAACAGGAAAGAACTGTTTGGCGAGCATTTTTGAGTTATGCAAGCAAACTCCTGGTCTAGCTTCAGTGTAAACATTAGCAAAAGAGTTTCTTCCTAAGTAGTATGCTCCTTGCAGCAGAATAGATTTGGTGTGGACAAGAAAAATTAGCACAACTGCATACTATGTATACTTCATATAACAATGACCATCTTTGCTGTACACCTAGTTCATCAAAGATAGTTTGCACATGGTCACTGATATTTTGTAAAATGTTTATAAGATCAGCAACTGTAATAAAACAATGCCTCCCTGCAGGACCTACGCCATCATGATTTCGGAATAAAAGGTACATGTTTTTAAAACAATAAATAACATTTAAGTTTGCCTTGTACAGTTACAAAGGAAACAAAATAATAATCTGATCTTTTTCATACTTAAAGATTATTATTATTATTATTAATATGAATATAAATACGTCTGAAAGACTATGGCTTTCACATAGGAAGCTTTTTCTGCAACATGGATGTCAACTGAAAACTTGACAGAATTTTTACTCGTCCACCCAAGATTCATATCATGGATTCAATATTAGAAAGCCCTGTTACCTTCTACGAGTTGCTTGTTAACTATTACGAGAAGTAATTCTTTTATTTGCAAAGAAAAGTCGTTTTCTAATACATATTTGTAAATATAATTTCGTAAACATGGGATACGACGTTTTGACACAGGAGAAACCTTAGCTGAGTTGGATCAAATATTCCCACTCCCTTACCTGGAAATCTAGGATGGTACGGGTTACAAGATGATGATACCAGTCTAGGCGTACTATGGAGTTACTTCTCGTCCTCATCACGGGATTTCATTTGAAGGAAACCAATATTTTAATGAGCTAATAACAAAAACTATCGCCATCTTTTTCTTCATCCATCTTTTACTCGTTGGCCGGCCGAGTCATCGGAAGCAGGAAACTGGTACTAGCATTTGCATAATCAATATCCCGGATGAGCAATCGCGTTTTACTATTTCGCGCGCGCGGGATAATTCTAAAATTCAGCTGAGTTTGAACCGAAGAAGACATTTTTACTTTTTCTCTGTATTTTTTGTTCTTTTCCTGTTATAAAATCAATTTAGCCTTTAATAGAATCCTGGAGATAGCATAAAATGGTAAATTAAGAATACCAGGTCTGAACTTTATATTTTATAAGTATTTTCGTTAACTTTACGAACGTTTAACGCGTTGAGATTCTAGCACTTCAATGATGTTGAGTCCAATGTCATCGACATTGTTGAAACTAGAGCAAGAAAAATACACTGCTGGAGACTTCAATGACAAGTTAAACAAGGTATTTTTCAACCGAAGGAGGTTTACTTTGATACTTTTTAATATAGCTCCAAGTTCTCGATATATAGATCATTTACTAATCCAATTTTATAGGAACTTGAGGCCTTGGACATTGCGGGATCCACGAGAGAGGTACGAAACAATAGGTTTGTAAGCTTGAAATTTTTAAATATTAATTTTGTTTTTCTTTGATATTCAATAGGATCGGTTTGTTATTCATAAAGTTTATTTTGAAGCACTAATTAATAACCAGTCCATATTTAAAGACCTTCTGAATGAAATCAAAGTAAGCAAAGTTTTAAATATTTTTGTTGTTGTTGTTGCTGCTGCATGCTGCTGTTATTGTTGTTGTTGCTGCTGCTGGTGCTGTTGTTCAGTATTGGTGTTGTTGTTGCTTCTGCTTTTATTCTTCCTGTTGTTATGCAGTTGTTATTGTTGTTACTGTTGTTGTTGTTATCGTTGTTGTTGCAAGGTGTTGTTGGAGCTGTTTTTTCATTTGCGGTTACCTTATATTTCCAGTTTTCTATAATAAACTTTCTTTTTCTTCGCTGCAGAATGAATACGAGGGATGTATTAATACCATTCTAAGAGGCAAAAGGGAGTTGCTCTTTGTAGTGAGCAAGCTTGCACAGACAGTTGGAGGAATGCCTACCTTAAGGTATCTAACAGACTCACTAAACATTTCATTTTTTTAATCGATGTTGTAATATGCCAAATTGGCTTAACATGTTTGTGGGTAATGTGCAATACAAAATAGAAATTACAAGAATAGGCGGGAAGACCTCCAGAACAAGATATTATTACTGCAACAAGACAACAAAAGGTAACTGACAAACAATCTGTTTTGTTTCCTATCTTAATTGTTATTCGAAAAATTATTAAAACACTCGATTATATTTCAGGATTGTCGAAAAAATAATGGCCGTCCGGTACGTATAGAATAATAGCAAAACCTCACACTTTTATCTGACTTTAGTGTCTAGCGCACTCAACAGATCGACGCACACACAGAGACAACACTTTAAGGGGTGTGCCAAGGGGAACCTGCATGAGGTGCAAAGTTGTTCTCTCCGCAGGCCGCAAACCTAAAGGCAAAAGAGTTATGTGCCATTCACCCCTTCCATTCACTGACCTTCTTCAAAAATGTTTCCAGGGCACTAGTACTGCTCTGATTTATGCTAACTTGCATCTCTCTGCTTCGAATTGACTGATTTTTTTTTAAAGCCAACGACAAAAAGAACGAATCGTTGATGACATTCCTTTGGAAGGTAATACATGTTGTGATGTTATATACAGCTATTTCAAAAAGGTTGGTGAAGGTTTTATTGTATGTTGCTTGTTGCATGCTGCATGTTGCTTACCAAACTTGAAATGTATTATATTCATATGTAAATAAAGTCAGCACAGAAGAAAATATGCTGGGAAAACCTACAGACAAAGTCTGGGAAAATTTCTTACCGTTTTTTCCTTTTACCTTTTTCTTTTCTTTTACTGCTTGAATACTACATTTCGGGCTTGGTATGCAACATGCAACATACAACAAGCAACACTGAAAACCTTCACCAACCTTTTTTGATATAGCTGTATATCATTAATAAGGTGAAAAAGTAAAACTTCCTGGCCTCAGTTGTTCAAAGCATGAAATATTTTTTTTATACCTTTTGGGGCGAGGGAAATTTCAACACAAATTTGATACTTTTCCAGATACCTCAGATACTTTGAAACATTATCGCCAAAATGTTCCACAAGTACCTGATCTTACTATCGAAGAACAATTACATATACCAACTCTAAAGAAAAAGGTAAACCTCTTGATGAGTTTATTAGGATATATTAGACCCAGTTCAAACGTCGATCTTCTCATGAGCCCGCGAACGCATTGAAAACAATGAATAATAAGGCGGTCTTCCTTGTTGTCATTAGGTTCGGATCATGAGAAGATCGTAGTTTGAACAAAGCGTTATCATTTTTTCAAAAGTTCTTTCAAAACATATAACCTTGTTGGAATCTTTTTACAACCCGTTTAGCTTGTTTCTGTTACGCAAAAACTGTCGAAATTTAAGGATGATCATAAGAGAAGGTATGAAACATTTTCTAAACCTCTGTTGCCATGCAAAGCCTTTTACTATGAATTCACTAAGTGGATATGATAAAAATGAAACTGCTTTCGTCTTAGGTATTACCTTAAGAAATCACAGCAAAACCTTCTAGATCGACTTCTTCAAAAGGAGGTAACTAGCCGCTAGTTTTTACAAGTCGTGTGTCTTTGCTTTTAAGAAAAATCAGAATTTAACCTGATGAAGATTGCACTATGAAATACTAAACAGTTTGTACAAGGAAAATCATTTTTTGTTTTGCGAGTTTTTTGCGTACTTTATCTCTTATCCCTCTTATCATACGAGTTTATGAATTTATCAATGCACTTGATTTATTTTTGTATCTCCTTTTCGTTATCAGGAAATAAAGAACAATTTAGAACAAGCGACTAAGTCCTTAGAAATGAAGCTTTGTACTTTAAATGTTTCCTTTTCAGAAGCAGTAAGTATTTGTTTTTCTTGACAAATTAACAATTACAGTTTACAGCTAATGATTTATTACTGACCTCCTTGCAGCTCGAGAAGATTGGAAAGAAAAAAGATGCCACAGATATTTTGGAGAAAATTACAAATGTATTGGAGCTATTGAAAGATGACATTGTTGACCTGCCAAGTAAGAAATACTGTCACTTTTTGGAGTGCTGAAACAATACGGGAAACGATGTTTGATATATTGGATATATATATGGTGACACATATAAATAATGAAAGATTATAGGAAAGCATGGGAAAAAAAGAATGAAGAAAAGAATGCATGGATTGCTTATCAGTTGTTTTCAGTAGCACTTTTAAGCCTGTCATCTTAAGATGACAATTCGTTCATGGCTTAATTAAAGATGTGCGTTGCCGTCAGCTACAATCATGGTTTTCTTAAAATAATTTATCAGCAATGAAAGATGAAGAGGAAACAGAAGGTAGTGAAACTGCCGTATCTCCTATGGATGACAGCGAATCTTCACTAAATACGAGCTCTTCTGAAACAAAGGTAGGAAATAGTTTCGAGCGTACTTAGTAAAACAAGCACTCTTCTTAAGGAATGACGGGAGACCTTGGTAAGTTTGAATGACGTTCATCATCAACTAACTTTAAAACCATGATAACAAACTTCAGTTGACTGGATACGTGAGTTTTTTCACGAAACATCCAGGGAATAACTCTATTTCCTGAATACTCTGTGTTCGCCGGGTCAAGTTTAATTCGACGTTCTGTAGTGTTTCAAGAGGGAAAGTTAAAGTGACCGTGAAAGTAGCTTCCGGCAAAGACCTAAAGCACGATCGATATGAAATACCACAGTCATGACAGTGAAATGCCTTCCGCATTGTTTTAGAGACTCTAGTCCAATGAAAATGCCTTTCATAAAGCAAACTTGACACTGAGAGGAAGGCATACCCAAACATTTTGAAAAATAAACGAAAATGGGTATGCAATTAGAAGTATGTAATTGTCTCTCGTTCGACTTGCATTTTCTTTTACTATTTTATTTACTACGCGGTTTTAGGTTATACAGCATCATGATGCCCACGATACTGAGATCCTGGCTAACTGTAAAGCAACCTTCCAGGACGTAAGTTACTTGTTTGGAAATGGGCCCCCTGTGTCAAATTTTGTATAATTCTTGAATGCAATACGGAAAAAAATATCTTTTTGCAATTTTCAGTTGCTCGAAAATAAAGAACTCGAAGAGCTAGCTCTTCTTGCAGCACACGCGCCCAAGGTAAGTCGGGAACTATTCTCTCGGCCGACTGTAATTCTAATTCTTTTTAAGGTCTTTTAACTCAATGCCTAATAAAGACGTAAAACCTTTTCTTCATAGGGAGTTCTACGAACAAAAGAAAACTTTAATATATTGAAAGAACAAGGAAGGTAAAGACAAAACCAAGGGCGTCATTGGGGGGGGGGGGGTGGGTACTAGGGAGTCCGTGATCCTCTCCCTTTGTAGAAAAGGAGTGATAAATGATAAAACAATCTGGCTGTAGACTGTAGACTGTTTTAACGCCCCTTTTTGGCGTTTCGGAGGGGCAAACAAAATGGCGGCTTTTCGGACTTGTGTACTCTTTGGAAAATCCTGGCTACGCCTCTGAAAGTACTACTTAAAGGAATTCCACGAGCCCCCTCCCTCCCCCTAACCTCCGCGCACTAACTAAAGAAGGTTCTCAGTCCCGCCATTTAATTTTGTTCTATACTTTTTCTGAGCTTTTTTGGAACAAAGTAAATATTCTAGAATCAGCGAAAAGCAAGGAAAATAGATGCACCTTACTTGAACCTCACTTAACATACTTCAACCTTTGCAATTCTGTTGTCAATATAATGAGAACTTCTAACCTACGAAAACCAAACTTCCGATTTTTAACAAAGGTTTTTAGTTTCTTCAGTGTAACCTTTATGGTAAATATCAGCCTCGAAGTTCGAAAATAAATCTTGGGCCAAAAATAACTTCATTAACCTTGACTTTCTTTTCTTGACTGCTCTTACTCTTATCAATATTCAGTCGTAATCTTCATACAAGGAATTCCCACATTTTGATCTTTCGTGTCCTTCTAGTTAGAGCGGAAAGCATTTATTTTTATCTTTATAAACCGGTCGAAAACTAAGAAAGCTTTGGCGTTGTTGTTTTAGATGCCGAGCCATTTCAGTGATGCTCTATATATCATTGTCGTCGCCAGGATCACTTTTCTACATAGCTATAAATAACTGAATCTAGATCTGATGCCAGTAAACCTGAGGTTTTGTGGGCTACACTTAATACTATATATATCCTTAGAGGCGACGCCCACCCTGGATTCTTCCAACAAAAAACAAAAACAAGGAAGTTTATAGCTTCTTTAAGAGAAGTGAAAACCAGCACGTTCCTGCCGTGAAATTCAACAAATAATCTTGACAATAATCGGAATATCATAACAAGCACTAATCTATTAATAACATGTTTCATCCTATTGAGCAAAACTACATTTCTTTGATTTTAGTGGGGTTATGAAGATTTACTGGGATGCCCTTTTGTCTACTCTTCTGAGCCAACATGCAAAGCTATCAGCCTGGGAATCGGCTGAATATGTCAAATGGTCTTTAGAAAATGGTGAGTAATAAATCGGAGAATGGAAACTATTCATATATTCAGTTTACAAAATAGTTTTTTTTTCTATGATATTCCAAAAATAGAGGGGTGGGGGCGGAAAGATCAACACCGATCTTTCGATTCCATTAAACAGAAAAATGGCTCTAAGTAACTAAGTGTTGAAAAATAGGAATTTGAGCATTTACTTATTAAACCCAAATCTAAATACCTATATTTATTTTTATCCGCAAGTAGAAACAACGGACACTGGAGGGTATTATATATTTAGGCCATTATCGCGGAAGCCAGTGGATTTAAGGAAACATTAGTTATTGCGGATGTCGTTTAAGAAGACATTACCGTCTTCTATTATGGTCTCTTTACAAAAGCATTTTGATCGGATGTTTGCATTGTTAACATTTTTTAACTGGTTCACAAAAGGGGAACCATTGGCAAGTCCTCATAACCACCCTCACGGAATTCGTTCTAAATAATCCAATTTTCTGTTTGCCAGTTATATTGCATCGCTTTCCAGGATTCAACTTTAGTTTTACAATTAAGTGAACAATGCAGATTCAAAACCGATAATCGTAAAACTAAGCCTTTGCATTGACCTTGGCTGTTACACATAGAATAATCATAGCTGGATTTTTTTAAAGTGTCATACCAGGAAACGCGTGTATTATTAGACCAATTGGTCAACATGAATCGTACCCAATACAGTTAGAAGTGTTGGATAGAAGCAAGCAATATAGGAATAAAACTTCCTTATATTCCTCTATCTTATTCCAGTTATTCTTCCGCTATGTTCTTGCTGCTTATAATATCTCAATTCAATATTTAATTCTCTTCATATAAAACTTATCATATATTTTTCTCTCTTTTGCATATGTCGCTTTACATTTGTATACGCGCGTGTGTTTTTTTGTGTAATTACTTTCTACCTGTTTATTTCATAGCAACATAAAAAGGGTGGGGCTAACTAGAAAACAAAATTTAATTTAGCCCTCAATCTCAAATATCAATATAGTTTTTCTATTTTTGTAATTGTAACCAATTTTCTTTATTACTTTCCTTTATGAAATAGAAAACTGATAAATGTACAAAAAAATCATGTAACAATTCATATAACGAGTAAATAAGATCATTGTTGTTGCGGTTGTTGTTGTTGTTGTTGTTGCTATCCTTATTCTTTCATTTTTTGAGGATACGGCAAGGAAATTTCCTTCCTAGTTCTAATTCCGAACTGCACGCACCTGTAGATTAAATCTATATTCAGTTGAATACCAAGAAAAATCTCAAAAGTTTAATGTACAGATTAGATACAAAACGATGGTAAAACATCATAGAATCATAAGAATATCATTCACCATTCAAAAACGTTTGTATAAGCCATGAAATAGTTATGTTTCATTCTGTGCGGTGGCCATTTGGCCATAGAGCTTCATATGAAACTAAGCTAAAAGTAGATCATGTAGATCAAGAATAGAAAAATGTCACCGCGTTCAAAGCTTCCCACTTCCATGTGTGGTTCAATTACCACATGTCATTTGATGTTAGACATCGATAGTATTCATAGTATATCATTGGTATTCATGTTATAAGGCTGATGTATATCTAGCAGTTATATATCTACCCCTAGATTGTTTTAATTTCACTTCTGGTAACACAATTACACTACATTGGTCAGTACGTGTTCATACCACAGACCAAATAGCTATATACTTCTCCTATTATAGCATTCAAGGCTCATCTGGTTGACATTAAAGATTCATTTTCTTAAATAATTAAAACTAAGGGAGATCGTTCCCCGTAGGGATTTTAGGGTCATTCAAGGTGGGATTTCGCCTTCCTTTTGAAATATAGAATATATGTGGTGCAGGGTATTCCAAAATTGCGTTTTTAAAGGTTTTAAGGTACATAATGGATATTGCAAGGAGAACGAAATGCTTTGGAAAAATTTTTTTTACCAGATACATTTATCATAATTGACAGCTTTGGCTTTCCCCACCTCCCTCCCTTTGTATTTTGGTTCTATCTACAGCTTGATTTTTTATTCCAGTAAGATTTATTAAATCTTGGGTATGCCAGAAAACGTGTTTTTACAGCCCCCTTTATGAATTGAAGTCAATGCAGGCTATTTTTCTTTTAAATTTAGATGAAAAAGAACACCTAATTCACTGGATAGCGCAAAACGTGGTAAGCTTACACTAATGATGATGAAGAATGTGCCGTTATCGATCATTGCGCAGCGAATCAAACCTTTAGTGCGCGCCTTATCCATAGTGAATGCTTACTTTGTTGAGATGTGTTGTGGCCTAACATAATGTGGATGTTGAATCTACGAGACTCGTTATATCTCTGCCTTTCTGCGCGTTCATAAAAAACCACAGTTGCTGTGACAGGTCTTCTCACGTACTCTATTGTTCTAGAAAAGCGGTAAAGTTGAAAAGAGGCAAAGCTAAGGGTCACGCCTTAAAATACGAAGAGAATTTGAACTTAGTGACTTCCCAAATAGAATTCAGACTACCACAGCTGAGTTCTACACATGATACTTGCATTTACGACCCAAGCTGTCTTAACCGATTCACGTGAAATGCTCCTTTGAATAGTTTCATCACATACGCTAAACCCAGCACCCTCCAATTTTAAACACTGAAACACTGAATCAGTATCCTTACAAGCCAACGTCCATCTCATGAAGATATCATCATGGATGTTATGGTTGATCAATCCTTTTGCATAATACTTGTGTCGCCTTTTTGATCGTCGTTCCTTTATCTTTCATCTAACTACTAATTCTCAGTATGGTTTTACCAAATGTTCCTATAATGAATAAAACATCTCCTACATCGACTTGCTCATACAGACCCTGTGAGTCTTTTCTCACCTATTTTCACCTTTCAAAACTAACTCTTTTTCTATCAATTTTTAATAAGTCCATGTGTTTTCATGGTACATAAATCCATCTCAATCATACTTTTGGACACGTAACAGACTTTTCCATCCAATAAGCAAAGCTCAAAAGAATAGATGGTTTGAATCGACGCACAATTTGATAACTGTTTCCTGTTGTCTACGGGTAGCAGTACTGACACACATCCAAAATATTTTTATTTTTGGTAGTAGCCAAAACAAAATCTTAATAATATAATGAATGTTCATTTAGATTTGAGAGGAGATTTTACTCTAACGGCATCAAAGTCTTACTGATTTCCTTCCCATTGTCCAATTCATTTTTTAAGATAGATGACAGTACGAGGATTGCTGATGAAATTGTCGGATACTGCCGATGCACTGACGGAAGGTACGACTCATAAGCTGTTGTATTTTATCAATAAACCCAGAATCATCATAGACTCTAATATTTCTAGCTTTGTCTTGTCGGAATACACCATGGGAATATATTTCCTTTGCGCGCGACTGTCAGTGACAATAGCCGCGGTAATGTCATCATAATGGTTAAAGTAATTTGAATTTGTTCCGTGATTGAAAAAAGCTTTCAAATCTAAGGTACCTGTGGTGATACTCAAGGACACATTTTTCCCCGCCCTCTGAGATCACTAGGCGTCCAGCCAAATCTGTTCTTAAAGGTGACACTAATATCGAAGGAAACTGAAACAAAATGTCTTTGAGGTTTTAGCTTAACCTTCACATTCAGAGTGTACTTGCCATTATCTAATGCAATGTTGTATTACAAGGAGACGGATCGTGTAAACCGAAAGTTAAAATATACTAACAGAAAGTAAAAAATGATTAAATATAGAATATAGATATACTGAGAAGAGTGAAAATGGATTTGCATCTAAAGGAGAGAGAAAGAAAGGGGGTGAGCTAAAAGAAAGAGAGAATTGGAATAGAAGAAAGCCGCAATTAAAAACAGCAATCTTTTTTGGCTCAAGCTGAAAGTAGCTCTGGTACTTATTCCTTCGATCGTTAAACGTTCTTTTAAAATCTCATTTAATGTGTGCGCTGCGGAAATGGTCTTCTATCGAACCGTCGCGAAATATTGAATAAAGCCATTACTGCTATAGACGCAAATGGAACTGTCATAGTTTTAAACTGGCCATTTCGTATCTTAGTTTAATGATGACTTTAGATGACTTCAGCTAAAGCTGAATAGGAGTCCCATTAAAACTCCAAGGACAAGATATATAACAACACAGACTATGACGCACTTGATATTTATCCCAGCTCTAGAAATAGTACTGAAAGGAAGGCTAAAACTGCAACAATACTAAAAGGCTAATACTATAGTTAATATGCTTGAAATTAATGAAGAATGTTTCCGCAACACATTTTTGTCGTGTCTTGGCCCCTTTGTTTCAGCGATATCACGAGCAAAAATGTCACACCGAAACAACAGAAACAGATCCGAGGAAAACCTCATGTATTTAAAATCTTCTTGATTTTCAAGATTGTTTTAATTTCTCATGATCATTCTTATTTTACCGTCAAATCTTTTACATACAAACTTTGTAATTTAATTTGATCAACACTGAAAACTTAAAACGGCTTCTGTTAATGTCAAGGTTTTTACTTCTCAGCGGATGTACTTTTTAAATAATGACAATAAGCATAAGTGCTCGCATATATCTTCGCATCCTGATTTATTGCTTTAGTTAATGTATTCTTGAGTTCAGAGCTGTACAAGATAAAAGGTTTATTCCATTTCTACATTCCAATTTAACCTGTAATCCGTATCCACAAATAGATTAAGTAATACCATGCAGCCAATAGTACATTTCCATGACACTGAATTTTCTGTCTTGCTGTTTTTGCCTCCACCGTCGTAAACTGAAACTAAGGTGATTTTCCCTCGATTCCCTAACTCAATCAAAAAATATAATACATTTTTTTATTTGTTATATCAAAAACTTTACCGATTGATTTTACTGTTTTGAGCCGGTTTAAATCTCTTAGTGTTGTAACGATGATGAAATCATTTCGATGAACGCCTTGATAAACCGACATTGCCTGGAGACAAGAAGGCGTCGGGTATACATGATAATTAATTGACAATCTGATTGGTTAAACTCAGATTTAACTTCCGCAAAATAAAAACTTATATATAAAACAAACTATGAGGCAAAACGATGAAAAATCTGAACGATTATTTCGTTCATGATGTCCTCTGAATGGTGATCATATACGGACGTGATCAGAATATCTGAATCTTTCCATGACGTCCGACCAAAGACCTAGTGTGTTATTATCATCCTTTATCTTCACTTGATCCGGTAGTGCGTATATAAATACGGATCTACCCGAAACAAGACTTCAGTTCACTGATCAGTTGTGCATCCTAAAGTCAGCATATCTGTCATTCTTCGAGCATCGGTTATTTTAGATATTTAATTTGAAGTCTTATAAAGATCCGATGGATTCTTTTTCTTCCTGTTAAGAAAGTCGAAGTTGTCACAGCTGATCTTCTCAAAGAAATAGCGAGCATAAACACGAGGATATTTGCAGAGAGGCACTTTGGAAATGTCATTCATTAATGTCTACTTCTAGAAAACCTAACCTTCGGTATCGCATCACGATCTTCATGGTAATATAATACAGGTGCATTTGACTCAGCCTGACATCGTATCGTCGTGTCAACAGCAATATTAGTTTTCTTCATCGAAGTCAATTTTGAGTTCTTCCTTTAAAAGTGCCATCTAATCCTCACTAATGTAAAAAGAGCTGCGGGTGACGGATAATCACAAATTATGGATCCAAATGGGACTGCTTTAGCGGGTCCAGAACCCACGATTATAGTTCTATCGATCATAAACATGGTTTTCAGTGCCGCTGGAACAATTGGGAATTTAGTGGTTTGTGTGATCATACTTTCCAACAGAGATCTTCAGATTGTTACAAACTATTTTATTTTCAGCCTTGCGGTGGCTGACCTACTCGTCTGTACCATCGCTCAACCTATGTACGTTGCCTATATCTTGGGCTTTCAGGATGGAGCGTTTCAGTCAATACGTCGAACATTTACTTTCGTGTCTGTGCTGGCTTCAGTAAGCAATCTTTGGGCTGTTACAATCGATCGTTTTTTGGCTATATCTTCGCCACTTAAATACCCTCAGCGGCTCAATGTTAAGCGTACAAACATATTAATCTTTATTATTTGGACATTAGCTGTTGGACTTGGCGTGACTGCAGCCTTCTTACGCGTCGCCCGTATTTTTGTTCAGATCTTTACAATTATCATGATTGCCTGTATATTTCCCCTTTATATTCGTATATTTATAGTTGCCCGTCGACATGCAAGACTTATAATCCACCAGTTAGCTTACTTCAACAGTATGCAATATGCTGCCGTTCAAATCAGAAAAGAACGCGAAAACATTGCGGCAAAGACTGTTGGAACAGTTTTGTTGCTATTTGCCCTTTGCTGGATGCCTCTTGAAATCCTACCCTTTTTCTATAGATTTTATCCAGAAAAACTCATGGGTGCATTTGTATGGGTTAATACCCTTGCACTTTGTTCCTCGTCTTTTAATCCATTGGTATATAGCTGGAAAATGGAAAGCTTTCGCAGGAAAGTTAAGAGAGTGTTGCGGTTAAGTTTAGTTAATGGAAAAATGAGTCGACCTCCAAGCAACACTACTAAGAATGGAGATGAAGAAACAAACGTATAACCTTTATATCCGACTTGGTCTTAGGATGGCAACTCCTATCTCTTAAGATGGAAAACCACTAAGAAGAACCTTGGAACTTAGAATTTTCTGGTAATCTTCTTTGGAAGATAGTAAATAGAACGGCTAGGCACTTCAGTTCTGATAAGACCCTCAAAAGATCAGGAACTCCGCTGAATATTCGTGTGCTACCGCACTCACCACTATACTCAAACACTTACAGACGATCAGCAAATCGCTTCGTAGTCCATGACTCATCAAAAATTTGAGCCGCAAAAGAACTGAACTGTCAAATATAATGCTTTTTATTTCCAGTTCTACAGCTATGTCGAGACATAAATAACAAACATGCTGGTGAAACGTTATAACATCAAGTCACTGTCTTATCCCAGACATGTGATGGTAGAATCTTTGCCTATTCGAATACCGGCTGGTTTTTTTGAGGATCCTTTTAACTAATAAATACTTTTTGCTACAGTCACTTTATTACTGTGCATTTAAGGCACTTTGGTGCTTGAAGAAATTCTACATTTTTGGCTTCTTTCAGTTTTCTTATACTTTTCAGTGAACACGTCACGTATATACGATAACTATTTGTACTGAGTTTTACTCCTTGCAGATATAAGTTTTTCTTAATCCTCTCAGTATATCGGAACTTTTCTCAAAAATATACTGCATGTATATTTTGATTGCACACTACATCTTTATTTCTATTGCAACAAGTAGTAATGTTACCGAGACGTGATCGATGTACGCCGGTAACCAAGGATATTTTACTGCAACTGTTACTATGCCCTTGGCATTGTAAGCGAGTATTCGCCATCTTTTCATCGCGCAACCTTGTGCGCAGCATTAATGACAATATAAAATTGCTTTTTTCTGCAAATGATATATCATGTGTATATAAAACGAGTGTTTTTATAATCGTTACGACTAGGAAACAAACTCTCCAACAAACCCAGTATATCAACACTACACAATAAAGAAAATTTCAAAGTTACTGACATTGTCAAGCATTAAACCTTCGTCAATCACTCCTCCTTCAACCAAAACTGATCTGCCCATCTATATTTATCATTTTCATCTATCAAAATAAGTTTCACTTCGCATAATCTTTCGCAGTTTTTAATAGATTGGACTCAGGATTTATGACTTTAATGTTTACCTCATATAGGAGGTATAAACATCTTCAACCTCGATATTCATTGTAGCAAAGCTTAACCAGGTGCGACCTAATGTTTAACAAAAATAACCAGTAGAAGTAAGTCTGGTAAGGTTTTTCCTCAAAATTCATTATGTTTCCTGTTGTCGGTGGACCTTTGACATAATATCTTTTTAAGTCATGACTCTCTTACTGCTTCTGACAGTTCTGCGCCGTACATGTAACAACTAGTTTTACTATCAGATATAAGGGAAGAGGCCTCAATACTATCATATACGTGTGTTAAGACATATTATTCTGTAAATAATAAGACTGTATATATGAAGTGTATATATTAAACGGATGTATTTCTCAGTGAGTTGTCTTTGGAATCATTTTCAGTTTCTGCTACATACTGCTACATTGCATACCGGACGCAGTAAGCCCCTACTGATATAGCATCCCGGCCAGCAATTTATTTCCACTCATTCAACGCCATAATATGCGAATAACTAAAATATTTTCTATTTAAAGAATCGTGCTTACGTTAGAAAGTATCTCAAAGAGCAAAGGCTACGAAAACCACCCTTATGGTCATGATCAGTAACATCAGCATATCTTTTTCCCTCGCAGCGTTTTGCATCAGCGATATCTAGCAAATCCAACACCTTTTGAAGGATAATCCAATTAACTAGTTAGCACGATTTGATAATGCCTGCACCAATAAAAAGTTCAAACTCCCCATATGTTTCTAATACAAAACTGCCTGTTTTATCTTTTTTTAGCTGTCACTGTGGGCTCTGGGGTTTGGCACAGACAGTTTTTACGAGAATCGGTGATTTTAAAAAGGTGCTTAATTCACTGGACCAAGAATAAAATAGTTATCGCCATTTCTTGATATGATGCTGATTTATCAGCGGGAGATTGAGTGCTATGCTTATCTAATCGATCATGGTACTTTTCCAGGCGATGGCCTGCCTGCTCCAGCAAGGAAGATATCTTGGAGCCCTGGAGTATGTTAGCAAACGTGGTCATTTTGACAAGAAAGGTCAGTAAACAATACATGCACTCAAAAGCAGTTGGTTACTTAACACACTGACGCTCTTCTTGGTCTATTAAATGACCCCTTTTCCGGTAAAGATGTGCTTGTTTAACACATAAACACCATTAACCCATTTGGTAACATCCCTAGTGTATTTATTTTAGACCAACAACTGACGTATGTTCCTACGTGACCGTCATATATCCTCCCCAAAAATACTGCCCTTTTTTAAAGACTTTCTTTAGGCGTGGGCGCTACTAACCAAACCGATGGGAATGGAAAAGAAATTTTGTCTTCTCAGTCATTCATTCACCTCGCTCATTTCTTTAGATAGACTTAGATAGCGTGCGCACGCGCGCAATGGTTAGATGTTCCATCCTTTGATGCTCCGCGAGTATCTTTTCTTCCTGAACGTTCCATTAAACCAGCCTGAAGGCAGCCTCATTATACCGCCGTCCAGCCCTGAAGTCTAAACAACTCAGTCCTGTAATGAATATCCAGATAATTTCTTTAGGCGGTAGCGCCTTTTATATACGGTGTGAATGGAATACCCTTTCTAGTACCTTCCAATAATCCATCCCAACCATCGCACGACTTTTATTGCATAGAGGATAATTAAAATCCTAATCGCCAGACCAAACTTTTTTCTGGCCACATGCAGCACATTAAATCACGTCTAATGACCTCACGCAAGCAACATTCACCCCAGTTTCCAATTATTTGAGAAAGTCAAACTAACTTATCAATAAATTTCAAGTAAATCAGTTTAGAATCTCTGTTTAGAAGCGGCTTCAGTTAACTGAACCACGGTGATAAGAAATATACCGTATAACAAGTGATTTTTCTTTTGATACATAACTTATAACCATTTGAAAGAGCTGCGGAATCTGACGCACCGGATCATTGGGAAATTGCATCGCCAACATGAAGTTTCTACAAAGCTCGCCGCTGTAATTTTAAGCATGAAAATGCCATCCCAGGGGGATTAGTAACCTCCTTCAGGGTAATGATTCAATCATGGTCATTATCTACTTTACTCCTAATCGTTTTATCCCTCTTATCGATCGTTAGAGGAAAATCCTTTGCTGTTGTTTTCTCAGTAAAGAGAACTCACCACCATTAGCCTGGGTTGGTATGTTATTTTTACATTCTAAATGGTGATGATTGAGAGGAATTCTATTCTGTTCTTTCACGTCTAAATACCAATGCGATGTAATAATCGACGAAAAGGTCACGTTTTGTGTCGTCGCGTCGCTTTTACTAACCTTTCCAGCTAGTATATATACTAAAGTGTACACCCTATACTATACTTCATATCTTATGCTTGAAGCTTTCTGACTTACAAAACGGCTTAGCAAAGTAACTTTTTCTTAAGATGAACGTCATTTACCTGAAAGAACATACAAATTTAGTGTCGCAAATTCCGGGGTATATTTATTATACTTACCTTTATAGCATTTTGTATGCGTTTTAGCACGTCTTTCGAGTTCATTTTTGGGAAGTTTCTACTGTCTGGTGTAACAGGAATTTCATCAGTTTGACTTGAGGCGCAATGTGCTGCGCCTAGGGCAACATGAACAACTGTCATATATTTATCTGGATTGTATTGATTCGAAGCATATCGTATCGAGATAAAATTTTTGTTCTTTTAAAAAAAAAGTATCTTCAAATTCTTCGTTGGGCACGGAATTAAAACACTCGACATTGCCAGCTGATCTGAAAAGGTGACGTAGAAATGACGTCACTGCAAAACTGAGGTCTCATGTAGCCTGAAAAAAATGACCTATAAAAGTTTATATCTGAGATAAATCTAGATTTTCAGGAGGTTTTTGAGGTATTTTGTATACATTTATTTATATGATATTCATTATTGAATGGGAAAAAAAAAAGAAAGAAAGAAACTTTTCCCGAGTCGCCGGCTTAATGTATGACGGCTCGGTTTTGCAAATTTTCTTAATTCTGATTGGCTTATATTTTTTTCTCAGATCAGCTGGTGGTAATCGTTTTAGAAAAAACAACTTGCGACAAATAAATGCCCAACCCCCACTCGTTACTGTCAAGGGCTATTCCTAGTACTAAATATTTGTTATTCTTTTCAAAGATCTCCTAGATATTTTTTATCTGGTCCCATCAACGTCACTGGCCTTCAAGTTAAGTCAAAGGAAAAAGCCTTTTGATTCTCTCTTTACTATCGAACAGGTATGAGTGCATCAAATATGTATTCCATCTTTTCAATCATTGAAAGATCTTTCTAATTACAGTCTGTAAATATCATATCATAACAACTGGCGATTTGCACCAAACGGAATCATTAAAATAGTAAAAATACTCGTATACTGTTAAAGAAAGGAGAACCTATTCTCACAGAATCTCAAAATACCGAGTTAAATATTTAAGTTGGACTATTAATCCCCTGATCATAAAATTAAACACATTTGCTGTCAATCATGATCCAAATCGATCACGTGATCAATGCAGTGGAGATTCGTAAGCTGGCATTCTCTTCTTTTCATTTCTCTATTTTAAACCTTTTCTATTTGGTATCAATACCTTTTTAGGCTGGGTTAATGGGTTTTCGATCGCTTTTTCATAAGTCTAGGAATTAAAGAAAATCGATGAGTTAGTCATTATCTTAAACGGATGGCCACCTCAAGGTACAGGGATGGTTCTCCAAATCCACTTATAAAACGCCTCCTCTAATGCACAAAGGGTTAATATGGTTATGAAACGTAGGTAGATGTTATTTTTGGTCAATAAAATAGACTTTCCCCTACGAATTTTCATTCCCCCCTCGGCGTCAACAGACATGGATGTTCAGACAGGGAGCCGACTCTTGATCTCTCAATTTGACTGAATAATTTTTTATCAACATTCCACATACATTGGTCTGCCGCTCCTATGAATAAAATGGCCATTAGATATATCTATCATACAATTCTTAATATGAATGATAATGATTAAATTTTGTTTTTGCTATTTTCCAGCTCATTTCCATTTTGATGAGGACCCAAGATGACATTAGTCTTACTCGTGATCTGATAAAAGTATGTGTCCTCGGAGATAAGCTCACAGCAATTGCAAACTTTAGTCTAAGTTAGTCTTGTGTCTAGCAGCTATTCATAACAAGCACTTCTTGACACGCGAAAAAAATACGAAAAAACTCAATTAAGAACAAAGTCCACAGACCAAGCACGATTCTCAATTACCGACCCTTGTGAGCCATTATTTCATATCCAATTGCTCTTCAAAATTCGAAGTAAGCCTACGTGCTGATAAAAATATCACTTGATTTAATAATTAAAGAATAAAAAAATGGAAGTCTAGTGGAGTCTAACACGACACGACTATAATGTGCGCGCAACGCTGTTATTAGCGCTTTGAACATTTCCAATAATGCATTGCCATGATCAATGCCGCCATTATCATCATCATCATCACCATCATCATCATTATCATCATCATCATCACCATCATCACCACCATCATCATCACCCTCATCACCATCATAATCACCCTCATCACCGTCATTATCATCATTATCACCATCATCATCATTATCATTATCACCATCATCACCATCATCACCACCATCATCATCACCCTCATCACCATCATAATCACCCTCATCACCATCATCACCGTCATTATTATCATTATCACCATCACCATCATCACCATCATCACCGTCATCATCATCATTATCACCATCATCATCATCATTATCATCATCATCATCATCACCCATCATCATCACCCATCATCATCATTTTTTCTTTTACCATCAACCTATAGTATCAACCTATGTTATATAACTCAGTAGTAACTGCTGCAGCAATCCATTTTTATTCTGACCAGATCTTACTTTAATTCTTTCCGGCAGAAGGCTGTAATTGAGGAAGGATATCAAATTGAATACTCCGCTATTGATAAGCCAGGGATGAATGATAACTCAAGGTAATTGATCAGTCTGTGATTCCAACGTAGCCGCAGCCGTATGGGGGCTTTCATCTTTTAGTGTATGGGGGGGGGGGGGGCAAACTCACTTGTTGTCTTTTTCAAATAATACCCAACACCCCCTTTCTGGTTGGAAAAATATTACCCCCCCCCCCCCCCCCGATATTTCGTTACTAAACTCAGTGTTCCTTGCCTCAAGAGTCCATTCAATGAATTACACTAGCTCCACGAACTAGCTTTATATCCTATGTACTTGAGCTCCTGTGCTAAGTAGTAACTTATTTCGGCAAGAACGACTGAAGAGTATTCGCATGGCTCCTTAAACTGACTGATCATGCATTCTGCAATTTGCTGTTACAGAGAAACAACCCAAAAATGGAAGGACCTTTACCAGTCATGCTGGGATCTTGGACTCCATAGTCTTGTAAGTTGCTCAATCAATCGAAAAGATTTCTTTAGCTAGGGCGTTTTTTTTTCCCCCCATTTCAAACCACGTGTCATTCCTTTGAGAATAGTATTCTTTTGTTTCATTTTCCTCCAAAAAAAGAAATGATACTCAAGGGAATGGCACGTTGTCTGAAATGGGCAAAACATTACGCCCAAGCTAAAGGGGTCACCCAATCAAATCGAGAGATGGTTCAATGCTGTAAATTGATATCACCTGCCATTTTACTTGCATTATCATCTCATGATCAACTTCCTCGGTGCATGCGGTAAAACAGGTGCTTTAGCCTTAATCCATATTCATTTAGTAATTTGTTCTCATTCTAGGCAAAGAGGATTTTTGCTTTTTTAATAGTAAAACATGCTATGGCGTCAGCCAGGAAGATACACGTCGTTAAGCGCTACTTCCTTGGAGTGTAGATAAAGTGGAAAAGAAGAAATTATCAGTCAATCGCTGCACCTGTCTCACAGCTGGTCAGGAAGTTGGGCACACCCAATCATGTCACTCTATTGAATCAGCACAAATCCAATTCGCTGTTCAGTGTACACTGAAAAAAAATTGAAGGTTAATTTGATATATCATACTAGATTACTCATCACAAAGAGTGACTTGGCTTGGCACGTACATGTTTTTGGAGTGTTTTTAAGGTTTTTTCATAAAGATTTTATCGAGAATACATCTTTGTGGAATATAAATTTAGAGCAGGAAAAGTCAGATTAAGGAGTTCTACTGACCAATATCAATAAATGTAGTAAATTTTCTCAAAGTTTAACCAATCGATTACACAAGATTTAAAAATGATCTGTTCATGACATTACGTTAAATTGAGTGATAAACAAAATTATCACCCAACTTTGGGCTTTGGCTTTTACACTGTTAACTTTTTAGATCCTGACTTTATTTCCTTTCTACTGACAATTTTATCCAAATCCGTTCTTGGATGTCTTCGTGATGAAGGGTAGTGACATGACTAATTGCCCGCGGTCATTCAAGAAGGTCGGAGTAAAAGTCAAGATTTGTCTTCTTCTCCTTAAGTAATGTGTCATGTTTGAATTTTACGACCTTAAATTTGATTATTTTATTGCTTGGTAAAAAATATTTTGAAACTAATTGACTTAACAAGTGACCATAAGCTGCAGATTCGAATATCAAATTATCTTCACTGATGCTTATCTTGCCATCTTAGTATTCTTGCGCAAGTAATGAAATTTTTAAGCGTAATACCCCTAAAAGCTAATCAATCGTAGGCCATTTTATAGTGTTATTGGTTGTTATGACCTTGAGCGAATCCTGGATCTGAACACTAAAGTGCTCAGTTTATCAGGCGATTATTTGGCCGCATTGCTATTAGTTTCGCCGAATAGCCAGCCCTTTACAAAACTCCAAAACACCTGTCATCGCTGCTGGCGACGCTTGGTAAATCTAAAATAATCCTATGCTGTGGTCAGTCGCTGGTCCGCTAGAACGCGACAAAACTAACTTCATTTCTTCTATAAACATAGTTAGATACTTGTTAATGAAACTTTATTTGGTACTAAAAGAAGGAGGCGCTTTCAGAACGCTTTTACACAACTGGAAAACTGATAAAGATGTGCAGAAACCTTCAGACCGGGCAAAGCCTGCAATACTGACTTCAATATATTTATCGTAAGTAAGCATGTACTATCTATTACCTTATTATTTGTTACAGAATCTGCTTGTCTTTTACAGTCTTTATTTATTAATAGACACGTTGACTTTTTTAGATTTCAGGCTTTGGGGAATCAGTGAAGACTGAAAGCAGATCATTGTATCGAGTTTACAGTCTAGAAGTAAGCACAAATATTACATGGTAGTAATAATCATAAAAATCACGCTATTGTCTGCTTGAAACAACAATATTTGATTAGATAGAGATGTGGTTCCCTTTCCAATCAACGCCCCCCCAAAAAAACAAATAATAATATAACGCATTTTAGATATAAGTCAAACAGAGCTTCACTCTTACAGCGGGCTGTAAATAATAAAATCTAATAGGAGCAGCATTTTGTGAGTCTAATCTAAGTGAAAAAAAATTACTTACTAGCGGGCTTGACAGAGCAAAGTACTGAAGATGGCGATTAATAAGACCAGTCTCGGCTATTGGGCTTAAGTTATCAAGTCCGGATCTCAGTTTTAAACGCAGATAAACGAGATCATGATCTAGTGAATTTTTTGATCTTGCGGATAAAAATGTGAGATTAATTAGAAAGAAGATTAGAATTCAAATTTTGTTCCAGAATTTCGATTCAATAAACAACAGCTTTGTATCCGAGGAAAAATTCTACAATCATGTTTTACAAATAGGATATTTTGTTTCTACTGATGGTAAATGATGTTTTGTTGCAAGAGAAAATACTGTTTATTTTGATTAATGCATTGCGCGCCTAGATTCAGACTATTTTTATATGTATTTTGTTTAATTTTGCTATTTTCATTTTTTTTTTGTCGAAATTTTTTTTTCCAATTCTATTATAATTGTTTTTAGTATAAATTCCTTTTAAGCATTGATGTCATTGTTTCAAGAAATATTAATGAAAAACCATAACAACGCTATGATTGGACAGTCGGTACTGAACTATGTAATTGTTTTTTTATTAACAAAATAGCCACATTCAAACATCTTGTTTCGAAAAACGTCTTCATACCCTCTCTAATTACAATATAGAAACATCAATCGATGAAATAAAGTCATTAAGATTTCTTAAGCCCTTAGTACTGGCGCGGAGTCGGTTTCTCTGAGCTACGTACGGTCCGAAATATCAGAGTTGGCATGAATAATTAAACACGCTTTCCCATAAATTTTGAGCTAATCATTTTTTTGCGCTTCTATTGTCCCTTTTTTCTTTTTCGCCACCGATTTGTATCGGTGCATGAAAAACGTGGTGAAAATACTTAAATGACTGAATGACTGAAGACTTAGAATGTCACGTGAGTAATATTTCTTTCACAGGTTGGTTGGCTTGTGGCTAGTGTTGCAATGTTTTAGTATAGCTTAACGTGTGTTGGCACGAATAAGCCTTTATTTACTGATTTAGATCATTTTGATTGCTCGAGAACGGATGGAAATACATTAGTGTGAAAGCTTTTCTAATGCTGCGGAATGTAGTACAAAACTACAACACGTCATATGTCCATAGTTCTTCAGTATGGTTTGCTCGGACTTCAAACACCACATCTGTCAGATCTATCTTTCTGGATATGTATTCCTACGCATGTCCCTATCGTCAGTTTATATTTGCATATTTTTCATAACAGTTTTCCTGCAAAGGCTCATTTCACAAATGACATCTAAAAACCTTATGCAAATAATTTGTTTTATTTTTTGAAGCAAAGAGAGTTGGTTGGCTTATTTTGGTCCACTGTCGCACAGGCTAATGTTTGTAAGCAGAACTCCAGGTATCTTGAATAATTAAAAAGCTCAGCCATGACGCTTTACATATATATTCTTCTCAAGACCATGTTGCTAGCAAAGGACGTAACAAACGCTTCACTTTAACTTAACAGTAGGAGTAAAACCAAAGCTTAACAATGCATTGGTGCAATGAAGGAACTCAAGCCATGGTACTCATGATGGTGGTCCTGTCAGTCGCTCGCTACTCTTACGCCACACTAGACAAGTAAGGATCACCTATTATTAGAACGTACTAGTATGCCATGTCTTTTATAAAGTGAAACTCAACTATACCCTCCGCAACCTTTCATTTCCGTTAACCCGAATGCCTGCTATATAGTTAGAAAATATGGCTTACTTTGTTCAGCAGAAATTGTGTTTTCATAACGCATGGTATTTAATGAAAATATTACCTCTATTTACCTCACCTCGAGAAATAGAACAAGCATATACAAAGATTACACACACACACACACACAAAGTCCAACTGTACAATCTAACTCATTAGGTCTTTTTCTTTAATGAACAGTCTTACAGCGGTTTTACATTCGTGCATGTTTGTTAGTTACTCTGCAAAAACTGAGGCAACTGGGTTTAGAACGCAAGGTTTTTAATATTCTTATTCAACCACCGGCACTAGTTTTTCAGCAAATTAAGATTTCCTATGGCTTGCAGAGATTAATTTCACCCTCACGTCGAGGCTTTCCAGTGGTGAAAGTAATAACAAAAAGAAGTCAACAAATATCTCACTGACTGTTAGTTGATTTTCTAAGTTTTCGGAGTTTAAAATGTTTTGGTTTTAGCGGTTTAAAGTCTTGCATTAATAACACCAAATCTTAAACATTCCTTGGTCGCTTTTCGTGACCGAAAAAACAATGTTTTTGATTAAAGTTGACGCAAATTTGGACCAAAAGTATTACGTATCGTGGTGGGGTACTGATCGCTTCTATGATTCTCATAATACTCTTCCCAATACACTCCCGTAAAACAGCATGCCATGACTAGTCATCAATCATTAATTACCTTCTCTGATTTGTATAGGGACAAAATATCTTATAACTAGCCTGCTATTAAATTCGAACAATTCTGCTGTTGACTTATAAGCTAAAAGAAAAGGAAAAATAATTCTAAATCGCGCCCAAGTGTGTAGAAATGAAAGAAGTTTAATAACATCCATAAATGTTTTGCCTCATCGTCACATCATCAAACACAGAACAGATTAAAAACTCACTTTCGACACCGTGAGAGAATGATCCAGGCGGTTTATCGGACCGGCCTTACACGACAAAAAAATGTGTATTTTGCTTGACTCTGACTGAGAACAAAGTAAAATCATTATTCGCCGGAATACAATGTTTTTTCCTATCAGTTACATCGCTTTAATTGTTTTGCCTCAAATCAACTCTTGGTTTGATCATTTTTGTGTTAACATCGATCAACCTGGAAATCCGGCTTTTTAGACCGACCCGGTGCATTTAGCCGGTATATTTCCTTTATTCTTACTTAGCATACATGGAAAGTAATCTAGGATCTGTCTAGAACAGTAATACTTTTACGGAATATCTTTAATTGTTGCAGTTGTCTTATTTTATGGATTACTTTCATTGGCGTGTTCTGAATTTTTTGTTCGTGATCTCAACGTTGTAAAGAAGATTAATTCGGTTTCATGTGTATGTACATAAGGGAGGGCCCTAATATCGCACAGGTCAGTCGGCATCTTTTGTCTATCTTTATACACTTCTCAAACGCTTTGTCTCATTCTTATACTAATTCCGAATAAGCTTGTGAAAAGCAAATCTTAATTTTTTATCTTCTCGTTCTTTAATTTAGCTCATCAAAACCAGCAATCGCTTCTCATTATCAGAATTATTCGAGATTATTGAAGAAACTTTTGGAGGAAGGATACGACAGGAGAATAAGACCAGGCGAAAAAGGTATCCATTCACTAAAATCTAAAGAACCACTCAGTATTAGAGTAAGCGTCCATTTCCCATGCTGGCTCCAAATATACTGAGAGCCCATGTAAACCCAGTTAAAGAGCCCATTGCTAGGGGGTATCCATTTTCTCCTTTCTGCTGTGTTTGTCGCAGATCAGGAGCGCATTACCGGCTGACCGGATCCTAGTGATAGGCTTCTGGCAATTTACTTCACTGTCTACTATGGTCTCGCATATTAGTTTTCTGACTCCTGATTATTAAAAACCCTCTTTTTCTGTTTTTGGAGCTAGTGTAACCACAATGAGGGTCATAGACCTGTCTACTGTGTCCAACAGCGCCAAATTGAACTAACCGCCCACATTTATATCGTTTTGTTTTTGTCTTCCCTGAAAGGAGACACAGACGGACCTCCACTCACATAACTCAAAATAATTTTTTAAATATTATGATTCTTATTCTTAAGAATTATGTAATCTAAACTGCTTTTTTCTGGTCCTGATTCCACCATGGAAAGGAAATCCCAGGGGTATTATATCAATTTAGTTTTACCCGCCTTAACTCTCCGTGATCCCCGTTATCAAAAAAAAATTTTTAAATGAAAATTTTACAGTGATTTTCCCAATAAAATCTTCAAAACACTGTATCATTTGTCACATTTGTCAAAATCGCGATCACTGTCAAAACTATCAAAAAAGCGATTGCTTCCCTAAAAAGAGAAGCTTAACTGGAACATTTCATTTCCGAACTCATATCCGAATGATCAACAAAGCTGTTGGTAATCAGTTCTTTTTTACCCTTTTTGTAATTAGATGTATTCCTCTCTGTATGGCTCTTAATATAACATGCTTTCTTTGTACGTAGGCGTTCCAGTTATCGTTAAGGTGGATATGTATATCTCAAACATATGGGCTATAAAAGAAGTCAACATGGTTAGTTAGTCAGGATAAATAGTTAAATTTAGTAACAATAATCACAATATTTGCAGAGACATGTATTCGGACCCGTGTCGCCTTATGCTTGTTTGCAACGATTACACTACTACAACAAAAATTAGGCAGGGGTTCCTTGCTCTTGTAATTAAAAGGACATGCGCTCCTGTGAAAAATGGTTGCGCTAAAATGCTTCTAAAACTGAACTAGTAAGAAAGTGATCATTCTTCTTTCCTCTTTCGACTCGAACCACAGGTGCTTGCATAGGCTTTGCTGCTGCAGTCCATGTCCTAATAGACATCTTTTCGTTATATGACAGGACTTTACGCTTGATATTTATCTACGTCAGTACTGGAACGACGAACGACTACGACACAATAGGATATCGCCTGATTCGGTACTTACCCTCAGTAGTGACATCAATAAGCAGATCTGGGTTCCAAGTACGTACTTTATTGGAACAAAGAAGGCGTACTTCCATGATGTTACTACAGATAATTATTTATTACAAGTGCGACCCAATGGAAATATATTCTACGGTATGAGGTAAGAGCAAGTGGAATGGGTATAGGGTGACTATAGGTGCACTGCCTATAAAAGCGGCGAGACGTTCCATAGTTCGATGATCCCTGACTTCCTTAAGCAATGTTAAGCCTTCAATAATCCGTGTAATTTTGCGCATCCATCCATTTGAGTTTAGTAAAATAAATATCAGTTTGACCAGCGTTTTCGGTTGTTGAGACGCGAATAATGGTTCCCATTTTAGTTTGGATTATAAATCACGTGATTCATACCATTCAATTGCATGAACACGGAAGCCCTTTAAAAGTCAAATTCCAACGTCTTTTCTGTCCTACAACAGGCTTACTATAACAACATCATGTCAAATGGATCTCAGGGACTTCCCACATGATACACAAGAATGTACACTCTCCTTAGAAAGCTGTAAGTAGACACATCTTTTACTAATACAAATATTGTGACACGTCAAGTTTCCCTGTCATAGAAAATCCTCTGTTGAGATATCGTTATAGTAACTTCCTTTAAATGTTGTGTTAGATGGATACCAAACGACAGACGTGATATATGAATGGAACCACCGCAACGACAACACCTCGGCTATTGTTCTGCACAACCATCTAGAATTGCCTCAATTTGAGGTGGTTGAAGTGACTAAATCCGTCAAAACCAACATGTATAATATAGGTGAGTTTTCCAGACTACCGTCCATGCATTTTTACAAACTTGAACGTTTATTAGCTTGTGATGGCAATCCGGCACGGAATGTAACATGCCTTTGCTTACTCACTTATTATCATAGGTAACCATTCATCCCTGGTCGCAGTCTTTAAGATGAAGCGTAGGATTGGATATTTCTTAATCGACACTTACATTCCCTCTACCATAATCGTCATCATTAGCTGGATATCTTTTTGGATTGACCCGGAAACTGCTCCAGCTAGAGTAGCATTAGGAATCACCACAGTGTTAACCATGACAACATTAATTTCAAGTGCCAGAGCGAATCTTCCCAGAGTCAGCTATGTTAAAGCAATTGATTGGTATCTACTGCTTTGTCTGATCTTCGTATTTGGCTCTATACTTGAGTACACATGTATTACTTTTGCCATCGCCAATAGAAAAAAAGCCAAAAAGAAAATCGAGATGTTGAGAGGATCTTTAAATCGCTCGTCAAATAAAGTATGTACATCTTTTATATTGATATACTTCCTGCTGTCAACCCACAATCATTATGGCCATGGCTGGTTAAAGAACTGACTAGCAAAGATCTTTCAAAATTTGGCTTGCTTGGATAATGAATAGAATGATGACCTTGCAAATTCTGCTTGTCATGCGTTTTCTTTGTTCAAAATGTTTTTCTTCAATAATTATCAAACAATCATAAAAAACTGAACCAATGTTGTCATGACTAACATCATGATCACTCGGTTTGTCTCCGCTCACCATGACAACGCCCATCAGTCTATACTTATCATCATTACACAATTCTTAATGTTACATTTAATTTTGCTTTGTAATGATATTAACTAAATATTATCTTGTCACTAGGAAACAAAAGCAGACCTTCATTTTGGTGACACTGCACCGACATGTCGCATCCACAGCAAAACAGGTGCGGCTAAAATTACCAGTGTCATGACTCGAGTATTTGGAGAAGATAACCACGTCACTACAGGAACTGGATCTTGCAATCGAGATTATGAAGGTGGCCTCTTATTTCACTTTAATCCCTCGGTCATCGACAACGCCTCTCGACTTTTGTTTCCCTTATCGTTTGTTGGTTTTAATGTTATTTACTGGATGGTATATGGTTCATGAGAACTGAACAACTACCGCAGCGACAACAACCTCGTCTGTCACGGCATTGTTTTAAAACATCTTGTGTCTCCTTGCCTTTCTTTTTCTCTTTCCGACTTTATTCTTTTCATTTTTCATCTTATTGACGTTTATATATTTTTTCCTTCCTTTATCGTTTCCGAAATGCTATCTAGATGTGTTTTGGCGTCCTATCCTTGAATTTTCTTTTTCTTTATTCGTTAATCTTAATTTTATACATTGTTTATCCTCTTATTCACGTACCCTACATGCATGGTGAATGACTGCCATGATTGCAATTAACTTTTTTGCCCTCATAGACATAGCATGTGTCAGCCCTGAAACTGCGGTTTATCAACTGCACCCTCGACTTACTTCAAAAGCAATAGGCAACTAATGTGCATCAAAGCACACAAAGCACTCTGGGAAAGCGAGTCCCGTAAAAATGGAAAAAGGAAATCAAAGCAACTATCAGAAAAAAATTACTCTGTTATTTTCGTCTGTTGAAATACTTTTATTTCTATAGAAAATGTCGAAGGGAAAAACTGTCAGATGAATTTTGAAAGGAGCCAAAAAAGCGTAAGGACTCACTTTCCCATCATGCTTTGTGCTAGAATTTCGAGCTCCTGCACATTGGCTATTGAAATCAATTTTGGCCAAGTAATATGCTATATAAACTAAACAGATCACATAAGATCAGTAAAGTGTTGGGGTGGCAACATAGATACACGATACCAACAAATGTTAACTGGCCTAACTGGCCTATTAAGAATGGTACTTTGCGTTAAAATGTAATACAAATATGATTCTAAAGAGATTCTGTATGAGTGCGAAATCTAGTCAAAGACGAATCCGGGTCTACACATACTAAATTATAATAAAGATAGGACATGAACCCATCATATTATTTAAAAAAAAAAAAGGATACAAACTATGAGGCGAAAAAGAGATCAGGAAGTTTTGATATTTAAAGCCACATTAAATAATGCGGATTTTCGTGCTTTTCGCATAGTTTACTAGGGAAAAGAAAAGCACACACTAAAGTGATCAGAAACCTAGATTTATCCCTCATATAAAGACTTGAACTGTCTAACACCTTGTAATGTTAGGCTAACATGGAAAGAATGACTTATTTTTGTACTAAACTTATTAGCTAGATTTAGGGATATCAGCTTTAATTATGCCCGCGAGTTTGTAGTATTACTATTGAGAAAAAAAATAGGGTATACTTAGTATTAAATTATTAATGAATATTTCTAAAAAAAATCACTCTAATAGTATAGTAATGATGATAATAAGCATAATATTTTTTCATGAAGCTAAGCCGGTTTGTTTTTATAATGAGAGTGGTTTTTGAAGTCAAATGTTATGTGGAATATCGCGCTATTTTCTAGCACAGTAAAATAAACTGATAAAATGGGATCGTAACACGAGTCAGTTACTTGGTCTAAACTGTTGCAAGAACCAACCAACCTCCCTCGTGCATCCATAACTTACGCTTCTTTCTTGCTTACCAACCTCCCTCGTGCATCCATAACTTACGCTTCTTTCTTGCTTACCAACCTCCCTCGTGCATCCATAACTTACGCTTCTTTCTTGCTTACCAACCTCCCTCGTGCATCCATAACTTACGCTTCTTTCTTGCTTACCAACCTCCCTCGTGCATCCATAACTTACGCTTCTTTCTTGCTTATCAACCTCCCTCGTGCATCCATAACTTACGCTTCTTTCTTGCTTACCAACCTCCCTCGTGCATCCATAACTTACGCTTCTTTCTTGCTTACCAACCTCCCTCGTGCATCCATAACTTTTCTTTCTTGCTTATCAACCTCCCTCGTGCATCCATAACTTACGCTTCTTTCTTGCTTACCAACCTCCCTCGTGCATCCATAACTTACGCTTCTTTCTTGCTTACCAACCTCCCTTGTGCATCCATAACTTACGCTTCTTTCTTGCTTACCAACCTCCCTCGTGCATACATCACTTACGCTTCTTTCTTGCTTATCAACCTCCCTCGTGATGGGTAATAAACATGCCGACTTCATTGCCACAATACTCATATTTTATTTTACATTTTTTATACATATTTATGTCTCAAATGTAGACTTCGAATTCAGTCAAATAAAAAATATTCATTATAGAGGACCAGCCTTACAGCGACGAATTATAATAAATATTCTTAATATAGCAGATTGGCCTTAATTTTTCCCCCATAAACTGCGTGTAACAACTAAGTCAATGAGAAAAGGCGTATATTGTAAATGTGCTTTATAGTTAGAACTGGTTCAATAAGGAAACAGCAAAAATTTCTTTATCAGTAATGTTAAAGGCATGTAAGTCATTGATGGAAAAGAGGGAGGTCACCACCCCCCTCCTTTCTTTATACTCTCTTTTGCAGAAAACAAGCTAGGTCTTTAAATATGAAACACGAGCCATTCTTGACACGTCTTATTACCAAATACCTGCATCTACAGAGCTGCGGACAACCAGAGGTAGAGCTAAAGTATTATTTGAGATCAATTTGAGGAACAGTTTTTATATTACTGAGCAACTCAAAGCGCATTTTCCCCCTCCCCCCTCCCCTTTAGTTACACTTCAGCTTCCCCTACCCATATACTCGGGCTGAGGCCTAAGGTTATACCATTCGATTATGTTAATTATAACTCAGCAATTTATATTAAAAGTATTTGGTTGTTGGTATCTAATTCGAGAACTGTTTTAAATTCTGAACATCATACAAAACCGAGTACAAATCAGCTGCGCACAAATCACAGCTTGGGCTTCCTGTTTCCAAATGTTTTAAAATATAATTCTGTCCGGTGCGTATACAATCCAGTATATTGAAATTAATATAGCAAAGGTAACAGGAAAGTATATCCGAGCATAACGGTCTACGATATAGGCACGTCCTGAAGTCATGAACGCTGCTTGATCAGGATTCCAGAAGTAGTAGGGCCTTGGAAGAGGACCAGATGTTTCTTCTTGACTCGTGCTGGTACTACTTCTCAGTTCCTTTGAATAATAAATGAAATAAAAATAAATATATAATAATGAATAAATTAATGAACTTGTGCGCGCAGAAATTGATGCTACATTTTACGTGCGCGCGCTGATTTGGTCCAGTAAAACTGCCAGGACAAACCAAGTAGGATAGCGGTACATAAATAATAGCGAAACTTCACGATGGTTACCAACGAAAACCTTATTGTGATAATCATACCAGCTTTTCTTACAAGAACTTAGTACTTACACATCGTTTTGTTCTACCTAGCAATGAAAAACGCTCACACCCCATGAAGTAACGCCATAATACCACTGCTAATCAATAATCTAAAATAATAACATAGAAAATACTAACGCTAATTTCAGGTGTCTTAGTTTTTCCACTTCTTTTATAAGTGTCGGACCTCAACGCAAACGGGTTCTTTCTATCTCTGAAAGCAAAAAGAATAACTTCAGTTAATGTGAAGTTGAAAGGTTTGACTGGGTCACGTGACGCTCGCCATGTTGAATTTAGTCGTATATATCATCCAGCATGGCTGCTCTCAAAGCATACGAGATGCATAAATAGGATGTTGGGATCTGGTATTGCCGAACAAGCTAGTATTTTGCAAAGAAAGGTATACTCGCACTATTAGAATAAAGTCATGAATCTAATAGGCGTATATATAGTTTTATTATAGTGAAATAGATATATAACCTTTCTTTCTTTACTTGTCTTTGCTTTTCAATATAACTACTGAGAATGAATGAATGGAGAACCGCACGTCAAAATAAGATTTTGAAAAGTAGTATGTAATAGCTCCTGCTAGAAAAAAATATTTTACTCTTGAAAAATGGAACAAAGTTGGGGAGATAAACACTTACATAACTATACCACTGAGTGGTTTAAAGGAAGTTCCTGGTTCACCGTTGCTTGTTACTTTCTTGGCTTGTTCTTGGTCTTCTTCTTGGATATTTGTCAGCGGTTCTTCTTCGTTTAAACAGGGGTTTGACTCGTCATCAGGATTATAATTTATAAATTCTCGTCTCATTCGTTTCGATAACTACAAGAAAAAGAACAGAATAATGTTGGTTTCATAAAGCAGTTTCCATAGCTCATCCTACAAACAGCTTTTAAGTTGTGACGTATTTCAGGGTCCAACTGCTCAATATGTGCATACAATAAATATTCAAAAAAATTGCCCCCTCGGTGTCCCATAATGTATTACTTAAAACACTACAATTCAAGATGGCCGCCGTATCGGTAAAAAGGTGTATTAGAACTTTATACAACAAATCTTGTCATGAAGAAAAAGTAGAAAAAAATTTTTTTTTTGCTTTAATTGTATCTGAAAGTTAGATTTTCTTCATACGACTGACGTCACACAAGCTCTATAGCAAACCTACACATAAAGCTGTGATTTTGTCTACTCACACTATTTATCCTATCTTGCTTCTTTTTCCTTACTTTACAAGCATAGAAATTCACGATAGCGTACTCCATGAGGGCTCCAAATACGTATACAAGACACATCAACAAGAACCAATCAATCGCTTTAGTATAAGAAACCTTTGGCAATGGCGCGCGTGCGCTGTTCGATATGGTGATCATTGTAAGAACGGTTGTGATACCCAGGCCTACGCGGGCTGGCGGTGAGTCGGGTGAGATCCAGAAAGAGAACCATGATATGATAACTGTTAGCATCGAGGGAATATATGTCTGAATCATGTAGTAACCAAGGCGACGGTGAAATGTGAACTTGGCAGCCAGTGCTGAATGGGGACCTGAATAAGAAAGAGAAAACTTTTTATAGCTAGTAGTCTCAATGCACTCGTACGCATGTGTAAGAAGCCCCTAATTAGCATAATCAGTCATTTCAGTTGCAAAGGCCGTACGGTTAAGCTACGGACACACGGTGCAACATTGCACGCAGTGTTGCAGGCAATCGATGTTGCGAGCCATTTCACACGAAGCAATTTGTTGCACGCAATGTTACCGAAGGAGAAAACGACCCTACTTCAGCAACATTGCCTGTAACATTGCGTGCACTGTTGCATCGTGCATGTTTCCGCGCCTTTAGCCATCCAACGCGCTTTCAGTTACTCTCCCTTGACCTTTGGTTGCTCTACTCATGCAGTTTTCTTATTTCCTACACTTCCCTCCCTTGCGCTGTTGTGGTTCTTTGAAGAGCTCTAGCACGTCTTATGAGAACGATAGGAATAGAATACTAATATTTACCAATGTTATAGATGTTCGTCCTTTCTTCTAACTCGATGTTTGTTATCTTGAACTGAGGCATCTCTAAGTCTTCCGCAATGTAAACCACATCATTAGTTGTGTTCCTTGAGTTCCATCTGTAGAATACGTCCGTTGCTTGGTAACCATCTGGGAAAAATGACGGGATTAATGATCTTTATAAATGATAGGAAAACTAGATCTCTCTCTCTCTCTGTCTCCTGATTAAAGAAAGATCATTGATATGTTTTACAGATAAATTAAAATGGGGCCCAGGAAAAGATCCTTGAAGTACCCCAGACTCAATAGCCTTGAACTTAGAAAAGGTATTATCTCTGTCTCTCTTGATTATTGTATTAAAGAAAGACTATCGTATTAAAGAAAGATCATTGATATTATGTATTACAGATAAAAAGGGGCCCAAGAAAAGAGCCTTGAAGTACCCCTGACTCAATAGCCTTGAACTGAGAAAAGGTATTATCTCTCTCTCTTGATTATTGTATTAAAGAAAGACTATTGTTCTTAATAAAGAAAGATCAGTGATGTGTATTACAGACAAAAAGGGGCCCAAAGAAAGATCCTTGAAGTGCCCCTGACTCAATAGCCTTGAACAGAGAAAAGGTACTCTCTCTCTCTCTCTCTCTCTCTCTCTCTCTCTCTCTCTCTCTCTCTCTTCGAACTCAGTGTTCTCAACTTTTAATCTTACATGATTCAACTATCATCTCGCATTTTTGAACATCATGTGGAAACTGCTGGAGGGTCAGCTTACATGCCATCGTTATAGTTAATCTGAAAAGAGCAAAAAAAGCGCATTCACTATAAACCATTACCATCATACTTTACGTCACTAACAATCCCCAAATCAACCCACCCATTCTTGTCCTTAATCCTCATCCAATCCATATTCAGAGTCCATGACTGGTTAGTTCTCACCTTACACTATAGAACACATCACCATTAGGTTGAATCATAAGAAGATAATTTTCAGTCGTCACATCGTGAAAATAAGCCTTCTTAGCGTTGAAGAAATATGTACTAGGGATCCACATTTCATCGATGGTTTGTCTGTTTAATGTTAGTACTTCTTTTTTGAGTATTGGAGCATGGAATCTTAATCGAGGATCCGTCCAGTATTGACGTAGATAAATATCCATAGTGAAATCCTAAGGAAAAATAACTATGCTTTAATCAATGTCCCTTCCAGGGGACGTGATCATATATATATTTTCCTCTCCTCTCCTCTCCTCTCCTCTCCTCTCCTCTCCTCTCCTCTCCTCTCCTCTCTCTCCTCCGTACACTTGCTTCTCCTTTCCCACCATGCTCATCCTCTCCCCGCCTCTCCTCCCCCATACTATTGTCTTTCCTTCCCTTTCCCCCTTTCCCCAATCTACTCATGCATCATTTAGGATAAAAAAACATGGCGGCCATGACGTTGTGACGTCATATCAAACATACCAAAGTAATGGAAAGGTTGACTCGACAGAGTAGAATTTTGATCTTAATAATAATTTTCTTGAAAAAAAGTTCCCTCTTGTCTTGTCATTGACGACACATGTGGAAAACAAAACTCACCATCCTTGCTTCTTCTATGGCCCAGATATTTGATATGAACATGTCTACACGAACCTCGAGAGGCGAAACTGTTAGTGGAAAAGAAATAACGATAAGTTAAGCCAAGTTGAGATTAAAGAAGGTGAATATATAATTCCTACCTCCAGTAAAAGGTCGGATCCTCTTGTCGTAATCTGTGAGAAGATCTTTGACAAGTTTTGATTTGTTCCTTGCTATTTCTCTCCAAGATGGAGTAAAACTGCCGAGAAAAGGAAAATTATTAAGGGCACAATATTAGCCTTTAAAACAAAACAAATAAAACAGTTTCAAACTAGAAGAAAAACGTTAATTGAAATCATGCTGACTTGCTTTATTTCCGTGGGGGAAAAAACGAAAGATTTTAATTAGTTTCTGTATTTCCGCTAAGAAATTAAGCAGTTCCATGCACGGAGAACGTAAATATTTTGGTTTGAGGTGTTTATTAGCTAGTCTATGAATAGAATAAGGATTTATTTTCATTCCTATTAACTTAGAAACATCACACCGCTTTCTTTTTTTTATTAGCTTCTAATAAGAGCTTTCTTAGGTCTTTATTGAGCCAAAGTGTAAACAAGTCTGAAAATATATCCAGTCATTATTTTGAAGGAATTAAAAACGCTGAGAGAGATTTTTATTGAAAAATAACGAAAAACAAACTATCGCTGACAATATGAGGATCAATATTATTTATTATTTTAATCATTTTATTGTAGTTTTTGCCTTCTTAGGGCGGCCGGAATCACGAAATTTTGAAGTTTTACAAGAAAAAAGACACGCCATTATAGGCTAATTAGCATACGCCATAGTTACCGTTGCTATGCGGAGAGCAAAGGTAATTTTAGTCGAAGCGTTGCGCAGCTAAACCCGGGGTTTCTTAAGAATAATCAGTCTATCAAGGCATAGTAAAGGGTGTCTCTGGGGTTTACAGTTAACTGACAATTGGCCTAAAATTTATTATTTAACTGACAAGTGAAAGTTAACAGTTTGCGCTTGTAAAATAATAATTAGTAGTTAACTGACAGTTGGCCAAAAAGATATTAGTCAACTGACGATCGGGTACCACCATTGGCACCCTAATAATGATAAGCCATCATCTCAGGCGATTGACGTTTTAAGATCTTATGCACGTGGGCGGGAAACTTGCACTTCCTTGCATGCTGGGACATATCCTTGCATTTTGATCGGATGAATTGCAACCTATACTGTTGTATGATTGGTTCATTGCGGAAGCCATTTCAGTGTCACAGTGCCGTAAGTTTCCCGCCATATGGAAATCCCCACTAAATCATCCGCCACAGCTCAATGAAAACAATACAAAACATTATTATTATTACGATTATGATGCGCACACAAGGCTTTAAAACGTCTAGTAAAACTTTTCTAAAATAGATATTTCTTGTTCTTGCTAACCCGCAGAAAGCTGTTTTTTTTTGTAACGATCTATTATCGTGTCAAAAGGAGACTATTAAGATACGCAGTTAGATAGTAGGAACTATATCCATCATTTCTCGGAATACATGCCGTGAAGCCTTCTTTCATGATGAAAGGATCGCAGTAACATTAATTGGATCGCCTCACCATCAGCGTGAAATTTATTCGTCCTGCAGTGACTTTATATTCTTCCTAAATCTGATATTTTTGGAATTGTTTGCTAGAGAAAAACCAAAAAAACTAACTCTAGAGCTTCAGTTACATTTTAATAAAGCTTAAGAAATATAAAGCGTTAAATTTCGAAGTCAGTGATGCGCATGCGTAGCACGTTTACCATTCTGGTCGAATTCATTCACTGCTTTTGTGGCTGGCCATGTGAAAATCTTTGTACGGTAGACTCATTTTACACTGAACCTTATGAATCTTATAATCATTACACATTGAAAATGCACTCACTGGCCGGCAGACTCGTAATGGGAATCCTTCCAATACTATATAACTGCACAACGGCCAAAAACCGACCAATAATAATGGAAAAAAATCTACATTGCCGCTTAATACTGAGTAGAAAAAATCAAGAAAAAGTTATTTAAATCTCATAAGACTCATACTTTAATTATGCAATTAAGTGGAATACAACATAGCGCGCGGCCGATCGTAAACGCGTTTTATAAAATTTTCATTCATTGCAGATACACATGTGTATACGACGATTTCTGCATGATGATAGTCCCCAAGCCAAACCGATTATAACGTTTTACCCCTACCTCAAAGTACAAACTTTATTTCAAGGGTGTTGGGACACATTATCAAACTGGATTATTAAGAATGAAACACTAGTGCTAATCCGAATCAAATCTGACATACTAAGGTTAATGACGATTTCACAAAACAGTACTTTCCAAAGACAAGTGCACAAATCCTGCACCGAAGTATATATAGTTTAATTAGAATTTAGCCATCGGAAAATCTAAATATCTATCGCTAGATATTACTATAATTGGTATTATGTTTGTGGGTGTAAGAGACGTTTTTTTTACATCCACACTAAAATGATTGCCCAAAAAAGTGCAAAGAAACATGTATTATATTGTCAATCTCACTCCACATACGACTAGAGTGATCAGTCTGACCAATATAATAGTTACTATATTTAGCTGAAAATATGGTCTTAATTTTTAATTTGAAACTGGTCTCATTCAAAGTGCGCAACAATTGTATATTATTACACTTATTTGTGAATTTCAGACGGTTCAGACTAGGACTTTCAAGCTACAATGCTAGATATTCTATGTGTAATACTTACGGCTGATTCTCGACGTTACTGTCATGGCTGGTCTCGGGGGACGTAGGTTTGCTGTAGGTTGTAGTTGTGTTATTAGAAGCGAGTAGCCCAGTAAGAAATGCTGGCCAGATCCAAAACTGCCACCACCATGCAAATGAATCCATCCCAATAAACTCCTAAAGAACGCGGTAAATTAAAAAATATATAAAATACATGAAACCTTAATTTCATTTAACTTTGCCTCGGACAAAAGGATCAGCTAAATATTTGCCGGGTATTACCTAGAAAATATTTTTTCCCCGGCATTTGTAGTATGTTCTCACCTTTAAGAAGAATCTAGCAGTTTGTCTCCTGGTGCTTATGTCTGAAGTATTGAGCAGCGTTATCTGGGGAAAAGTTTTCAGAATATAATAATCCAATGACATCTGGCTTTGACAAGTTGCCTTGTGTGTTATTCTATGCATGGAATAAAGAAAGGATCACCGTAGCTTTATTAATGAAAATAATATTAAAAAAGAGCTCCCGTTGGGATTTTAGACTTCTGGCAATACAAACCACAGAAAATCTTCAATCAATAGCTCTGGAAAATTACATGGGTACAACAAAAACGTGGAAAAAGAGGGCTTGAATCAAGAAACTAATTTATGAAGTTTTAGCTAGAAAAGTATACCTTGTTTTGTTTTAATAGAAATGAGTCCAGTGTTTAGTATTTATTCTTTCTTTTGTGATTCTGATGAAGTGGAAAGCTCGAAGTGATTATGTCGCTGTTGGGGGTGCATATCTGACCGGAGATATGTTGAAATTCCCCTCTGTGTTCAAAGATGAACCCAAACTACGTTTTCTGATATCCAATCGCAGTTATTATAGTTATAGTTATGAGAAGCCTCACTTTTTATCCACTACCGATAATAATCTCTATACCATGAATTAACAAATGACTTCTGATTTTTATTTTCCCCCTTTTTAACTGAAATAGTTTTAGTACCGCGAAATGTTGGTTATTTTGTCTCATTTATATTCAGTTCTTTCAAGATTGTTGATCGTTTGATGGTCATGCGCCATATAGTTCATGTGGCGAAACCAAAATGATCACTTGCGGAGAGTCAAAAAAACTTCCATTGTGCTTAGTTCCACTTCAAATAGTATTGTTATTTTTGACCCATTGCTTTACCAGACTTGGAAGCAAACGTGGTTGTTTTATGAACTCCCCGTTTTGTATTTTTAGTTTTCGCTTCATTAGTAATGGTGTCGGATTAATTAATTTATGACGCTTTGTTCATAGAAGATTCTAAGTCTTCATTGTTTATTCTGTCTTTCATAAATAAATACAATTCTGGAAAGATTTAATGAACTATTTGCTGATTTATCTCGGCTATTAGTCTCTTTTTATCATTCCGTTGGTGAATGGCCGGTTTTTGTTTTCACTGTTTCTACGGAAAACCCAGTTGAGATAATTTTAATTTTTCGACCAATCAACGCTCTCGAATTGGTCTTAGTTGAACATTAGCGACTCATGCAGGTTTATATGAGTGATGAACTTGACCGTGGCTCTTAAATGGCTTTCTTAATGGTTGAGCCAATAAAAATTTTGGAAAACAACGACATCCAATGAAAATCCTTGATTTGAATCAATGCGGAAGCCATTTAGTTGCTAGTGAGAATATTTGGAATGAATAAATAAAAATAAAAGAAAGATAAAGATTTAATAAAAAAACTTAACCAAAACACTACTACGAAGACCGAAATGCGTGAAAAAACCTTCAATTTTCATATATAAGTCAGAGACAAACCTTTTTCAGTAAAATGTATTATCAGTGAATCGTGACTGCAATTTTCGAATATTTCAGTTAATCACTCTTTCTTCAATCTTTTTTACAATTGGCAAAATATTAAACTTTCTATCTCACTAAAAACCATCTAGACTGCTTCCATAAGTCGGTGTCAGTTTCGCTCTTTGCAATTATCGATTCTGGAAGACGCAAAAAGGACCGAAAACTGGCAAAACTACGAATTACGGAATAAGTCTAAAAACCAGCATGTGCACGAAACACAAATCACAAATCTTTTCACATTGTAAGTGAAAAATTACAATTTTCATGCCATTTTGCATGGGACCCGTGGGACGTAGCATGCGACGTCACCGGCGAGGTCGCAAAGGGTAGAAACAAGTTCACCGTGTGTACACAATGTTGCACAGATTGTCACACAGTGCAATCTAGTTTTTGCGACGTCGCATGCAAAAATTGCATCGTGTGTCCACACCTTACTGAAGGCGCGCGGCTGTTCGACACAAGGCGAAAGGCAAGAAGCTGCGGCTTGGATAACGACTATATTGTAATGAAATACTATTGCGTTTTTGGGATGACAAGTAACATTCTCAAAAGAATGTTTTGGAAAGAGCATAAACCAGTTTTTCACAAGAATGTGGACGTATGACGTGGGCTGTTCTGATTGGTTAATTGGGAAGCCAATTGCGGGACAGCCGAAATTGGTTTTCACTAAACGGATTGAATCATCTACGCGAACTGTCTAAGTCGTCTAAGTTCCTTATTAAGCATGGAATTACTAAACTTATATTTTCTTCTATCCATACTTCTATGTCAATTCACCTAATTAAGACCAAAAAAGCTGATAAAGCCAATCTAAGTCGATATTTTCTTTCTACTTTTATAATACTCTTACAAAAACCATGAAGGCGGGAAACTACTTCATCGATATGAAAACCGAAATTAAGAAAAAACTTAATTAATTCTCATAAATATCAAATGTCACTGGTATTTGAAAAGGGACGAATTTGTATAGGGATATTGGGTTCAAAGGTAATCGGAGCCGAACATGTCACTGTAATATGGAACCGCGAATTGCTGATATCAATGATGTCGATGGTTACTATTACACTCAAAGAAACATTTTTAAATCTCTTTTTTTAAAGGTTTAACGTATTTTTACAGTTTTGTTTGGAATGGAACTATAAAAATTAAGAATTATTATTATATGTAATAAAAAATGGGAGAATTGTATAGTATATTAATGTGAATCAAAGTGCCGCTCTTGGAAAATAACAAATTCATTCATACGACTTCCGGGTAACATTTCGACGAGTTTTGCATGGCATTATTTATAGAGGTTGAACATTTCTTTTGCTGTTAGAGTTTTACGAAAAAATATTGGGTAGAAACGACCAAAGCTGGAAAATCTGTTAAAGCGACGCTTTGGGAAAATATGCGTTTGTCAAGAGCAAAACGCATTTTACTAAATGGATAAAACTGGACGACGCTATTTGTCTTTGAAGCGTGTTTAATGAAATTCGATAATTAAGACGAACAACTAAAAGGAATTGCTTCTCTTGAATCTTGCTTTGTGACGACGAAAGCTTTATATTAACAGACTGCTATAATGAATAGTCGAAGTACTATCGCTGTAATCCAATTCAACAGTGGTAAAATATCATTGATAACCCGTAACTCATCCAACAGCAGTTATATGTCACTTTGATAACAATATCAAAATTAGAGCTTCAAAATGTCAAGAAAAAGGTCTTTTTAATTGAATTTCTCAGTTTGAAGCAAGGTTTGCTGGTCGGACTTTTTTCTTTCTTATTGTGGTACGTTTTTACTGGAAATGTTCTGGTAATTTGTAATTTTTCCCCAAGACGTCACGCTTGATTTGAATCAACTTCTCAATCTCTCACGAATTTCTGTTTCTTCATCTTCAGTTATCACGTGGAATTAAGAAAAAAATCATTATCACATAACTTGCGGTCTTCGACGTCTTCTGCACTAGATTTTTTAAACCTTCTATTTTGTGACTGATGAATAAGCACGATATACCTTCAAATAGTTCTTACATTTGTCGTTAGTTTTCATTTATTCAACTTCTAAAAGACAATGAATATAGAGAATATATTATTTGTCTCGGCCAAATAAAAAGATGAATTTCTATTTACAAGCAGAGCATGCTTGTAAACAACTTATTTTTGACTGGAACATCATTTGTATCATGTTTTGCGCACGTAATTTACTCGCTATCAGTATTTTTGACAGCTCTCTGCAAGAGCATTTTGCTCAAAATACTAGTGAAATCCTCAGACGGATCTCATAAACTTAAAGAAATGGGACGAGCGGAATGCTGAAAACTAGAAATACGAATTATTATCGTTAATCTACAATTATGACATGTTTATTTGATAATTTCATAATTTTCATATAACTTGGTCTTTAGGCGACATTTAAAACTCTATTTGTTCAATTAGGAAAAAATTGAATTCTTCACGAATCAGCATCGTCAATACTCTGGCGTAAATAAACTCTCACTGAGCACCGACTAAATTAGGACATCTTTGATTTTTGCATTTTAAAACATGTTGGTGTTGTTTAATTCAAAAGCGGTTAGATTTACTATTATCCATAATGTGTTTATGAATATATCTTGAGTATGCTACAGGATATCATTCTCAATTTCTTGTTTTTGAAAACATTTCGAGCCAGAACGTGTATACGAAGTTTATGACGAAAAAAAAATTCACAACAATTAATGAAAAAACCTTCTTTTATTTATGGCAAAGAAGGTTCTAGACTCAAACAATGACTCTTAAACTGTCTATATTTTGCTTGTGTAATTTTAAGGAAAAATTTTAACGTATGAAGCTCTGAATTTAGTAGTATTCAAAGGAATGTTTTTCAAGTAACAGTGACAAAACAAACAATACAAAAATATACATCTTTATAGCTATTTTGATACCGCTTCTAAGGCTCTTCTAGATAAGCTTCAATTTTTTCATAACGTTGAATTCTTATTAGCTTTAAAGTTACAACAACATATAAACAAATACTTCCATACCTACACTCGACGTTTGAGCATGAAACGGAGTTTTTCTACTCAGAATTATCCAGTGAGTAGATTTTCTTTGACTTAACTGGGGTTTTAGCTGACGTGCTCTTCGAAAACAAAGACACTAGTTAGTAAGGAAGATCACTCAGTATGGTAAAATAACTATAAGGTTTGGACTTGAATCCGTAGGTCAAGTTTTAATCTTTTGCACCTGCCCTAAGGCCTAGGGAGCCTCCTACTGCTACGCCAGTCCGCGAGGAGATGCAAATGTATGATCAATGGGACGCTTAAAAAATGGCTTCAAAAACCCCTAAAAATTACTAATAATATTTACTACCAGGATTACATACAAACATGCTGTAAAATAAACACGTTTTATGATAAAAATTGTTTTGATAATAAATACTCGCAGAAATTAAAAAAAAAATAGATTCACGCGTTCGAGGGACTCTTGTTGTTAGCACACAATTAACACTTAAAAGGAAATATCAAAAACAAAAGAGAATCTTAGCGTATGTTTTAATTCTGTGAATTAATACCTAAAAAGTCTTAAACATTAGTATTTGTATGATATGATAAAATGTTTTTTAAGAAGTCTTGAATGAGAGAATGTAGCGGTTACAGAATAAACAACTCGCGCGTTACCAGTTCAAAATCCATTAATTCCTCTCAAAAGAAACCACCCACTTTACGCAAAAATACTTTAAGAAAAGAAAACCCACAAAACCCACAATACTTATGGAAGTGTCGGAATAAATATAGGAAATTATTACTTTGGATTAGTAAGATTGTTTATGCATTTGCTATGACTTATTTTTATTTCATAACTAGTTGTTTTATTTATAGAATTCTAATTAGTTAACACTTTTAGGTATTTTGAAATTTACTTTTATTTGTTGTTAAATGACTTCGTTTCTGGTGACTCATGCATAAGTATAGTTTTGCAGTGTTTTTCTTTTCTTGCTGATAGGCTTTTCTATCTATTGCAATTTCAATATCTAAGAAATCAATGCAACTTTTTTCCTTGATATTTATTTTATTGTTACAATGATCGATGCAATCTAACGTCAGGTACATAAAATTTGGACAATATGCCAGTATGGGGGCACAGTGGAAAGAGATGCGACAAGAGAGAAAGAGAGTGATCTTCATTAGTTTTAAGCCAAGGTCATTAAATCAACCTAAATATTTCACTTTTTAGGAAAAGACCGACTGGAGTTTATTTGCACGGAAAAAAATATAAAAAAATATAAAAGAATTGAACAAAAATTTACTCTTCAAGTACTCCCAAAACGACAGTACTTTGAAGCATATTATATAAAATTTTGAAGGTGGATTACTGTAGTGGTGAGATGATTTGAATCGCTACTCGACATAATTTTCCTCAGTAAAAATTCATATCTCAGTCATATACTGAGTGAAGACTTTGGAGGAGTCACTGTTACTTCGAAGTCAATAGTCCCTCCCAGGACACCGAGGAAAGACGCCAAAAGGGCGCAAGGTTACTGAGGGGGGAGAGGAGAGGAGGTGACTCTTGATATTTTGGATGATCGGAACTGAGAAATATATTTACTCTATTCAGCAAAGAAAAAAAAAAAAAAATTAACTAGTTAGAGAGGAAAAGAAAGCGCCGACAGAGATAGAGAGACATGTACATGCAGAAATAGGAAGAGAAGGAGAGAGAGAAAAGAGAGAGAAAAAGAGAGCGGGAAAAAAGAGGGCGCGCTCGAGAGAAAATAACATACCTTTTTCTTCGGCCAGGGTAGATAACACTTTTCCACGCTTATCAGTCATTCAGTTGTAAACATCGATCGTAAGTTCTATCAACTAATTCGTTTATATGCCATGCCTTAAATCTTGTCTCATGTCTCCAAACCTCGAGGTTCAGTCATACTAAATTATTTTTTTCCGATTTACAGTTTTAATACCTTAAATCAGCTAATCATGCTGCATTTGAATAAATGGAAAGATATACACTTCCATGTGGGGATACATAGCGATTGGATGTACCTTAGATGCACTTTAATTCTATCAGGGAGAGATTTTCGATGCATTTATAATAAAGAGGTTTATGTCTGATATTGCCGTTTTTGTGGATTAATTGCGGTCGGCAGTATACCACTTGTGGGTACTATACTACTCGAGTAGAGGAGTGATATGGATCTCATGCAACACCTATACAATAACAATAAACACTAGAAATATCGATAACTAGACTTAAACAAAACGCAAAATATAAAGAACATCTTGTTGGCTAATATGTAAAAGACGACAAGCAACATTACATGCAAAATCTATTTTATCGTAACATTATTCTCTAACCTCATCTAGTAACTTTGTAGCTAAAATCAGGCGGAAGTGTAATATCAACAAGGCATTCCACGTGGGAGGGCTGGTGACCAGGAGGTTTCTTGTGGCGCGAAATCTCAAATCCAAGATGGCGTCCTACGCAGAGGAGTGAACAAGATGTCGAGATGGATTCGGCCAAAATACAACGAACAATGTAAAGAAAACGTTCACTTCACCAAGAAATCCGTCTTGATAGATAGTAGGAAGGTACCAGAGGGATATTGGCTGGAAATCTTGAGGGAGAAATGCCCAGAAGGTGGGTAGGTTGTTGTGTTTTGATGTCCATCAGCTCACACGGGGCTCACAGCATGCGTTGTTTTGTGATCTTGTCATGTGTAAATTACACTCATATACGTATTATTTTATAAATTATACCTCTTGTGGCAGGAGATGTATTGTTTTTACGTTATTTTATTTTGACGCAGCTTTGCTCTAATCAAAATTAAGCCTGTTTACGATATTATAACTTGACATGTGACACGTAAGCTTACCTACTGCAAGCTGGAACGAGAATCATGAAACGATTTCACTAATTATAAAATCTACGATCTGTGGATAACCGTTTCCACATTTGCATATCTAACCTTACTTCAAGATTTTTACGCTTGTCTTTGATATTTTCTGGTGTAGCTGTCACACCCTAGCTATTACATAATTGGATGATGAGAATGATGATTATAACAATGGCCAACAATAACATTGATGCATAACCTTCATATGCACACATTTCCAGGGTGTCCTAGGATGCTTGTTCCTTCCCATTGACAGTGTAATTGCTATGTGCATATTTTTGGGGAGGGGAGGGACAGGTGATTTGTTGAGTTTAGTCAAGACGTACTGTACTGTATATAAATTAACTATGGTGTAGACTAACCACCTCCCCCTCCCCCAAAACAGACACACACAAACACAAACATGGGCCCAGGATTTTAACCACAACCACTGACTTGTTTTTGAGCCCTGTTGGGAAATCCTGTATACACATAATATGCACTATGCAAACCACATATGCATGAAATTTAGTATGCAGAGTTTGATTCTAATGCAACATTTTTATATATCCAGGACTTGGGAAAATTAGTGAAAATTTGAAAAACAACAAAGATCTCGTAGCAAAGGATTTCCTAGATGATGAAGATACCTTCCTTGCTAATGGAGTAGCTACAGTAAAATATCCTGAATGTGATGAACAAAACAATTCATTTGCTAAAACTCCAAGAAGATTATCAGTGGAAAATGATGAAGTAAAGCAAGAAGATGTCTTGCCCTTCAGTCCTGGGGAACAAGAATACAACAATGGGTCATTACAACATGGATTCAAGACTCCTGTACTACCAAAACACAATACACCTATATCCAGTATTACTGCTACACCTTGTCTTTTTAGCCCTGAATTGTTAAGTCAAGCCACACAAGGTACTTTCTTAATACTTACTTACTTATCTATTTTACAACTATCGCTCCCTGTAGAGGGGTCTTCCATGGGGTTCACTCCAAACTCACTACCATTACATTCTATATTTGCAACATACACACTCAATTCATGTGTTGATTTGTTGCAACAAAGTAGGTTTTGGTGGATGTCAATCAAGGTGCTGCTTCCATGATATTCCATAGGCCTGCACATGCTCTTGAAAGCTGTGTGTGGAAGGGTGGAGGGTTCCAGAAGAGACATCACCACTTTTCAAAATGTAACTCTTGTCAAAGTTGATATTACTGTTGCTTGAAATAAGTTCATTATAGAGCAATTTCACAGCAGCCATGGTTTAAGGCAAAACAATAGAAATTTTCTCCTTGAGGAAGCAAAATCTCTTGTCATGCCAAAATATTGTATTGTTCTTGCCCTATAACATGCTTGCTGAGAAACCCCTCTACTCCTGTTTAAACTTCCTGGATTATATTTTCTTGCCTATATTTTCTGAGAATATACTCACCATAATATTTGGACATAAACTTCAGTCTATAATTTTGTTTCTAAAAGAAAATTTTTGCTTACTTTTACTTGTCCTACACAGATGTTACACCTAAAAATCATTTGTTGAATGAGACTCCCTGTGAAAATGAAACCATTTCGAGATTACTGCAGTCCCAAGCCTCTTCATCTGCATCTCAGTCTCAGTCTCCTTGTGAGCACAATAGCCAAGAGTATATTCCTGAAAAGAGTCCAGATATTCTTGCTCTGATGGTAAGTGTCATCTATTAAAAAAAAATTATGTCAGGTGTCTATTCTTTTCTATGGCTTTGGGACACTTTTCGTGCATATACTACCACTCCATCACTCCATTTGATGTAGAATGCCCACAAGTCTCAACTCACATGTTGAATTTTAGGGAAGGAAAAACTGGAGAACCTGGAGAAAAACCCTCATAGCATAGGAGAGAACAACACATCAAACAAACTTGACTTGCATACTAGCTTGGTTGAGGGGACTCGATGGTGTCATTTCACTAGAATCTTTTGGTTATTGAGATATTATAACACAAAACTTAGTTTTCAAGGTTTTGTTTGAAGGAATGGGTGACACTTTGATTCAACTTAAAATATTTTTATCCTACAGATTGCAGATAATAGACCAAGAAGTAGTCTGGCATTGCTTTCAGCAGCAAGTTCTGATGACGAAATTGATGGCTGGTCTGATTCCATGGCAACACCACCAGTACAGTGGAGTCAGTCCCCAGAAGGTGAACATGATTTTTTTTTGTTAAGTAACCATAAGTAGAATTTATGTGGTGAATTAATGATCCACTGCAATGCATCATGGGATACTTCAGGGGGTTTCATCTTGCGGTGTATATAATAACTGTCCCAGCAGAGTTAATCAGAAGAATATGATTATTTTAAATTAATAAGTTATTTCGGTACTATCCCTTGAGTCATTGATTAACAGCAATGCTTCATGGGAAATTTTGGGCAATATGGTTATCATTTGGGGATAGATACTAAAACATGAGAAAATGGCCATGTTTGGGGTTGCCTAGGTTGATAGGAAAAGGAAATGTGGTCTTAACAGTATTTTATCATTTATTTTATAAGGATCTAAAGAGGATGTTGAAGAGCAGAAAAAGCCCAATGATAAGGTAACATGGAAATGTTAGGTGAAAAATACGACATCAATCCTTCACATTCATGAAATATTTAATTTATTTGTTTATTTTTTTTTCTCTTTCAGCATGTCGCCAGAACACTTTTTGAAGGAACTAACCAAGATATATCATCAGAAATGTCTGGCTTCTCAGTCCTTGAGTCTATTGATGAACAAAATGATTCACTATCTAAAACACTTCTGCATGAAGATGAAGAAACCAGTAGTAAACCTGATGATGTTGTTGAATTGGGAAGAATATTTCACCAGGAAACTTCTTTAAAAGATGGCTCCTTATTAAAAATGATCAATGCAATTGAAGACAGTTCTCTACATTTGTCTCAAATGGATGACCTTGTTTCATCTGATGTCTTAAGAACTGAAAGAACAGGATTCTCTAGACACAGAACAAATTGCTCATGCGAAAAGAAGAAATGTACCTGTCTTATAAATAAGAATGAAATACCAGTTTTGGGAAAAAAGTTTGAAGAAGATATAGAATGGAGTGGAAGTTTTCAATCCTTCAGCTCATTATTATCTCAGCCTAGATCGTCAATTATGTTGCCACCTCCTGATAATACTACTAGTCCTTTTGCATGTTCGCAAGAGGTGCAAACGTTCTTGGATTTAGTACAGTCTACTCCTAAACTACCTGGGAATATGGTTAAGGAAAAGAGGACTAATAAAAAGAGGACAGAAAAATACGACAAAAGTAATACTGAAAATGATATATTACGTGATTCACAAACATTTACATCAAGTGGAACAAGTGATTTACTTGGTAATGAGGATGTCAGATCATCAACTTGTGGACACGATAGTGAGACTATGAAATCTTCATTTGTTATGGAGTGTGATTCCATGTCGTGTGATGCACTTATTACTCCAGCAGAACATACGTCTTCATTATCAGAATCAACATCACTTCCTAGAAGGGCTAAGGCTCTAGATGTGACCTCAAAGCCTCATTATGGTGGTGATGCTAATGATTCCATGTCATTTGAAGTACCCAAAACTCCAACACTACATGTTCCTTTGTCAGCTGCAGCATCTGGTGATGAGGCTCATGATGTTTCATTTGGGTCAATTTCAACCTCATTGGAGGAAGCAATGGTGGAAGAGACAGAGAAGGTTTTGACCAAAACTACAGAGTCTGCACCAGATAGGAAAACAGGTAGGCAATAACTGATCATGTTGTTTCATGTTTCTGTCACCCACATGTCAACTTTAGATTTCCAATTGGAGCTGAGTTAGTTGGTTCTCTTTCTGACTCTGAGGGTTTTTCCGGCTTTCCGGTTTTTCCTCCCTCCTTTCATACCAACCCTAACTAATTCAAACTGGTTAGAGCTGTGCTCCAAGGTCATACATGGACTGTATAGCAGCTTCCGAAGGCGCCTTCACATGGTTTCAGTTCAACCCTGTTGAGCTGTGCCACTGCTGTACTTGCAGTGGTTACTAGCGATAAGATCAGTTTAGAAACAGCAGGTTTCTCAGTGTTCATTTTTTTGTCAATCAATTTTACACAGTTAATCTGAGACCAAAAACTCAGATGCCTAAAAGTTACCAGTAATTACTAATACAATTATGATTAATTGAGATAAATTTAACTATTCTAGAAGAGCAATTGTCAGATGAGCAGGCTAATACGACAAAGCTTAAAACAACTGTTTCTGAAAGACACAAGCAAGTTAATACAGAGAAAAACAAAGGCGGAGGGGGAGGGGAAGAGAGATCGCCTCGTATACTCTTGGGAGTAAGAAGATCCTCAAGATCAAAACGGTTCTCTTATCCAGTATCAAGGAAACCTTTAGTGTCCAGGAACTCTATGGAATTTAAAGTGAAGGGGATTGAAGTGGATGCAACAAGCTGTGATTTGTCCAAAAATATAGTAAAAAGAGAAGAGATTGGTAGCAGAGATGTGAAAATTGAAAAAATGAACGAAAGGGAAAAGGAGACCAGGAACATGGAACACGTGGGAAAAAGTAGAGAATCTCAGAAACGTGGTGTGGAAACCTCTCACTTGAATGATTTTCATACTAAGCAGGAAGACAATAATCAAACTGGCAAGGAAAGTAAGGGATCGATGGAAAATATAAACAAGGATCAGAAAAAAGCTAATTTAGTTATCTATGAGTCTGGATTAAATCAAACATCCTGCAATAAAAATGAACCAACATGTATGCCATCTAACATCAAGTCAACGGATACATTTGATCTCAAAAATACTACACCTGAAAATCAAGAGTTGAATCACAATATGTCTGCTGGAAGTGAAGGTTATATCACCGAAGACATGACAGATAATACTCTGATATCAATTCAAGAGGATTTTAAAACCCCACAAAAAGCCACATGCCCTGAAATGTTGTATGATATGGATGAACTGAGTCAGTTCCCTGTCGAACTTTTATCACCTACGCCATTAGACCCATGTGCACGTCAAACCAGTTGCAAGGACGCGGGTCAAAGAAAAAGCAATAGTAAATCATCAATAATATCAGGGTTCAAAACAGCTGGCGGGAAAGATGTGAGCATCTCTGAAGAAGCCATAAAGAAGGCTAAAGCAATGTTTGACATGGAAAACAGAGAAACTGATGGGAAAGTAGGCAATACCAAAGCATCTATGATGACAGGGTTCAAAACAGCCGGTGGGAAAGATGTGAGCATCTCTGAAGAAGCCATAAAGAAGGCTAAAGCAATGTCTGACATGGAAAACAGAGAAACTGATGGGAAAGTAGGAAATACCAAAGCATCCATGATGACAGGGTTCAAAACAGCCAGTGGGAAAGATGTGAGCATCTCTGAAGAAGCCATAAAGAAGGCCAAAGCAATGTTTGACATGGAAAACAGAGAAACTGATGGAAATACCAAAGCATCCATGATGACAGGGTTCAAGACGGCTGGTGGGAAAGATGTGAACATCTCTGAAGAAGCCATAAAGAAGGCTAAAGCAATGTTTGACATGGAAAACAGAGAAACTGATGGGAAAGTAGGAAATACCAAAGCATCTATGATGACAGGGTTCAAAACAGCCGGTGGGAAAGATGTGAGCATCTCTGAAGAAGCCATAAAGAAAGCCAAAGCAATGTTTGACATGGAAAACAGAGAAACTGATGGAAATACCAAAGCATCTATGATGACAGGGTTCAAGACAGCCGGTGGGAAAGATGTGAGCATCTCTGAAGAAGCCATAAAGAAAGCCAAAGCAATGTTTGACATGGAAAACAGAGAAACTGATGGAAATACCAAAGCATCCATGATGACTGGGTTCAAGACGGCTGGTGGGAAAGATGTGAACATCTCTGAAGAAGCCATAAAGAAGGCTAAAGCAATGTTTGACATGGAAAACAGAGAAACTGATGGAAATACCAAAGCATCCATGATGACAGGGTTCAAAACAGCCGGTGGGAAAGATGTGAGCATCTCTGAAGAAGCCATAAAGAAGGCTAAAGCAATGTCTGACATGGAAAACAGAGAAACTGATGGGAAAGTAGGAAATACCAAAGCATCCATGATGACAGGGTTCAAAACAGCCGGTGGGAAAGATGTGAGCATCTCTGAAGAAGCCATAAAGAAGGCCAAAGCAATGTTTGACATGGAAAACAGAGAAACTGATGGAAATACCAAAGCATCCATGATGACAGAGTTCAAGACGGCTGGTGGGAAAGATGTGAACATCTCTGAAGAAGCCATAAAGAAGGCTAAAGCAATGTTTGACATGGAAAACAGAGAAACTGATGGGAAAGTAGGAAATACCAAAGCATCTATGATGACAGGGTTCAAAACAGCCGGTGGGAAAGATGTGAGCATCTCTGAAGAAGCCATAAAGAAAGCCAAAGCAATGTTTGACATGGAAAACAGAGAAACTGATGGAAATACCAAAGCATCTATGATGACAGGGTTCAAGACAGCCGGTGGGAAAGATGTGAGCATCTCTGAAGAAGCCATAAAGAAAGCCAAAGCAATGTTTGACATGGAAAACAGAGAAACTGATGGAAATACCAAAGCATCCATGATGACTGGGTTCAAGACGGCTGGTGGGAAAGATGTGAACATCTCTGAAGAAGCCATAAAGAAGGCTAAAGCAATGTTTGACATGGAAAACAGAGAAACTGATGGAAATACCAAAGCATCCATGATGACAGGGTTCAAGACGGCTGGTGGGAAAGATGTGAACATCTCTGAAGAAGCCATAAAGAAGGCTAAAGCAATGTTTGACATGGAAAACAGAGAAACTGATGGGAAAGTAGGAAATACCAAAGCATCTATGATGACAGGGTTCAAGACAGCCGGTGGGAAAGATGTGAGCATCTCTGAAGAAGCCATAAAGAAGGCTAAAGCAATGTTTGACATGGAAAACAGAGAAACTGATGGGAAAGTAGGAAATACCAAAGCATCTATGATGACAGGGTTCAAGACAGCCGGTGGGAAAGATGTGAGCATCTCTGAAGAAGCCATAAAGAAGGCTAAAGCAATGTTTGACATGGAAAACAAAGAAACTGATGGGAAAGTAGGAAATACCAAAGCATCTATGATGACAGGGTTCAAGACAGCCGGTGGGAAAGATGTGAGCATCTCTGAAGAAGCCATAAAGAAAGCCAAAGCAATGTTTGACATGGAAAACAGAGAAACTGATGGAAATACCAAAGCATCCATGATGACAGGGTTCAAGACGGCTGGTGGGAAAGATGTGAACATCTCTGAAGAAGCCATAAAGAAGGCTAAAGCAATGTTTGAAATGGAAAACAGAGAAACTGATGGAAATACCAAAGCATCCATGATGACTGGGTTCAAGACGGCTGGTGGGAAAGATGTGAACATCTCTGAAGAAGCCATAAAGAAAGCCAAAGCAATGTTTGAAATGGAAAACAGAGAAACTGATGGAAATACCAAAGCATCCATGATGACAGGGTTCAAGACAGCCGGTGGGAAAGATGTGAGCATCTCTGAAGAAGCCATAAAGAAGGCCAAAGCAATGTTTGACATGGAAAACAGAGAAACTGATGGGAAAGTAGGCAATACCAAAGAATCTATGATGACAGGGTTCAAGACAGCCGGTGGGAAAGATGTGAACATCTCTGAAGAAGCCATAAAGAAGGCTAAAGCAATGTTTGACATGGAAAACAAAGAAACTGATGGGAAAGTAGGAAATACGAAAGCATCTATGATGACAGGGTTCAAGACAGCCGGTGGGAAAGATGTGAACATCTCTGAAGAAGCCATAAAGAAGGCTAAAGCAATGTTTGACATGGAAAACAAAGAAACTGATGGGAAAGTAGGAAATACCAAAGCATCTATGATGACAGGGTTCAAGACAGCCGGTGGGAAAGATGTGAACATCTCTGAAGAAGCCATAAAGAAGGCCAAAGCAATGTTTGACATGGAAAACAAAGAAACTGATGGAAATACCAAAGCATCCATGATGACTGGGTTCAAGACGGCTGGTGGGAAAGATGTGAACATCTCTGAAGAAGCCATAAAGAAGGCTAAAGCAATGTTTGACATGGAAAACAAAGAAACTGATGGAAATACCAAAGCATCCATGATGACTGGGTTCAAGACGGCTGGTGGGAAAGATGTGAACATCTCTGAAGAAGCCATAAAGAAGGCTAAAGCAATGTTTGAAATGGAAAACAGAGAAACTGATGGAAATACCAAAGCATCCATGATGACAGGGTTCAAGACGGCTGGTGGGAAAGATGTGAACATCTCTGAAGAAGCCATAAAGAAAGCCAAAGCAATGTTTGAAATGGAAAACAGAGAAACTGATGGAAATACCAAAGCATCCATGATGACAGGGTTCAAGACGGCTGGTGGGAAAGATGTGAGCATCTCTGAAGAAGCCATGAAAAAGGCTGAAGCAATGTTTACAATGGAAAACAGAGAAACTGATGAGAAAGTAGATAATCATGTGATTATAGAGAAAAGCAAAAACGATGTGAAAACTGAATCTGGTTTCAAAGTAATAATAGCAGAAGAAAGCTTATCTAGTTGTAAACGTCAAAAAGTGGAACATACATGTGCTCTTAGAGCATCTTCGAATAAAACTGTTCAAAACCAGCCAGACCAAGAGGTTCCACTGTTCAAGGTGCTAACGCCCTCTAAAAGATCAACCAATTCAGTTACCTTGTCTGATAAAACTTCAGTTTCGAAATCTTCCCAAAGTCCTATTTCCAGTCACTGTACTTCCATTGTTTACAGTACTCCAATACAGGATGTCGATGAGAGCCTTTCTAGAGAAATACTGGAGAGTTCTGCAGCATTAATTGCAGATGAGTCCTTCACGAACTTTTCTGAATGTAGTGCCGGAATTCAAGATGAAAGATTCCTCGTACCAAGCAGTTCTACCAAGAATACGAAAACTGGAAGTTCACAGATGTGTGAATCAGATCCACGACATTCAAAAAGTATGAACTTGATTTCTTTTGCTTGTGTTTCCTACTGAGCGATAAATATTAGTGAAAATTGATGGTGAAAATGATTTGTTTGCTTTGGTTTATAGGAGAAGCTTTATTGGCAAATGCAAGACGACGGCCTGCACCGGTAAGCACCCCATTATTGTCTTGGTGCCATTGTAGATGATTATGTTGATCTTGACTTGAAGAGGAGTAAACCAATGAACCACGTGACTACATCCGGCCAGCTGATTGGTCATGATTATTATGATAATGGTAGCGTTGTTGTTGGTGGTGATGATGATAGTGGTGGTGGTGAAAATTATAGTGATGATGATTGAAATTGTTAGAATGTATTGTTGATTATGATGCTGATTTTTTTACCAGTTTTTGAGCAACGGGGACAGAACTAATCCATCATTACAGGAAAGGTCAACTATCATGCCATTAAGGACCTCTCCTTCTTGTAAGTGTCCTATCTGTTTTATTTTACAATAACTTTTTAAATTCCTTTTTTTGTCTCAAAACATCCGAAAATGTTAGAATCTTTAATTCAGTACATTCTGAAGTCAAATGTATTCTTTTCATTCCAGCTGTTTTGTATGATCGTCGATCCAAAATGTTTTCGCCACCTCTCAAACCACTAGTCGTTAGTCCCAACATGTCCACACCTATGCCTAGGTAAGTATTACTTATCTAATCCAGAGCTTCCATATCGTAGGGAGTATCACTCTACAGGGTTTGTCTGTTTCGGACAAGTGTCTGTATAAAATTAACAGAGCCTCTGTTTCATAAAGGTGCAAAGATTATATAGGTGGTCTCCAATATTATGTGGGTGGCAGTACTAAAGAAGTGTCCGTATAATAGAGTTGCCCTTATTACAGCGGTTTTTGTATGTTAAAGGTGCTCGTTTCATAGAGGTCTCCAGTATTATATAAATGGCCATATTAAAGAAATTTACGTATTTATTTATTTATTTATTTTTTATTTATTTATCTTCGCCATTTAAAAAATATGTGAAAGAAGCTAAATAGGGTCCATGCAGTTTGATTACTGAAAATTACGGTCAAAATTCATGGCAGGGACACCACAACAGCTTTCGAAAATTACTGTGGGCCCGTAAATTGTTAAAGATATGCTAGTTAAGTTAGTTAAAATAAGTATTGCTCATGTTGGGAAGATTTAATTAATTAATATTGAAACTTTTGTTTCTCAAGCTTTCCTCCGGCAAGAAAAGAAGCTAAGCGACTCTTCGTAAAGCAAGGAAGCTCATTAAAACCATCCACGACATCTCCTACCCAGACCTTCCCCCTCGCAGCCGAAGGTCGTCCATCTGTCGATCAAAAATATCATACCACTGCACACACAGGTGTCCCAAAACGACAATTTACCACGCCTTACAGGTCAACTTCACCTCTTAGTAACTCGAGGCCTACAACTCACAAGGAGGAGGGGAATGGTTCCCCGGAGAGAAAGAGAGCTAGAATTCTTGGTCCAGGGAGTAACAAGAGGTCTGGTGCCAAGCCGGACAACATTGGCCGTGAGAGTGTAAAACCTAGAATGGGTTACCTGTTAAAATTACGTCAAAACTCGACAAGAATAAGCCTGAAAAAATATGTAGATGATGCATTGCCTCGACGGTATACTGAACAGGAGGTGAGAAAGGGGATTCTTATTGGCTTAATATTGATTAGGTATTATAAGTGTCGTCATATTTATGAAAAAAAAACGACTTCCGAGTCCAAAATGGAAAACGATTCTATAATACATTTTCTTACATTTTCTTCACGACATGCAGGATTTGTTGTCAAAAGTTCTAATTCTTTCACGTGGAAGTTAAAATTAGTGAGAACATTCTCCGCACCATAAGGCAACAAGTTAGAAATTGAACTGTGAAAATCAAAGAACCGTTTCAGTGAAAAGTTGCTATGGAAACGGCCTTAAAAGGAAACCCCAAGTGGACTGGATCCTGATACTACCTGAAGTAATCTTTACATTACTCTTTATTATAGCTTCGTGACTTGTGCGTCATGGATGACGTCATGACAGTAACGTCTCATAACGCGGAATCCTATCGGTTTGTTGCGTCGAGATTCTTCAGTAACGAGACATGCGCATCAAACCAGGGCGTAAGAACAGAAGATGGAGGGCTGCTCTTCGTCGATGCAGATGGAGGAATCGGGGTGGAGGAAATGGAAAAGTAAGTGCTTATGTAACATTTCATAAAGCCACGCGCACCACAGGGAACCCATCATAGCTTTTTTTCCGCACCACGGGCATCCAACTGCACTACAAACGAATGTGATTGTTATTTCAGAGGATTATCGACGACACCTGGTGTAGATGTCAAACTAATCCCACACGGATGGATAGCCAATCATTATAGATGGATAGCATGGAAGCTCGCTTCTATGGAGACAGCCTTCCCACGTCACTTCGCTGGAAGGTATTACTAGTCACTTTTATATCACCTTAGGCATGTCGATTTTTTTCACCCAGCCATTGAAGTCGTGAGTTGCTTCTACTGCATAATTCTTTATTATCTTTTACTGAGTTTGTTCTGGAAATGTTGCGCTGCGGCTCTTTTCGACTTTTGTCGTTGCTGTTAATACTGATGTTATGATGGTGACTTGATTCAAATGTCTGATTGATGCCTGTCTGTCTGTCTGTCCCGTACAGGTGTCTGACTCCAGACTGGGTTCTTTGTCAACTGAAATATCGATATGACAGAGAAATCGATCGCTCACACAGGTAAGTGGTACATGGTACTCAACACGACATTAAAGGAACACTGAAAAACTATAAAAAAGACAAATGACATGTCACTGATGAATCATCTGACAACGAACATGTTCCTATGTTGATGTCTTCCTGTTGATGTTTTCGCTGTGTTGTCTCCATGATGATAACTAATGTCTCATGATGTTTCTATGGTGATTGTGTTCTACGGGGATGTCTCCATAGAGATGTTGTTTCAAGGGAGTGGTGTCTTCATGATGTTTCTATGGTGATATTTCTGTGGTGATGTTGCTTCACGAGATGTCCCCATGACATTGTCTGATGTCTCATGATGTTTCTATGGTGGTGCTGTTTCACGGGATATCTTCATATTCAGGGCCGTAGCAAGGCTTGAAAAACTGGGGGAGGGGGCACAAAGCAACACGTGACCACGACAAATGAAAGTTTAATTTCATGCTTAGTTTACTTAGTTTACTTGAGCCCCCCTGCCGCTCCCCTTGCTACGGCCCTGCATATTGATGCAGTTGTGAAGCAGTTGTTTCAAGGGGGTGTCTCCATGATAATGTTTCTATGGTTACGGGGATGTCTGACTCTCCATAGTGAAGTTGTTTCAAAGGGTGTCTCCATGATAATGTTTCTATGGTGATATTTCCGTGGTCTCCATGGTAATGTTATACTTTTCCATTTTATACCAGATCTGCATTAAAGAAGATATTAGAACGTGATGACCTGTGTTCTCGTACCTTAGTCTTATGTGTGTCTAGCGTGACACCCAAGAAGCGTGACACAGATGAAATGAATGCGGAAAATACGAGTAGAAATCCCAGTGGTGTCGGTACTCATGAGGTATGTCATAAATATACAAGAAATATGGTACTCTGGCTTAGGTTTTGAAGAAATTGTTCAGACGTTTCGGTCCGATCTCAGACCTTCGTCTTTATCTTGTAAAGAACGTTAGTCTACGAATCAAACTGAATATTGTTTCTATGTTTATCATCATCATTAGTATCATCATCAACGTCACTGTCATCGATAACAAAATCATCACATTCATCATTAACGTCAGTATCAGTATCATCATCATCATCATCATCAACATCAACATCCCCACCATTAGCGTTATATTGTTATCGTCAATCATCAATAGGTCACCACCGCCACCACTACCACCACCATCATCATCAACTGCAACATCATCAACACCACCATTGAAATCAGTATCAATATCATCATTTTCATCACAATCACCATCAACTTTAGTATCATCTTCATCAGTCATCAATTGATCATCACCATCACCATCTCCCCCATCATCATAATTATCATCATCACCACCAACACCATCAACCAACATCACCATCATCATCATTATAATCAGTCATCATCATCATCAACACCATCATCATAAACATATCAGTATTAGTATCATCAGTCTTTAGTAGGTCACCAACCATCCGTTTTATTTCCCCAACATACAGGCGTCTACTGTCATCGAGCTCACAGACGGCTGGTACAGTGTCAATGCTGTTCTAGATGCGCCTCTAACAAATCTGTTATCCAAAGGTAAAATATTCGAGGGACTGAAGTTGTGTATCAATGGAGCTGAACTGGTTGGGTCTGATCAAGCGGTTTCTCCTTTAGAGGTAATATATGTTGATTTTAAAACCTAAGCTGTTTGTCCTTTCGTCGTTTTCGTCGTTCTTTTATCACCTGTCCTCATACTTTTTGTCTTCTTTTCGTCATTCTCTTCAGTCGTCTTGTCTTCTCCGCTCTGTTTCGTTCTTTTTTTCAACTTTTTTTCTTCCTTCCGTTTATCTTTGCCTCATAATTTATTGCTCATCATTTGTAACAGAGAATAAAAGTATCGCAATTTTTAAGTAGTCACGTAATAGGATCACGCAACTTACCGATGTAAAACGGGTTTTGCCTCCACTAAGGCAAAATCCTGGCTACGCCCCTGTCATCGTCGCTGTTGCTACTGTTGTCACCGTTGCCGATGTGTTTGTTAATAACGTTGTTGGTGTTGTTATTGGTGCTAATGATATTGTTGCTGCTGCTGTTGCTGATGTAGTTGTCGCTGTTGTTGTTCTATTTTGTCTTCTTGAAGAGCATACTTCAGCTACTGTTAAGCTACAGACCACATCCCACATGGCGTTCGCTATGGCATTTTAACCAATTCTTGTTTTCATTTTAGGCTCCATCTTCGCTAATGTTACGTATATCTTCTAATTCAACTCGCCGTGCACGTTGGAATACCCGTCTTGGTTTCCATAGTTACTCCCACCCTTTTCCTTTACCCTTGTCTTCTCTCTATCCCAATGGAGGTGTGGTTGGTTGCGTGGATGTTGTTGTGTTAAGACAATACCCAGTAGAGGTGAGTAAATATAAACAGCACATGATAAAAAAACCCTTAAAATTTTATCGATATTCTGAAACAGCCTCTTGGCTGATCAAAGTCAGGGCATGGATAACTCACAGATCAAATCGGTGTTTAGCGTGTTAGGTTTTGCGGAATTATGTTAACCTGGAGGCGAAAAGCCTCCCCCCCTCCCCTCCCCTGCTACTTCCCTGTAGTGAGAATTGAATTACTCGGTATGGACCTCTAGGAAGACCGACTCCTTTGAATCAGTATATTTCTGGCCATCATTTTCAATGCATTTTTTGTTGGCTATCGTATTATTTAGTACATGGAAAAGCTACCAAATGGTACAACAGTATTCAGAAATTCCCGCGCAGAAGAACGAGAAGCAAAGAGGTTTGGACGTGATCTGGATCGTGCGCGGGAGGCTGTGTTTACCAAGGTCCAGCGAGAGTTTGAAGAAGTAACTAACAAATCAGGTCAGTTTTTAAAGACAACATTAGATAGTCTAAAGACTCTTCGGCTTGGTCGTAATGTTGCCCCATTTCAGACCATATGTCATTCTCTTGAGAATAGGATTCTTTGTTTAAGTCGTATCCATATTATGTGACTTCCCATGCGCAACCGTTAAACAAAGAAATGATACTCTAGAGAATGACACATGGTCTGAAATGGGAAAACATTACCCCCAAGCGAGGTCGATTCATTGGGAAAGTGAAAGCGAAGAGCTAAAATACACTGCTCAACACCAAGAAATTATGTTATTTTTTCACCTCCAGATACACGTTCGTCCAAGAAAGCGCGCTCATTTTCACCCAAGGACATCTCCAAGCTGCGCAACGCCAAAGAGCTTTACGATTCTTATACCTCCGCTTCTGACCCAAGTTTTTTCGAGGTAAATTATATCCATATTGATCTTCAAAGGATTGGCCAGCGTCTGGACTAATAAGGTCTCAGTGGGATTCAAGTAAGCTAAAAGAAAGTCTGATTAATTATAGGAATGCCTTGATAATAATCAGAAGGTATCTCTTGAAGACTACAGAAGGATATCACTAGACAGCAGACGAGCCGAGCTGGAGAACATGTTCCAAAGAGCCTGGGATGAGAATGATCAGGTAGGGAATAGCTGCATGGGTTGCCTGTGGTGAGTAGGGTACGGCCACTGGTTTGAATAGACCCCTTGCACTGACTTGATTTCAAAGCGGCTTAATTTGGAGGACAAAACAAAAGAATTTCAATCTTTTGAGAATTGGAGCGTATTGTTTTGTCCTCCAAATTGAGCTGCATTCCGACGTGCTGCAAGGGGTCTATAGTAGATACTTGTCCTCTTAGCCTCGAATGGGAGAGTTCCAGAACGAGTTTATCGGGGTACTCGAATGAGATAGGTCAATCAATATAAGGGTCATGTTTTAAATTACGAAGCCTCTTTCTATCACTATCACTATCATCAGCAGCAGCTCAGCATCATTACGTGAATATTAATTAGTTTTGAAATCACTTGGTCTTTTCAGAACGTATCTAAAAGAACAGTGGTTCCCATGCTAAAAGTACGTCTTGTAAATTACTCAAAGTGTAACGAGAATAAGACAGGTTAGTATACTCCCACACCTTGTCTAGTGTAGTCTGTTGCAAATATCAGATAAGACAGATAAGAAGAAGTATTGTGTAAATACATTCCTATCCCATTCATTCATTTTTTATTTCATCCATTCATCAAATCCCATCCATGCATTCATCCATTCGTCCATTCTTCCCATTCCATTTCTCCCCATTCATTCATTTTTTATTCCATCCATTCCTCAAATCCCATCCATGCATTCATCCATTCGTCCATATTAATTAAGACGCCCTGTTTTCTACATAGAAGCCGTCCTCAGTATATGGCGGCCAAACGAGGACGTGGTTCAACTTCTGGCTGAAGGATCGCGACTGAGGATATACCACCTAATGGCATCGGGATCAAGGTAAAATTTCCCAACCCCTCCTCACCCCCCTGCTTACCCATTCAGGCGGAAGGTATTAGATAAGTGTATACAAGTAAGTATACATAACAAGGAATGATTTTTTTTTTCAAATGAGAGAAAATCCGCCTTTCTTTACTTCCTTTATTATCTTTCTTTCTTGCCTCAGTGAAGGGATTTCTCCTCATGCAAGGTATTTTTAATTTTTTCCTCGCAGGTACCGCCAGGGGTTACCATCTTTACAGGTAAAGGTCACTCCTCTCTGTCTATCCCACTATGCTGCATAACTAACTGAAATCGATTAGGGATTATACCGCGCATGACCCCTAGCCCTTGCAGCACGTAGGAATGCAGCTCAGTTTGGAGGACAAAATTATCAGGAGATTGAAATTCTTTTGTTTTGTCCTTCAAATTGAGCTGCTTTGACGTCACGTGCAAGGGGTCTATACCAACAAATATCATTACTACAAGAATGATAATAATGACAAGTAAAACCATTTGTTTCAGTTTTCAACTACGCGTAGCACCCGTTATAAGACCATGGCCATCGACCATGACATCATAGACGATCTCTACTCTGAACGAAAGGTAACTAAATACTTACAGGGTCAAGTCTTTCATTTCTCCTAAGAACCCAAACGAAATCATTTTACTATTTTACTTTCTTATTTTCCTTTATGATGACCTTGTTTTTGTAACCCAAAATGAATTATGGGTCACAATTCGGATATGGTTTCCTGCCTGATTGTTGTCATAGCAACTGGTCTGTATTCTTTCCATATTACTATTCTTTTTCTTTCAACTCAGACAACCTCGATCGATGAGCTTCAAACAAACCCACCAGCCTTGTACTCTGAAGTAGATTTAGTTGGAGTTATAGTATCTGTCACTTCACATAACAGGTAAGAATCCAAAATACCCATCACTAGTCATCTCGGTTCCCTTGAGTCCTTCAGTCCAACTGTGTGACTCCAGACTCAGTAAAGACGAATTTTTTTAGGATTCCTGCCTACTCGGTTCCATTCTCCAATCTACTTTTCCTCTCCCCGATTGCTGCTTCAAACTTAACCCCCTTCCCCGCGCGTCCAAGGCAGGGGAAAAAAAAAGACTCGACTGAGTTAGGAGGGAAAAGAGGGACGGTTAACAGTTTAGGGTGCATCTAAAATGCTCGCGATCGCGTTTTTTTATGGATGAATTCTGCTTCCTGAAGCTCAAGCAACAATTGGTAACGAACTCATCCCGCCTATGACTTTTGCTCAAACTCCAGAGACGTAAAATGGCGGAGTCCTCAATCCATCCCTTGATCCTATGCGGCACGAGTTCGTTCCAAGTCTTGAGTTCGAAGAGACGAGTGGGGTGTGTTTGTGTTGTATTTAGCAATTAATGTTAATCGTTTCGTGTTTTTTGCAGTTCTTCATTACAGACGGTCTATATATCAGACGAGGACCATTACCTTGTGTCTATCAAGTTCTGGGGTGGCCTCAAGGTAATTATTCATCTATTATACGTAATTTGATCCCCTTTAATGTCCCTGGTTGAAAAATAGAATATAGGAATTCAAGTAAATTTTCGCGCCAAAGAGCAGATTCAAAAACATAACTCAAATTCAAACTCTAATTTTTTGAAAAATGGCGTAAAAATGGAGTAGATATCCTTTGAACCAAGCATGCACAGCACAATCCTCGGGACGGTTACGGTCACGAAACGGCACGTATGTACCGTGCCATGTTGAATGTTGGCAATAATTTTGAAGATCTTTTAAAATAAGAAATAACGGGAAAAAAGACTATTCTGTCCTTCAACATGGCGCATGATGCAAACCCTTTCCTCACAAGGCTTGATGAAATAATTCGCTATTACTATGATTTCCTCATTCAGACGTATGCGTTAGATAACCTGGTCAAACCAAGAAGTCTTGTAGCCTGTAGTAACCTCGTTGTAAGGTCTACTGAACATGCCAGCTGTCCTACCTTAGCATTCAACGAGTTGTCTATACTGACACTCAAACCAAGAGAGCCATATCTGCGAACAGCATTAGACTATCTCAACGACAATATACAGGTTAGACAGTTAATTATTATTTTTTACTGACCGGTCAAGTCTTTTTCGACCTGAGAAAGGGGGCAGATGGTGTGTATTTTGCTATTCGACCAAGTTGCGGTTATGATCAGACCCCTAATATAGACCCCTTCAACGTGACGTCAAAGCAGCTCAATTTCGAAGACAAAACAAAAGAATTTAAATCTCCTGAGAATTGGAACTTTTTGTTTTGTCTTTCAAATTGAGCTGCATTCTGACAAGCTGCAAAAGGGCTATAATTTCGAACCTCTCAAAAGCGATCTCCTCTTTGTCTAGCTAAGAGTGGTCACATGCGGTCTGCAAGCCATGAAACCTTTGGTACACGACAACTGTGTGCCAGAGAATGGTTGTTTGGGTTGGGTGGACGTATGCCACCTCTGGCTTGCAAGACCACAGGTGTGAAGCTAATGGTGGTCGCATACGAGAGGTTTCATTGTAACTGTATTTTCAGGACATGGATATGTTCATGGATATCGCGCAAGGGTCACTGGACAAGATACGTCGACCAGATAGTACTCCAAATATGAATTGCTCTCGTGTTTCTGACAGAGATTCTCCTGTGGATGACAAGACAAGCAAGGTAATGATGATAAACGACCGGGGTGTGACCGGGGAATAGCCGGGGCTCTGTGATTCTTAAACCCTGCGGTAGCCGGGTCTCTATAAATACCCTGTCTAAAGCTAATTACCTATAACTTGTGATTTCATTTTAAGATGATTAAATCTTGAACCGCATTTTTTTTAAATATCTAAGATGATAAGCCCTACATTTAGCTTTCTATATATATTTAGTTGGCCGAAAAGGCGTTATTACTGTCAAGAGATAGTGTTTCCAGGAGAACTGAAAAACAAGGTCAGCTTAGCTAGGCCATGTTTTGATGTATCGGTTTCTATTAACTTCTTGACCAATCAGAGCGCGCGTTATCATAATTGTTTTCTACTTAACGTTAAAACGGTAGACAGATATCCTAAGGACCCCTTGATATCATCAGACTCCTTAACTGTACTAAAAACGACGAAAACTTGAAGTACTTTGTTTTTCATCGAAGAACGAAAAAATCTTGGACGGTGATTCTTGGTGTGCACGAGGCAACACTGCCGCCATTTTGGAGGAATTTGACATGGATTTGTCTTTAGTTCCTTTGCTGTCATACAATATGGTGGCCATGTCTTTTGCTTTTTTGATTCACTTTTGAATGATTGAAACCCAAAAATAGATGAATAGGATCAAACAACAATATTTCAGCTAGGGCCGCAAACACAAGCACAATGATAAACAAAAGCGAATGCTTTAGGCCCAATTTAGACGTCGAACTTATGCCGCGTCGAATCTAATTGCGGTTTAGTGCTGTTTTTCCTTAAACTAGTAGAAGTATGTAATTAAAAATTAACACATATCGTCTCCTGGCGCTAATCAAAAGAGCTGATGCCTTATAGGGTAGTTATCGGCGTTTTCTTAGCCGCGGGCCTCAAAGGCAATTAGATTCGACGAGGCAAAAGTCCGACGCTGAACTGTGCCTAAGGTCAAAAATAAGAGAAAATTAACTAAGTTGGTTAATTTTCTGTTGTCAAAACGTTTTCTTTTCCTTGCGCTTGTGTTGATTCATTTCGTGTCAAAGAGAACGACATTTTATCATCGATCTATCAAAAGTAAGAATAATCTGTCTTCAGTACGCCGGAGTGTTAGCAAACACGTCTACCACTAACAGTTTCTATGGTAACCAAGTTTGACAAGAGATGATATACTCAGCTGTTGCTATTCGTTCGTCATTTCTGAAATCATACTTTTATGTTTTTCAGGGTTTAAGAACAGAAAGAGAAAACACTAGCAACATCCAAGGCACATCACCAAAACAGTGTGACTCAGCACTAGGTTGCGCACAGAGCGTACGAGACAAGGACCTGGTACCGACACCTGTTTCCAGGCCTTTATTAGGTCAATGCAAGCGTAAGCTGTTGGATAGCATCCTTGAGCCACCTGCCGCGCCTTCGATAAATGTCAGTGTCTCTGACAGTGTAAGGAGAGACTTTAAAAGGCCTAGGAAGCTAACTACAGGGTGCCCACAATGAAAATAGCTCATCAAGGAAGTTTTACTGGAAAACTCCCATCGACTAAAATATCACGTTGAGCAAGCTATTTTGAAATACCACTCTTTGAGAACACCACTAATGACTACGAGACCACAGGGAGTCCACTCCAAGATAAATAAGAAAAAAACTTGATGTCTGACATGAACTTCATGAAAAAAAATCAAAAGTGACTCTGAGGCTCCGGCTTAAGGGAGCCAGCCATCCATTATTGATAAATGTCATATCTTGTACATTATCAGTAAGATAATAGATAGATGGCGTATTTTTTTTCGTATTTGATATTCAAATGCGAGGACGACAACAAAGAAAGATGAACTGTGTCTAATGATGTGAACAGATGTGATAAAATGAGAAAAGTGGCCGAGAAACAATCTTTTCTCCTCCGGTCGGAAAGCCTTCCAAACCATTAGAAAAATGATCGTACTTTCATTTCGAAAAGTGTCGGAAGCGGTAGCTTTAATGAAATACAATCCAAGAAAGAAAAAAACACAAAAAAACAAACGCTGTTATCACGATGGCTTGAAATGCCGTTTATTCAGAGTTTTATGCAGTGACAGTTTTGAAGTTACGTTTGATGTAAAAAAATAGTCTAAAAAATATTAAGAAATTGTTATCGCTAATCACCACCCCGTGTACAGCAGTGGCGCAGTTCCTGACGGGGTCGAACTGAAAAAGCATGATTGTTAGGTATTAAGCCGAGTACGTTAAAGGTGATGAAGTGCAAAGTTATTTTATATATTTGAGATAAAACAATAGAAAATTATACGACATGAACTTAAAAGGTTCTTAAACTTATTGATATTCTTGAAAATGCTGTGAAATATTGATGAGTGGGGTTCGCAGCTCATCTAAAGTCTTTTATTTAACTTAGGATAATAATAAAAGGAATAATAATTAAACGCTTTAAAACCCAATTTATAAAACGATTCTCTGTTTTTTGCTTAAAAAATATGGCCGAATAAGGAGATTTTTTTCGTTCGATACTCGCGATAATGATTTGTCATTTGAACCTTGTTTCCAAAAAAAAAACAATCATTTTTTTGAGATAACAAACTTGATATTATCAAAGATATGTCTCAATAAAGGGATTAGCACAGAAATGGATGGAATAAAAGATGCAAGAGTGTGATAAAAGGGACAGAGATTCAACTCTATATTTGCACCTGTCTTGATTCAACTGACCATGATTGGACCAGACTCCAGAACGAGGGCATCCAATATGGCCGAACTCGTGAATGTGCATCCTGAGTTGTTTTGGAGACGACAGTCGATTGGAGTGTTTTTTCTGGTGACGTACAAGAAATGATCTGCAAGAACGGTGTTCCTATTAGAGCCATGCCAAATATTCACGAAGGAGGTAGGAAAATAGAAAATGTTTTCATCTCCAACTGACTAAACATTGTGAAATGTCATCCGTAATGTTTGCAAAGGAAGCGTTGGCTACCATGTTAAATCGTAATTCCGAACGAAATCATTTGTGCTAGAGATTATTTTTTTAGAGAACAAGCAAAATCACATGAATTTCAACTTGCTTTTTCGCAAAAAGAAAGAAAGAGAAAAAAAGCTTGTTTTGTAAGATCAAAAGTTGCATGTTACCTTTCTGTTGATGTTTTCGTTGTCAGATGTTGCTATTGAAATTTCAAGCTTTAATGTATATTCTCCTCTTTCTCTCTCAGCTTTTATTGGTGATATAAGAGAAGTGACTCAAGCGCTTGAGAGCGGCCAGGTGTGTGAAAAAACTAACGATCATTCGTTTTTATTCTTCTAATTCTAAATATTATGTAGTTCGCCTTGTAAAAAAAATATTCACAGAAGGGCAAACAGCTGTGTGAAGAGAGAGACAATTCGACTCCATAAAATGCAAAATATAAAACATATAGTTAACACTTCATATTTGAATTGAATACTCCATCAAATATATTCCACAAAATCATAAATATCCATTGATACTTGAATGATTTTTAAGGCTTAAAATTTGTATTGCATGTGCTAAAATTTTTTTTGGGTTTTCTGTTCCACTGTAAAATTCATCAAAGGCTCTGAAAAGACCTTCAACTCTCAATTATCAAGTGCTATTCTCTTAATGAATATTTCATACACTCATTGTAAGCTATATAATTTATTCATCAATTTTGGTATTAGTCTCACAATTTTTTGGGACAGTTTGTTATTTATGCCTACTGGTCAGTAAGACGGTTGGGAACCACAACAGTGGGTAGCCAATTACTGTGGACACTTTTTATCTATATTTTATCTTAAGGAGGCTCGAAATGGTTTTCCTTGAACGAGTGCGTGTGTACTCTTAAATGACGTAGCACTGGATCATTTGAAATGGAAATAGGAAAATCTCAAAAACTGGATGATAAAATTTTTAAAAACTTTGCATGTGGCTTTTATTTAATGGTTCGTAAGTTCTAAGAAAAAATTCTGTTATGGGGAATGTCTTAAAATAAACTTCATTGATTTTTGAGAATTCCTCATTACAAAATTTTTTCCTTTTTTTGGCCAATCAAAGATTGGATTATGAGGTTCAAACATGGCAATTTTAAACAATTTTCAAAGTGCGGTTTTTGAGTTATGATTTTTTAAATGAAAAACTTTGCACACATTTTTAAGTGTTCTATCGTTGTCATAACAACGTGTTACCTCATATGTTTATTTTTATTCCAACCTTTACTTTATGGTCTTTCATCTTCTGGGTCAACTTACGGTCATATATTAGCCATATAAAGTTTTTCAAGGTCTTTTTCGTTAGTCTATATGCAAGTTCAAAAACCCTTTCTAGCCTCGTTAAGGTGCCTTAAAATTTTTTCCCCCAAACCTGAAACTAAAATTCTATCCCCCCCTCTTTAATTAGGAATAAAAATTTTACCCCAAGTACTCTTAAAATTTTACCCCAACCCCCCCCCCCCCCCCCCCTTTGAGTACTTAAAAAAATCTCCAAATTCTGAACACTGCCCAGCCCCCCAGTAGGCAGTAGCCATAAATAATAAAGAGTGCCTATATTTTATATCATTTAATTTTTTTTTCTTCATTTTTTTGTTGGTCCTATAAATTTCATGTTAGTGAAGTTCCACATTTGGGGGAAAAATCGACTTCACTTAAAACAGTTTAATTTATTCATTTTGTTTTACTATTTTGTAAATTTCTTTTAGTCTCGAGAATATCCTGTTGTTAAATTTTATGGTTTAATTAGCTTCTTCCCATTTCATATTTTTATTTTTGGGAGTCGCCTAATTCTTATTTCAAAAGTCACATTTGGGTATAGAATTTATGACTGGAGGACAGAAAAATATGAAATCTTGACTGTCTAGATGGTTAGCTTGAAGGATCAGAGCTTGAAATCAGAAAACATAATGCCCCCAGGGATCGTACGTAGATGACTATATGGTAGATTAGTGAGCACTTAGTTCTTGCTATAGGTTTACTCTTCCTCTTGTTATTGCTATCTCTCAAGTAAATACCCCCACAAAGGATTAGGTTGATGATGAGAACACTTAAGTGGTGATTTGAATTTAAGCCATGATTTGGGCAAAAGCCAGAGGCTATGTTTAATTGTAGTTGTGTGAGAGAGAGAGAGAGGAAATGAAATGAGTGCTGTTTTCACTTAAACTAGAACGTAGAAGTATGTAGACCAAACTTAACACATATTGTCTCCTGGCACAAAGCAATTAAAAGAGCTGATGTATTATATGGTCCTCTGCATTTTCTTAACCGTTGCCCTCAAAGGCAATTAGATTCAACGTGGCAAAAGTTTGACATCTGAACTATAGTAAAGTATATAGTATATTTGTATATACATATTTAACAAATAGAAAACGTTTGCTGTGTTTACATAGCCTGATATAAACACGAGGGAAGTTTGGGAGAAGTCGAGAGCTGTTGTGTAAAACCTTGCCTGCAGCTCGGTTTACACAGAGCTCTCAACTTCTCCCAAACTTTCCCGAGTGTTTATATCAGGCTATGTAAACACGGCAAAACGTTTTCTATATGTTTTATAAAATATTGAAACTTGGCGTGTTTACATAGCCTCATGTAAACACGGCTATCAGCCAATCAGAGCGCGTTATATCTGAACTATTTTATAAATATCTATATCTTTGCCAGGAGAATGATTTTGATTTCCAAGGAATAATGGCAATATGACTGTGATGCATCCTTCAAAGTAGAGGAGGAAGGGGTGCTTAGATTAAAAAATATAGAAGACTAATTTGTATGAGACTGAAAGTGGGTGTGTGTGTGTGGGGGGGGGGGGGGGGGGGGGTACTTGCAAACAGTACAAGAATAAAAAACCCTATATAGCTAGCCTTTCCCTTTCCATAGTTCTTGTCCCTGGTGGATTGATAAAGATGGTTGGAGATATTTCTAGGGGAGATGTATGGAATAAATCCCATGCTTTAGATGCAACATGGAACTATTGGGATTAATATGCCTATACATGTTCATTTTCAGAGTCCTACAGAATCAGATGATACTGGTACAACAGCAGTTCATAAAGCTGCAGCAAATGGCCACCTTGAAGTACTGAAAATGTTAGTTGACCATGGTGGAGATATCAATAAAACTGATATTACTGGCTGTACTTCCTTGCATGCTTCGGCAAGAAATGGCCATATTTCCTGTGTAAAGTTCCTTGTGGAACAAGGTGCTGACTTTAGAGTCAAGTCAAACAAAGGAAATACTCCTATGAATGTTGCAAAGTCAAATGCACAGCAGAAAGTGTCTGAATTTCTGGCCACTTGTGGTATGTATTTTATATATATATGGTTATATATATGGTTATGAATAAATGGGATGGATGGATGGATGGGTAAATGAATGGATTTAATATGTGGTGGGTGAATGGCTGGATGGATGGGGGGATGTATGGATTTATGGGTGGGTTGGTGGATGGACTGATTGATGGATGAGAAGGTAGATGCATTGATGAAGATGTAGATGGATAAAGGATTGAAAGGATGAATGAAAGGATGAATGAAGGGATGAATGAAAGGATGAATGAAGGGATGAATGAAGGGATGAATGAAGGGATCAATGAAAGGATCAATGAAGGGATCAATGAAGGGATCAATGAAGGAATCAATGAAGGGATCAATGTAGTGATGAATGAAGGGATGAATGAAAGGATGAATGAAGGGATGAATGAAAGGATGAATGAAGGGATGAATCAAGGGATGAATGAAAGGATGAATGAAGGGATGAATCAAGGGATGAATCAAGGGATAAGTGCGTGAATGGTTAGATGGAGGAATAAACAAATGAAAAATAAATCTCACCAATTTTTTTGTGGCATTATCTCTTATACTTTATAATGAATTTGACAATAAATATATTTATTTTTTCTTTCACAGATAGAGAAAAGTTTGCATGGGAAGTGCAGTAAATAGATTGCTATATTTAGAATTAATAGGTTACTTCTTAGAAAAACATTTCTGCTTGAGGATTTTACCCTGTTTGCTTAATCGCATTCAATTAAATAATTGGAGCTGGATACAATTTTGTTTATCACTGACAGTAGGACCTCTATTTAGCAGCCACTTGAGAATTCCCTAAGGGCAGCTATTTCTAAATGCAATAGTGAAAGCAATAAATATTATGAAGAAAAAGAATGTGTGTTAATAAAGTGTGTTAAAGAAAATATCTGTGGCTGGGGTCATGGAGTGAAAGACACTTTTATTAAATGAGCATTTGCATTCTTGTGCTGTGATTGGCTCAGTGAGTGTTGACATTTTCATATCATGACTTTGTTGTATGCCATTACTTTTACAGGGCCGTAGCTATGATGTGGCAAGCGAGGCATTTGTCTCTGTAATTTCAGATATTATTTTTAGTTTTCTTTATAAGAATGCAAATGAATTCTCTTCTTTTTCTTTGCCAGGATGTGCAAAATTGTCATAACTTTAATACGATAAATATGTCACAAATGCTTCTCAAAAGACTGGAAAGTGTATTTCCAAGAGTCTTAATTTCAAAATTTTTAGTTACTCCAGCCTACAGCAGTCAATTGCCTCAGTAAACATTTTAGTCTGGCTATGGCCCTGTTTCGAAATTCATTTGTTTCATCTTATTCCAACTGTTTTTTCACATTATTACTTTAACACACCAACCCAACACACACTACACGATACTTTAAACCTTCAACTACGAATACACAACACCATACTACAACTTGCAACCAATCACATCTCACCTGCAACAACACACCACACCATATGTAACAGCTTACACCAATACACTATACTAGACCTAACAGTACACCTTACCACACCTAAGTTAGAATACACTTTATCCCACACCATAGAAAATACAGCCAATCAGAAAGCAGGAAAGCTGTTGCATATTTGTCGGTATTTCACTCTTCCTTCCCATCATGCACTGCGCATTGAATCTACGCATTTGTATTTTCTATGGTGTGGGATAAAAATTATGGTTATACAATGGTTTCTAGTGGCATACCATGGATATCCCACTCGTCACTTGTATTTTCTTTGTATACACACTCGCCTAAAGGCTCGTATGTACACTAGAAACTACAAGTGACTTGTGGGATATTCCATGGTATGCCACTCGAAACCATTGTATAACTAGTATGTATTCAACACTGCATGACTTTTACTGAAATATTATTAATAGCTTTAAATATATGACAATATTATCTTTAAAATATTTTAATCAATAGTGAGTGAAATGGAAATAATATATCTTGTATAGAAGATAAAATATATAATATTATAATATAATATAAAAATATGAAATGAGAGTAAAAGATGTTATCATTCTCATTTGTTTTCTTTATTTCATGGTAGTCTTCAATTAACTTTCTTATGAACATTGTTGTTGAAAACCATTAAAAGCTTTATGAACTATTGTTTTAGCATATTCATCTTTTGTAAGAAACTTAATGTGTGGTTCTTAAAATAATTTTAGAACAATGCACTGCCTATGGTATGAGTTTTATTCAATGTAATATTGGTAGAAGGGAAATCTAGAGTGGCATAGAGTTAGTACACTTATCTCTAACCCCTAGGGTCTTGGGTTCAATTCCTGGACTCAGCATCACTTGTGTGGAGTTTGTTAGATTTCTCCCTTGATTCAAGGGTTTGTCTTCAGGTTCTTTGGCTTTCCTCCCTCCATAAGACCCAAACAGACGTCACCCAAACACACTAAATTCCAATGATTGGATCTTCCATCTTTCAGTTAGCTGTGCCCTGACTTTCAGGTATTCACAAAGTTTTAAGGATTTTCTGTTACAACATTCAAAAACATTGTAAAGTTCAAATATAAAGAACTATAAAGTTCAAATACTATATTAACCAAAATAAGTTTAATTGAAGACACGCTATCTTTTAAATGTCTTAAGTGTGCATACTGATATTTTTCTTATCAGAAATTATATAGAACTAGTAACTACATTTATATTTGATCAAGTGTAATCTACTTACTTATTACCATTTTTCACCATAAAATTCCTACTGTCACTCAATGAAATATTTTCTGTTGATCCTCATGCAAATACTGTGATTCTGGCATCATGGCCCATCATTTTTTTTTGGATTCAAATAAGCATGCAACACTAAGAACAACTGATATTATGGATGCATGCAAATCAGATATTCTTTTGTTTTAAGAATCATACAAGTGAGGCTATCTGGTCGACACAATGCTTGCTGTCTCATTTGCATGCATCCATAATAACAGCTATTATAATTTACTTACAAAAATTCTTTTTACCCTCCCCACCTCTTGAACATTCCAAATTCCATTCACCCTCTGAATGGGGTGTTGGTATCTTTTGAAACTGCACAAAATCTTTTGAAGAGTTTTGCTAAGAAGGGCTTAGTGATATAATTTTAGGAAATGTGTAATAATCTAAAATATATATAAATTTAATGATTTTTCTTATGCCCTCATAAATAGGGATTCAGTATGTCTTAGAAAACCAGTCTCAAAGGAACTCTCTGAGAATCTACCCACACTTTGACGAGCATTGTGACATATGGCGCTTCTTTCCTCAGGACTCAGGGCAATGATTGTCTCCATAGCGTCAGCATAACTCTTTATGTCGCTGGCTAAAAACCCTGTCAGTTTTCCATTCCACTCAATGACAATATCCATCTTGGGTCCACCAGAATCATGTGCGAGTATGATGCACCCCCCTGCCATGCACTCGACGACGCCAATACCAAAGTGTTCATTCCACATAGTATGAAGCCCAATGGTTGCATTAGCAATGTAGTTTAGAAGCTCTTCAAATGAAACATTCAATGCAAACTCGACATTGGTTCTTACTTTCATATCTATTGCCAACTGCCGCAAGGAGTCAACACGCTCAGCATCTTCTTGGTTTCTACAGCTGCCAATCAGAATAAGTTTGTATTTGCTATGCTGTTTCTTTGGCTTGCGCTTGAGAAACTCTGCAAAGGCTTTGATTTGTAGTGGGTGGTCCTTTTCTGGCCTGAACTGAGCAATGGAGATGAACAAGTGCTGCGGGTCACCTTTGTTCAGGTTGATTGGGATTTCTTGGAAAGACTTAGTGTCGCATGGTGGATACACGATAGACGTTTTGACCTCTTTCCTCCAGAGTGAAACAATGTGGTTGTACGTCCAAGTAGAGTTGACCATCACCTCGTCAGCACACCTCCCTGCTATCCCATAAACCTTTGCAAACAGATGATAATAAGCAAGCTTTACGAAACTGAGTATGCGGCTGTTGCTGATGAATGACGCATTGTTATAGCCTGATGCCTTACTGCTCACATGTGCAAGCATATCTGTGCTGATAGTTGGGTAGTGTACATAGCAACCAACCTGACAACCACCAACATACTTAAACAAAGGCAGTGTGAACGCATAACCCATAGTATCTATGTAGATGTCTGGTATATAGCTGGTTAAGGCCTCCCATCCAAGAATAACTGATCCAAAGCTTTGACCCAGTAGAGTGAAATAGGGATACATAGCAGCCTCAACCCAGCGTCTTTTCTTCAAATACACAAACTCGACTGGCTTGGGAAGTGAGATGTTAAACCTTGTCCGTGCTTTCTCGAGGATCTGGGAACCAGTAGCATCCTTGTCACCAGTGTACACGACACACTTGACAAAATTGTACCTTTGCTGTATGGCTCGTATTCCTATCCACAAAACACGTTCTCCTCCACCGCCTGCATTGCAATAGGGATGGAAGAATCCTACGACAACAGGTTTAACGTGTGTTTGTCCTGGTTCGAGTTCTCGTAGATGTGGCAAGGCGTTCTTAGTGACACGATGGACGTAGAAACGAAGCACCACGATCAGCGTGTAAAACACGGTAGTGAGCGCAATCAGAAGTAAAACCACGTACCCAAGGAATAAAGCAACTCTACTGGCTGTTATCTCAGGGATTGTCCACATTTTAGCGAGGAAAATAATATCTAAAGAAAAGAGAAATTTTTCTTCGATTCGCAAATATCGAATTTTCTTCTTCCTACTAATGAAACCGCTGACAAACTCATTAGTACCCAGTCCACCCAGACATACCTTAACACAGGGATCCCGCACATAAGGAAAATGTCAAGCACTTTATTCTGCACTAAACATGCCTAGCATTTGTTTATCCTTTGATGAATAGATTTTTGAACGCGTTTGCGTCAATGTTTCATAGTACTTCACCGGCAGAAATGCTTTCTCAACTGATGATCATTTTGTTTTGAACTCTGAGAGGAACGGGTTGTGATGAGTGACGTTGATGAATGTCGTCAATAAAAACCGCTAAAAATATGTAAAAAAAAAAACAGTTCCTTCTAAGATAACTTAGTTCTTCAAAGCATTAGGATGGGCTTACGAAAATCTTAGATATCTTAGAGCTCTTTCCTTTTTAGTTTTCCTTTTATTCATGATCAGTACGCTAAACAAAACGCACGGCTGAGACATTAATTGACGCAGTATGATGCATATAACTGCCCGCGTTCTCGAAAGCTCCAAAATCGGGCGATTCCAATGGCGATTATGATATTACCCAAGATATTTACTCGATTTTCCCCTTTGTAACAATTTTCTGACAATAGAAAGACTATTACTTATAATAATAGAATTTCGTGGGGGTCCCAGTAATGATCTCTGAGAACACCATAATCATTCAGTAAGCGTTGGCAGTTTATCTTGCGTTTCGCTAATCCATTAATTCATATATTTAATCTTCAACGAAAGGAAGAAAAAGATAATTTGTTTTTTGAAAGTTTCATTCATCGACACGTGTTTGCTCGATCACAAAGGTCCCAAAATAGATCCCTGGGAACGCCCATCGGTGCGTTTTGGCACTTTCAGCGTCATTAAAAGGTTTTTCCGCCGCTAAAACTCAACACACTGATTCCAATACGTATTGTTGAAAAGCTCATTTTGAAGTCATACAATGAAAAAGGAATATCCGTGCAAAACCATGATAGCTTTTGATTGTCAAGATACTCACGTAGCTGGCAACTTGTAAGGCGCCTGTCGATAAAAATTCGTTTCAGGATCACCACCGCTTTTCGCAACGATGTTCCCTGTTCGCTTTGCCGCGCAGTCGGCTGTACCTAAACTACCGCTAAAATACCACATCGGAAATGCTATTTTTAATGCCGAGTTATATTTTAAGAAATGAGACTTAGAATTTATTGCCAATTATCACATTTTAACTTTGCATTAAGATCTTCATATAGCTTTCCTTTCTTAAATATGACTTCTCGACAAACATGTCAAGTCAGAGAGAATTGAAACCCGCCATTTCAAACACTCCGTTATCGAACTTGTTGAAAATGTCGGCAGTGTTTGTAGTTTCATAAACAACCTCTTAGATGTTACTTAAATGTAAGGAGACATGGTAATTCCGTAAGTCAACGTACCGGATACTATATCCTAAGAACCTGCCGAGGCGATATGGAGGAGTTCCCCTGGCAAGTTCCGAGTCACACTTGCCTGTTGAATACTCACTGGTTATTTTTTTCTCACTTATATTTTCGCTAATTTTCTTGCGAAGTCTTTCGTTCCTTTGTTCCATTATATTCCTATATTCCTTGCATTCGTTTTCCTTATCTCTCCTCTTTGGTCTCCGTTTGTTTCTTCTTCTTTCTCCTCTTCTCCTTTCGTTGCTCTTTTTCCACCTTCCCTCCGGCACTTCTCCACTATTTTCTTTTCCGTTCTTCTCTTCCCTTATTCTCTTCTTTCCTATCTTCTCTTCCTTTTCATTCTCTCAATTCTCCTCTCTTCTTCTCTCTCATCATTTCGACCAAAAATAAAATTGTTTTTAAGAGCTCATTTTCAATTCTTAGTGTACTCACTGAAGCATGCTTCCTCAAATCTTTCGCATTTTCTTTATCATCTTACTTTTTGGAACTCTTAACGCAAAATCCTACTGACTTCGATTCGTCTGTTGGTACCTTTTACAACGAAAGCTGATGATTCGGTTAGGTTCGTGCAGGGGGGAAATTTTCGTGTTTGACATAATGAAGTTTGAAAACCAAACAATTATCTCCTTTTCACGTGGATTTCAGTATTTTCAATATCTCGAGTCCATCAACCGGCCATCGCACGTTAGTTTTTCTCTTTTAGATTCATATATATTAACAATGAAAGTCAGTATCCCGTCAACTTAGCCGTGGGAGGTCCTATACATTGCCTTGGGGAACTCACCGACGTAGTAAAAGCCACAATACAACCCAAAAACGTTAAGTTGTTCGCCGCTAGAACACTCATTTCCTCCTTGATCGAACTGGTTAATTAAAGCAATGATTTTAATTAGAATTAACAGACCCCAGGACGCCCATATTTTCTCTTTGGAGCTCGAGTTGTTTACGATGACACGAGAAACAATACCGTTGTTTTTGTAGTTTTACAAGTGCAGCAAATTAAAAACAAGTACTAGAGATTTCTACATGATAGTTAATCAAAATAACGACAATGACTTCATTGGCTGTTAATAGGATTTTGGATCAACATATACAGTCATTTTTTAAACTTATATAAGGAAACTGACACGAGCATCCTAAGTTTAAGCAGATTCCAGTAAAACGATTGGCTCTACCTACCAAGGCTTAGAATTTGGTAGAGTTGTGTCCAAGCTTTTGTAGTTGACCTATTGTGTTTATTTGTCAGTCTATAATCGTAGTGTTCAGGACACAATTAATCCGACAATCCGCTGATTGGAAACGTTGTATTTTCTTCCGGACTGTGAGGCTTGTGTGGGAAGATTCTGTGCTCTAAAACTCCATAAATAAGGCTGTTACGAGACCCAATTTCAAAACAGGCAGACTACACAGTAGCTACTCAAGCACGAACTCTCTCAAGCAGCGAAAAGACATTCACTAGCTTAGTTCAGGATGAATGGTGGAAAAATTGCAATTCTTTTAGTCCTTAGTATTATAGTAGTATCAACTCTAGTCCAAGACGCTGATGGACTAATTTCTACTCTCACAGTGAACAGACCCAAAGTGAAAAAGCCAAAAAAGGCGGGAAGAAGAAAGGCGACTGGGATGTTATTTCGCGCGCGACGACCAGAGTATAAACGACCGACCAACCCAATATCTCAAAATATAAGATGGCGACCTATGAATGGAGCGATGGAAGGACCTTACGAGATTTACAATATTTGAGGTAAGAAGTGGATTTTTTAGAATAGGGCAAAAAAAATTTTACTGGCCAAAATCAAATTTGGAAAAACATCTTAAGGCATTCAAAATAAGTTTTTCTAAAAAGCAAGACTTGAGCATATTAGTAAATAATAGACGGAGAGAGGGAATCAAGAGTGAAGTTGTGGTAGTGCACTCGCATTTTTGGTTCGATTCCTGGACTGGGCATAACATATGAGTAGAGTTTGCTAGGCCTCTCTTGATTCGAGGGTTTTTATCCGGGTTCTCCAATTTTCCTCCCTGCGCGAAACCTAACACACTATTAAATTCCAATTCGATCTGTGAGTTAGCCATGATGCCCTGACTTAGATCAGGCCAGAAGTTGTTTCAGGGTTCGATAAAAGATTAAGATATTTCTAAAGGACTTCGCCGGTTTCAGCGCGGTTCTCGAGGTGGGTGTTAACCACATCAGTTACGTAAGTTTGCATGTGGCGAATGCATTCCCCGTGCCCCTCCCCCTCGTGAACTGAAAAAGATTATATGAGTGATTAGGATCAAAAAACCGGCTTGGAGACTTTCCGGCCGGCAAATGTAGTTCTTTCAGCGCACCACTAGTCTCAAAAAAAACAAAGCCAAACAAAATGGCCATAGATTCATTTGCGGAACTAAATTTGTTGGTAAAATGGACGTGGTGATTAGGAAAATTACGCCGATCGATTTTAGCTATGATTGCTAATGCTATTGTTGTTCTTTGATTCCACAGATAAACAATTTCTACATCGAAACACAAGTAAAATATTTCTGAAAAACCTGAACTATGGTTTTGAATCAAAGATATTTTTATTAGAATAAGTAAACTGTGTAAAAATGCTTTGGCAAATGCAGAATAAAGAGGAAACAAGAATGATTGAGGTTTCTGATTTCTATTTTTAAAAAGATGGAAAACCGGCTTTAAATTATCGATTACCGGTATATATTCGAAAGGAGTTCTGTTTTTTCTTTCTCTCTTAAGACGAAAGTGGAGCATATAGTACGATAAATTACCTCAAGTAATCAGCAGTGATAAAAGTTGGCAGCAAAATGATGATTGTCTTGTAAATCCTCTGAACGAAAATAAAAGATGCTTAAAGCAAAGATGTTTGCTGTTCTTATGATGTTTCGAATTGTGAAAAAGAGCTAAATTTTTGATCGTCTCTGAAGCAACCTCTTGGCTCAACCTCTTGCCAGATCGAATTGGAATCTGGGTGCTACTCCTAAACATTTAGTACGGGGATGCTCCTCCCGGACTTTCGACCCTTACCCTTTTATATACCAAATTTCGGCAAAAAAAGTACCCCTTACAGTGAGATACCTTTTTGCCTGAAAAGTTACCCCTTTCATATGCCTTGATTTTGAAGTAGAACCGATATGAATATCGAACATCGCGTAAAATGGCGTGCAAGCTCAGTTTCATTTCCTTGACTGAATAATAATTTTACCTTCCCCTTCCTTTTCTATACCTAAACTCACAAATTCCCAACCCTTTGTTATACCTCCGGCCTGAAAAAGGTACCCCTTTTGGGCGGAGCACCCCACGTATAGTCAACTATAGGGAGTACCCCCCGGGATTGGAATTTAGCTACGAACAAAGATGGTTGCGGAAAATACAAGGTTTTAATACTGACACTTTTTATTTTTGTTCTTAATTTCTAAACGTTTCTTTTTAATTCCGGCTTTGATTGCTATCTTTTAATAATTATTTACTGCGAGTTTTCATGGATTACATAAGAATGGTCAAAACTGAATGGGATGAAAAAATGAAGATGTTTTAAATTCACAAAGACATTGAAGTGTTGTTCTTCTTCAGTTGATTGACAGATATCTTAGTTCAGTTCTAATAAATCTGCACGTTTTAGTGTTTATTTAAATTCTGACGAGCAGTTTCGCCGATTTTGATTGGTTTACCAAGTTAGAAAACCATTTGAATGTCGGCGAACACACGTAACGAAAACATCCCGAAAGTCGCGCTAAGCAGATTCACAGGAGTCAACATGGACTTTCTTAAAAAATTATAAACCTGTTTCTTAGGTTTATAGTGGAATAGGCCTTAAGAGTCATAGTTTTTTTGGCCACTGGCAATTAAATGTTGCCCTCGAACGGTCGCGACAATTGGAAAAAGATCTTGAAATCCTTAAGTGACATGAAATAAAATTTATATCCACTTCCTCTTTCGTTTCTTAAAAAAAAAGCTTTTATTGTTTCCAATATTTTATTTCCTTCGCTGTTCACTTTTTAAAAAGTAGAATTGAATAACACTGTGTCCTAAGAAACACTTTTTTGTGGCATGATTTGTGAGCAAAAACCGGAGATTGCCCCGAATAAATTGGAAAACATTGTTTTCCATCTTGCATGCCGTTATGATTTTCCGACACCAATTTTCCAATCGGTTAAAAATCACCAAAAATGGCCTTTATATTTGAAAGTGGGTTTATAATATGATTTACAACGGTTTGAAAAAAACTTTTCAGCTATTGTTGTTATTTCCGAATAATATCAGATTTAATTTCCTTAAATCTCTAAAAACTGAAAAAAATCATACATGTATTGAAAACGCATGGGAATAGCTTTGTTAAAATGTTTCAACGATAAACTCCCTTTGTTTTCGTAAAATTTGTCCGATAATAATCTCACTATATAAAGATTTATCTTTCATATCTTGGTCTTACTTATCTTGTCGTTTCTTTTTGGCTAACAACTTGAATTTTCGCTATCGTCTTCATCGACCAGAAGCTTTCGCCGCGGTTTCTTTGCTGTATTTTCTTCTCTTTCAGAGCTGTCTGAATCCTCAGCCTTTCTTTTCTTTGTAATACTCGTTGTTTTTGACTTTATTTTGTTCAATTTTTCATCGGAAATTAGCTTCACATCATCATCATCATCATCGTCGTCGACGGATATAGCTTTTCTTTTTGTCTGTTTTCTTTGCTTCTCTTTTGTCTCGTCTTCGCTTTCTTCACTGTCTTCACTGTCTATGATTCCCTTCAGATTTCCAAACAGTTTTTCCCTGTAAGTACGTGGCGAAGGTATTATCACTAGGGGAGCTTTGGTCACTGGCTGCCTGGTACTTCTTCTTGTTCGGCCTCCACCTTCTGTTGAAAAAAGGTAGAGAAAAGTGTTGCTTTCTCCATTGTGAATTTTAAGATAGATATTTCTGCAATTATATATTAATCTTTTCCAACTATAAATTCGAATTTCAAAAGCTAAAAGTTCGGGATTTCCAGAACTTTGACTTGGGGCCGCAAAAAGAGGCCTTGTTTGTCAAAAGTAGGATAACAACAGTCATATGATAATATATCACTTCAATAGCGAATGGATTGAGCTCAGGGTCCCTTGGGGAAGGCCTCCAAACTCTACAAAGGTTAATATCTTGAGATCAAAGGCGTGTTATGAAGAGCATTTTGAAAAAGGCTTTAGAAATTTAATGAATATTGTTTTGAATAAATGAAATAGGATTTTTTTGCTCTCCAGTTACAGTCAAGAAATATTTTTCTTACCTTGTGCAAGGATGTTGGAGGTGTCCAGTTCTGCTATTTCCGCAGCTTCTTCCTTCTCTTGTAAAAACTTTTTGCATTTTTCCAGGGTTATTCTCCCTACATGTCAAAAAAATCCAAGTCAGAATCAAAGCTCCATCAGTTATATCTTTCATGAACTAGAATGGTTCCTCATTACAAGAAAACACCTATATGGCTTCCATGCAATCAACGGTTGTGAGTGGATGCCAGCATGCGTTTGATGTGTGCGTGAGCTTGCTTCTATAGAAAGCCATTTGAGAGCAGGTTTGCTGTGTCGCGGACTGAATATATGAGCAACATTACAGGTCGCTCTGCAACTTGCAACGCAACAACGTTGAGCGACAAGTTGCAGGTTTTTTTTGCTTGTATTTCAGATGGCATCGACATATAAGTTTGAACAATCTTTTAGTGGCATTTTTGAGCTTGGATAAAACGAAAATAAGTTTCCTATTGCTTTTATTGGTATATTTATTTACCTTCTATACCAGTATCTTCACGCAGAACTCGTTCAAGGGTCCTTTCCTTGGCAGACATTGTTTTACAGTCAGCAAATAGTTTTATGTAGTTCTTTCTCATTTTACAGGCTCTAACATATTTTCTTAGATTCTTTAACTTAATGCTTTCTTCTTTGGAAGAAGCTCTTTGCTCTTCTTTCTTCTGTAAGTAAAATTTATGTCAGAGGAGTGAGTTTGGCAAGAACAGGAGACGACACTCGCAGAACAGGGTCAGGTGGAGGGAGGAAAAGATGTAGTGAAAGAGAGCATTCAAGAATACTGAAGAAATTTTGAGAGTTAATGAATAAATAACTGAAAAATATGGATACAGAATCGTGTGCTTGTGAGGTGCCGGGGGAAGGGGGTGGAGGAATCAAGGATGGCATAGCAGTAGTGAACTCGCATTTCAACTATGGGGTCTCGGGTTTGATACCTGGACTCCCCATCAAATGTGAGCAGAGTTTGTTAGTGAGGTCTCTTGATTTGAGGGTTTAACTTCCGGTTCTCCAGTTTTCCTCCCTCTGCAAAACCTAAATTCTATTTCAATCTGTGAATTAGCCATGCACTGACTTTGTTCAGCCCAAAAAATGTTTTCAGGGTATTGATAAAATTTGAAGTTTTTTAGGGGGGGGGGGGGGTCCAAAGAGTGGAAATAGGGTAACGAGTTGTTTGTGGGAGAGGGGGAGAGGAGAGGAAACCATGACAAACACACACCACCCACAAATACTCAACTAATGTTACTCACTGTCTTCTTTTTATGTTCATCTTTCTTATCTCTTTTATTCTTCCTTCCATGTTTCCTGGTTTCTTCTTCTTCCTTATCAGAGCTTTCTGTTGATGATTCATTTGAGTCTGGTGTATGTTTCTTTTTCATTTTCTTCCCTGAACCCTTTTTGCTGTCAAGTCTGTGCTTGTTGGCTTCTTCTTCATCAGAGCTCACACTATCTACAGATGATTCCTCCAATTCTTGTGTTTGTTTCTTCTTTGCAGAATCCTTTTTGTTGTCATGTCTGTGCTTGTTGGCTTCTTCTTCATCAGAGCTCGCACTATCTACAGATGATTCCTCCAATTCTTGTGTTTGTTTCTTCTTCGTTTTCTTCGCAGAACCCTTTTTGCTGTCATGTCTGTGCTTGTTGCCTTCTTCTTCATCAGAGCTCGCACTATCTACATATGATTCCTCCAATTCTAGTGTTTGTTTCTTCTTCGTTTTCTTCGCAGAACCCTTTTTGCTGTCATGTCTGTGCTTGTTGCCTTCTTCTTCATCAGAGCTCGCACTATCTACATATGATTCCTCCAATTCTAGTGTTTGTTTCTTCTTCGTTTTCTTCGCAGAACCCTTTTTGCTGTCATGTCTGTGCTTGTTGCCTTCTTCTTCATCAGAGCTCGCACTATCTACATATGATTCCTCCAATTCTAGTGTTTGTTTCTTCTTCGTTTTCTTCGCAGAACCCTTTTTGCTGTCATGTCTGTGCTTGTTGCCTTCTTCTTCATCAGAGCTCTCACTATCTACAGATGATTCCTCCAATTCTAGTGTTTGTTTCTTCTTTGTTTTCTTCTCTGAACCCTTGCCTTTGTTTTTAAAGTTTTCATCTTTGTCTGATAAGGACAGGTCTGAATCAGCTGCTTGACTTTTCTCAACTTTAGTCACTTGTACATCATCAGAATCTGACTTGATTTCAACTGCTTGTTTACTTTTCTTAACTGAGCCATTTTGATTTCTTTTGCCTTTCTTTTTATGATTATTTCTTTCATCATCTGAGGAGGAAATGGTGACTGATCCTGCTCCTCTTTCCTTTTCAATTCTGTTGTCATCATCCTCATCACTAGGTGTGTCTTGATATTTTTTCATTGCCTTCTTGGATGATGATTTCTTTTTTGGCATGAATTCATCCTCACTTGAAGATGATATTGAAACATCATGGTTTTTCTGCTTTGACTTTTTCTTTAAAACTGACTTCCTTTTTTTCGATGGATTTGACTCTCCTTCATCACCAGATGAAGGTGGAGATTCATCATCTTCCTTGCCAACTTTGTCCTTTCTTGCTTTTCTTTTCTTTGACAATTTTGTTTTCTCTTCTTCCTCTTCATCATCACTATCTTGAATCTCTTTCTCATCCTTCTCAGGTGTTTTAGCTTTTTTCTTCCCTTGTGGATGTTGTTTTTCTTCCTCACTTTCAGATTGCACTTCATCTCTTTTCTTTGAGCTACCTCCTGGGTCCTTCTTTTTCTTTCTCTGTCCATCTTTTGATGGTGAAGAAGTAGAAGTGTCTTCAACTCTGTTGTCATCACCATTCACATTTTCAATGTTTTTGGCTTTACTTTTTCTTGGTGATTTTGTAGGAGATTCACTGGTCATGCCTGTCATGCTATCTGACTCTGAAATCAAAGATCAAGTAGAAAATAGCAGCAGCATATATATTAAATTTTATATATGGTGTAGTAAGAGTCCCAGATTGGTGGGGAGAGCATAAGTGGTTAGCCCCCCCTTTTTACTTCTTTTTTTACTTTGTCTTAGTAAAAAAGATTGTAGCCCCCCCTAAAATTTGTTCCCCAAAAAGAAGAAAAAAATTCTAGCCCCCCCCCCCCCCCCACTTAAAAATGTGCTCTGCTGTCCCATAAGGGTTGGTTAGCTTCTGTGGAGGAACAACTCAAATAAAGGGAGATCCTGAGTCAAGGATTTGAACCCAAGACTACTCATTACTTATACTTGGATATGTACAGTTCATTACCTACCTTGACTTTGACTACCACTAGTTGTCTCATGTTCAAGATTATCAGTATATGATAAGAAAACCTTCTGCACAATAGCTTTAAACTTCTTGTTCTCTTCTGGCTCCAAGCTATCCTGACTGATGTGCTCCAAATACTTCTTGCGAAGAGATTTTACAGAATGAGTCCTATGTTAATAAGTGAGAATGAGAAACTTCTGCTCTGTTTCCCTGAAACAACCTCGCTGATCAAAGTCAGGGGATGGCTAATAAATTGGAATTTAGTGTGTAGGTTTTACAGTGGTGGGGAAAACTGTCAAACCAGAGTCCCCAGAGGTAGAGGCAAGTGTACTACCACTACACCACCCTTGATTACCAATTTATCCAAGCATGCTTCAAATGTTCATGTCATATTTTGCATCAGTCATTTGAAAAACGAAGTCCCTATCCCTTACACTTGGGCATTGTTGATCCTAGTGAAAGTCAGTGAAGGCCTTAAAATTTGGACAGAATGTAGAGGGTGAACTCCCCTTCACCTATAATCTACTATGACTTCTTATCTTGGGACCTAAAATAAGAACTTTTAATAACTTTAAGAGAATCAAGTTTAAGGGTGTAAGATAAGCTTAATAGACCTCTTTAGCTTCATATCCTTTGAGAAATGTTCTTTTATTAAAATATTTACACATGAAAGAATCAACTCCCAAGAGTTGCATCACATGGAAACAACAAACAACGAAGCCAAAGAGGTCAAAATAAATTATAACATGAAAATATATAAACTGTGGTAAGTTTCTAAGTGTATTCTAGTACAATATTTCTGCATTTCTTACCCTGCATCGTCGCTTTGTGAAAATATCTGATACAAAAAGCGTTGTACCTCCTTTTCATCCATGACTTGCGAGGTGATGTTCACTGATCGTTCACTCGATTTATTATCAAAAGCAGTTTAGTAAAATGTCCAATAAAAATTCCACGAGATTCTTTTGTCAGCAAGATAAACTCGATAGGAGCTATGGAATGATTATCATTCAAATACAAATAAATACTTGTTGTTTCAGGTAAGCTTTGAAGGTTATGGCGGGAAAAATGATTCTCTTCCCAGACAACCCTGCAGACAACTTGCGGGTAGTTGACGCACAGGGAGCCCAATCTAGATAAAAGTGCTAGACAAAAATAAAATTCGGAAAAAATACCTTTTATTGAACTTTTCGTATTTGAGACCAAGATACTGTGCTAAATAATATCAAAAAATTGAGAAAAATCAAGCAAAAGTACAGTACGAATTATTTCTGTTTATTCCGGATTTTATTTCTAGCACCTTTATGTAAATTGGGCTCCCTGTGGTTGACGCCTGCGCAGAAAGCTTCGAGATTCCAACATGGCGACTGAAGTACGTAGAAATGATGTTCAAAAAACATCTTTATGCGTCTCAATTACTGTCTTTTCTATTAAATTAAGGGTTAAAATGGATATTTAATTTATCTTTCTACAGGATATTGTAAAGCATTCTGTCCATACGCTTGTTTTTCGCTCGTTAAAGCGAACTCATGATTTCTTTCTTCATGACCACGCGTTGCCAGTCGACAAACACGAGGAATGGTAAGTTCAGCTTTAACTAACTTTGAATTAATAATTTCTCTGCTTAATCTATTAAAGCTGAATTCTATTATATACCATTTTGATTTCGAAAGGATGAGTTTTGTGATTTTGTATATGAACTAATTTAAAATTCTTTTGAAAAGGTAAACATCTGACTTAAGAATTTAGGAATTTTAAGATTTTTTTGCATGCTGAATTTGTTAGTAATTTTTCTTAGTGAGAGAGCAAAAATTGCCTGCAAGGTTCATGACGAATATGCAGCTGTAAAAGACATGGCTCAAACCAAAGACACAACAGAACATCTAAAACCACATGCAGAAAAGAAATCAACTGCATTAGTGACAGCATTACACAATGTCCCCCTATCAAGTCAGGGAGATGAGAAGACATCCAGGGCTTTAGTGTCTGCGGGTGGTGGGACTAAACAGCAGCCCTCGACAGCAATAATGCAGCAGCGCAAAGCTTCTTCATTACCAAAACCACAATGGCATCCACCATGGAAGCTGATGAGGGTGAGTGCAGTTGACTCATAAGTTGAAGACTGTTGAATGGTGAATGAAAAAATGCTATTGCTACAGTAATAGAGGTATTGCACAACCATATGATGGAAACCATGTCCAGTGGTATGAAAAACTAAGGATTTTTGTTGTAATTCGAGGGGCCCTTTCCCCAGTTTTAGAAGTCATATATTGCACGGAATTTGAGAAGATGGAGATTGTAATTGGAGAGATTATGGAAAATATTTGCTTTAATTTTTCACAATAATAATCATTTACAATTTCTGTCACTTGTCGTTAGGTAATTAGTGGTCATACAGGATGGGTGAGGTCTGTCACTGTTGAGCCTGGTAATCAATGGTTTGCTTCAGGATCTGCAGATAGAACAATAAAAGTGAGTAACATTTACATGCAATACTAAACAGTACCTAGTACCTAGGTTTTATTCCTAAAGAGATGATAAATGGTCTAAAACAACTGAAAAAAGCCATTAGAAATCTGTCAGTTTTACTGCGTTTCTCAATATTCTGAACTCAGACATTTTAATGACTTGTGAAATTGGTTGCTGCCGTCAATCAAAACTAATCAGTTAGTATCTTTTATATTTTTGACTGGCGGCAGTGAAAAACCAAATTCAAATGGGAAACTCACAACTATGGAGTTCAGAATATTATATTGAGAATTGCAGTGAAGTATCCCCAAGTAATGAACTGCACAGTAGGCAGGAGGGTGTTTAGTACACATCTGAATTCTCTCGTATATATTGTGCTATATCAATCTGTCAGAGACTAGGTTTTTGGCTTGCTTATAAAATAGCCTGTCAAAGATTGTATCTCTGATACAGTTCATCTCTTAAATACATTGTATATCATAAACACTACTGTACACTGGTATTCTCTAGGCTTAATAATTTCTGTCTTATGATATAGATTTGGGAACTTGGTAGTGGAAAGTTAAAGCTATCACTGACTGGACACATAAGTACAGTGCGTGGTTTAGTGGTCAGTCCTAGACACCCATATTTATTCTCTTGTGGTGAAGATAAGCAAGTAAAATGCTGGGATTTAGAATATAATAAGGTATTTGATGCATCAACTTATTGTTATATTTTCATTATAATATATTCAAGTTTTCATTGTCCACAGAAAAAAGTTTTTCTGAATATTCAATAAAGAAGGTGCATACTGGTCTAGCTTTGCTATAAGCAACACTGTATAAGATGTTTGCACTGAAGCTAGACCTAAATGCATCCTGTTTGCTATCTCAGAAAAGGTCCACAAAAATAGTCCCTTTCATAGTTTCTTGCTCCATCTTGAAAGGTAGCCGTGTCTTTGTACGAAGTGAGATGAACAGTGAGCTTGTGACGATAGAAACCTTTTTTTAACACCTTGAACCATTATCCACATGTCTCTATCATTGCAAGCTCACAGTTGGTCTCCTTTTGATGCAAAGGCACAGGGACCTTTCAAGATGGTGCAAGGAACTGCAAAACTCCCATTTCCTAGCTAGTTATCTTTTAAGAAAATAATGAAAATGCAAAGAAAAATAAAGTCTTTGTGTTTGCATTCATTCCATTTATCTTGAAGCTGCTCAATGCACAAGTAATAAATTTATCTTGTCATTAAAAATTTGAAATTCTATCCCTGATAGGTGCACAGTAGGCAGGAGAGAGTTTAGAACTTATCTATACTCTCTCGTATATATTGTGCTACAGTTATTTGTCAGAGTTAGGTGTATTGGTTTGCTATCAAAGTTAGCTCACCATTTATTGACTCTGCAACATTGCAAAACTATTTTTTTCATCTAAGTCATGTTTTTATTGTTGTTATGGTTGTTGAGGGAATTATGAGTAGCATAGTGTTAGCCCACTCACTTCTCACCTTTGGAGACTTTGGATTGATCTCCTGCATCACGAGTAAGAAGAGTGTTTGTTAGGTCTCTTCCTTAATTCAAGGTTTTTCTCAGGTTCTCCAGTCTAACTTCCTTTGTAAACGTTAACATGCTAAACTACAATCTAATTTGTGAGTTAGATGTGTTCTGACTTTGTTCAGTCCAGAGGTTGTTTCAGGGTTCAATCTGTGAGTTACCTGTACCCTGACTTAGATAATCCCAGAGGTTGTTTCAGGATTCGATCTGTGAGTTACACATACCCTGACTTAGATCATCCCAGAGGTTGTTTTAGGTTTCAGAAAAATTTGAAGCTGGTGCAGCATCTGTTTTAGATACAAAAACAAGAAAATCACTAAAAGCCAAAAATAAATTATAATAAATGATTTTTGCCCTTTTTTATTTAGGTTATTCGTCATTACCATGGTCACTTGAGTGCTGTCCATGCTCTTGATTTGCACCCTACGATAGATGTTCTTGTTTCTTGTGGAAGAGATGCAACAGCTAGGGTTTGTATCAGAAAGTTTTCGGAAATTTCATTCATTGGTGTAATAATTTTTTTTAAGTTACTCATTTTTATGGCTTTCTTTCACCAGGTTTGGGACATAAGAACCAAAGCATGTATCCATACGTTAGCAGGACATACTAATACTGTGGCAACAGTTAAAACACAGAGTGTTGACCCACAGGTTTGTACAGTACCTACCATTCACAGAGACATTCTATTGAACCCTTTCAATGAATGTACTGTAGATCTGGTTTCTCTTGAATACAGGGAATATGATAGGATTTTACTATTTTCGGTCTTCGACCCACATAACTCCTCAAATTTGGTACCCAAGGATTATGTCATGGGTGTCAATCAATATTGAGGAAGCCCTCAGTAATACTGTAATTTGTTGCACAGTAGGCAGGAGGGTATTTAGTACACATCTGAATTCTCTCGTATATATTGTGCTATATCTATCTGTCAGACTAGGTGTTTTGGCTTGCTTATAAAATAGCCTGTCAATGAATGTAGCTCTGATACAGCTCATTCCATAAAAAAATAAGATTTTTGTTTTGTATAGGATATTAAGATGGGGTTTAAAAGAATCAAATTGATAAAATATAATTTTTGCACCATCATCATGCCTTATTTAGTGTTGTTTGTATCCTAGCCAGACCAGCCTCCTGCGTAACTGCTGTGAGGCACTTCCGGTTCCCATCATTCCCCCACTAGCGCCTGCTCAACTGGAACAACATTCCTTTCTACATTGTTTTCTATTAGCCAATCAAATCGCTAGGTGATATGCAAATTTTCTATTTTGAGTTGCCGTTGCTGTTCATAGTGCTAGTGAAGTCGCTAAATCTGTGAGATAATAATTGCTAGATTGTCAAATACAATGAAATTAGGGGTTACTAAAGTGTATTAGTCTAATATCTATTTCACTGGTTTAGTGGTTTAACTCTAACCGAAGGAATTAGTGATTTTTAAAAACTCTGTCAACGAGAGTAGACTTCTCGTAATGCGGTGTGTTGAGTATTCATAAAAGTACTTGTGAAAAGTTCAAATATATTGTCATTTAGTCCTACATTATATTGTGAGGGACCGAGGAATAGTAGAAGAGAGACAGCCCGTAATGTTTATTTACTTGTACATTGTAGCTCAGTAATTTTAATACTTTTAAACGAGATTTCTATACTAGATTGATATTTCAATGATGAGGATAATCAATATCATCAAGTAGGAAAGATTCACAAAAACGTCTTTATTTTCTAAAATTATGGCATCTATGGCTTTTTTCTGATGAATTTTGAATTTATACAAAAATCCTGGCTTACTTTGCTATAATAGTCATCCATACGTTCATTCTCTAGGGAAAGATGGCCAAGATCAAGGTTGTACCCACAAGCTTTTGTGGGGCTCTCTGATTGGTTAAATTCATAGAAAGGAATGTTGTTCCAGTTGGAGCAGACGCTAGTGGGGGAATGACGGGAACTGGAAGCGCCTCACAGCGGCTGCGCAGGAGGCTAAGCTAGACCAGATTGCAATACGTTTATCAAACTCAGTAAAGGCTTATTGTCTAATGTTTTGTGATATTTTATAGATTATCACTGGAAGTCATGATTGCACTATCAAACTGTGGGATTTAGCAGCAGGAAAAACAAAAGTAACATTAACAAATCATAAAAAGAGTGTTAGGGCTGTTGTGCTCAATCCAAACTCGTAAGTGTTTATGTTTTTCTTATTTTCCACATTTTTTATGTATACAGGTATTTCAAAGAAGGTTCAAGGGGGTAATTGACAAATGGCAATTGGTAACTGGCAATGAGGGTTTATCAGGTCTTGCGTGACATTTTAAGTTTTAATCCAACAAAAAAAAAAGAAAATATAATATTTGAAAAGAGCATAGTAAAATTAGTAAAATTGGAAAGTTTGAAGTGGTTTTATTGAATAACGCCGAAGATATGGGCGACCGAAGTTGGCTGCTTTTACAGAGAAATGTATGGAAAAAATGTTGGGAGGCAACAGCTTGCCTACCAAAATATTTTCCATACATTTCTTTGTAAAGGCAGCCAACTTCGGTCAAATATTATATTTTCTTTCTTGTTGGATTAAAATTTAAAATGTCACGCAAGACCTGATAAACCCTCATTGCAAGACCAAAAGAAAGTGGTCACACTGTCACAGAGACATGAATTAAATAAGAACCATGTCCAATAATTCAGACATTGGATTTGAGTGCTTTCGACGATGACTCAACAGTCCCTTTTGGCCATGCAATCACTGATCACCATAATTTGTCATTCGCCGCTTCAACCTTCAACCTAAAATAGCTGTTATTAGAATATAAGTGGAATGGATTAATCATTTTACTTTTATTATTCAATAGGTTCACATTTGCTAGTGCATCGCCAGACAACATTAAAATGTGGCAATTTCCAGATGGTAACTTCATGCAGAATCTTCAAGGACACAATGCTATAATCAACTGCCTTGCAGTCAACTCTGACAATGTTTTGGTCTCAGGAGGTATGTCACTGTTGTATGTTACAAAACTTGGTGTGAAGTGGAGTACCTATGTTAGTCATCACTGGGATGGGTTGACATCATATACAGGGGAAGTATTATAGTAGTATCTTACAAACTATGATTGGATTGATGGATGCTGTCAATTCTGCACTGAAATCAGTTAAACCCACATACCAATCTTGTTATGATAACTTTGAATAGAATCACAGCACCACAATGTTTAGGTTGGAATGTCCATATTAAAATCATCTGTAAAAATAGAAGTAGTACCTTGTGAGAAACATTGACAGCCCCTCAAATCTCAGCCCTCCCTCCCTACACACTTTCACACTATGCTCAACATCACCTCTCCCACTAGCAGCAGCAGCAACAACAACAACAGCAACAACAACAAATTTATTCTTTGATATAACCTTCACAATATAACAGAGTTTTATTTTTTGGTCCTCTGCAGGTGATAATGGAACAATGCACTTCTGGGACTGGAAAACTGGATATAACTTCCAGAGACTGCAGGGGGCTGTACAGCCTGGATCTCTAGACAGTGAGGCAGGCATCTATGATATGATCTTCGACCAGAGTGGTAGCAGACTTATTACTTGTGAAGCTGACAAGACTATTAAAATTTATAGGGAAGATGACAGTGCTGTAAGTAGTCTGATATATTGGATATATAATGGAAAGCATGGGGGTTTTGTGTTGGTATTGTGTCTAGAGACTTTTTCATTACACAAACTGCACTCACTGCTGACATGATACTGTATGCTCAATGCATACCTAAAATCCCACTCAATTTTCTGTAATTCTGGTCAAGGGAATAAATTTGTTTAAATCTTTATTCATACACGTTTTATCATGGAAAATATTCTTAATAAAATCATTTTTGCTTTTTTGCAGAGTGAAGAAACACATCCTATCAACTGGAAACCAGAAATATTGAAGCGAAAACGATATTAACATGTTGATATTCAAGGAGATATCACTATTCATACTCCTGATGGATTTCAATTAGCTATTTTTAACATACCATGTACATGTATAAATCTATGCACACAGAGATAGTCGATCTTACTGTAATATAGAACAACAAAAACTACTGTACAATTGTATGCATGGATAGAGAGATTTAGTGTGATTGATGAATTAATTACTAAATTGCTTTGGAGAGCCTAGATTACTATGTGTTCTAGTATGTTGGCCCCAAGTTTTATGTAATATTTTAAATATGAAGAAAATTGCTTCTGTACTGCGAGAAGTGAGTCAAAAACACGAGGTGTGGCCAGCAATTTTTAACCAACTTTGAGGTGCATGGATATGGGATAAAATAATCTTCAAAGTGTTTGAAAAGGCTTCTCAAAGCATTAGTACTTCTCGGAGAAAATCAAAGCAAAAGCTGACCAAATTTTATTTTAATTGGGATCACATATTCAGCCATCATTACTTTGTTTTGTCCTCACTAAAGAATATAATGAGTTTAGGAAAGGCATCCACTCATGTTCATCCTTATGTACTCTGGGTTCCTCCCCGAGCCTCTGAAACCCAGGATAATCCAAAAAAAACAACTTCCAAGTTACTGAGTTTGTTGTGGAATAGTTGTTAGACAAGGTTTTTCCATCTCAAATCAATGATGCAGCATTAAAGGTCTGAGATGAAAAAACAGTAAGTTCCTAAATTGGCCAATTTGTATAAATATTATTACTTTTATAAATACATGATGAAGTATTATCATTGAAGTAAATAAAACAATCTTTGAAATAATGTCCTAGTATGTGTGTTTCATTACAGAGTTAAAATTACAACTCATTTACCCAGGGCTAACCTCATTAGGATAGGGTGCAAGAAAATCCAAGAGATTTAGAAAAATGGATTTACAGATCTTTGCTTATGGTTACGTTAATGCAGCTGAAACATGTTATTGGGAATTTTTTATCCTAGTCCAATATCTGGTATGGAAATGTGACCAATCCATCTGAGATGGACTAATTATTTGCCTACTTAAAATCAGCAGTGTGACTTGAAAAAAACTCCTATGAGCCACTTTAAATTGCACAGTCAAGCCAGAGGAAGACCATAAAATGGAATAAAATAAAATTCCCACAAGGAACAGTTGTAAATCTTTTATTTATGTGTAAAAGAAGTAATTCAACAATGGCCAGTGACATCTAATTGTTCATTTATTCATTTAGTAACTTTTTATTAGACATCCAAAAACTATTTAGAAAAGTTGTCACGCCACTCACTTTCAATATGTATGAGGAAGGAAATGGAGTGACTTGACTTGACTTGACTTGATAGGCAACGGTCTGAGATTTTTTCACTTTACATTTGAAAAATTGTAAGTTTTTGGATTTCTCGTAATTTTTTCTTTTTTCCTTCGCTTTCTTTCTTTTTGTGTCACGCAATCAAAGTAGAGAGACGTCACAAGATTAAGTCACACAACAATCGCTTGGCGACCAAGCAGTCACTCTAGATCGAATAATGGCGCCCGTGGTTAGTTTATTAGGTGTCTCACTATCGACCCTAATTTCTACTGCAATTCTTTTACTTATTGGTCTAATAGTCTTGGTAAGTACTAAAGAAAATCGTAGCGTATAACAAACTTCAACTTAATTGATATTCATGTCTAAATACAATTTCCTTGGACCTTGCTTTGAATGTGAAAATCTCATGAATGATTTCAATATTCCAGGGTCTTCTAATGATTCGTTTAACTACACCAAATAAAGTGCCAGAAATACGGCGTTTTGAGAGTGAAAAGACCTACAAGGACCCCAACAAAAACAATGCCACGTATTCCTTTCCGTTCATGGAGGAAGAGGGCTCCGTTGACCTGTCTCTAGTTGTCCCAGCATACAATGAAGAAGAGAGAAGTAAGCCTATCATCACATGATCTACATAACTCTTATTAACACCATACTGTTCTATAATGACTACCAAGCAAAGATCTACTTTGATGTAACTCCTTCTTACATCCAAATTTTTAGAAAGAGTCATTTTTTTAGCAATATTCATCTGGTTTTTTCTTCTTCTTAAATCAAAGTTTATGGCCTAGTATTTTATAATAAACTTTAAGCTTATATACCTGTAAGTCTTATATAAGTACAGCTTGACTCTCTCCTATCGGGATATCTCCATTAGTTGTGCCTTTTGACTAATGGGTTTTCCAGTGATATGATTAGTCAAGTGGGATTTTTATACTCCTGGTTACATTTCCATAATGTTAGATTAATCTGTAGATTGATGAAGTAGACATCTATCACTCCTTTTATTTTAGAGTACAGGATACAAGAAGAGACTTGTATCATATAACACCTTATTTTTTTACAAATAACACCTTCAACATGTTTGAAAATATTTTGTACAAAGCACTTCTTGTGAGATTTGTTCATATATAATGAAAATGTTTTATTCATATTTTAAGTGATCTTAATGACTTTCTGAACAAATAATAGGAAATTTTGTTGACATTGTTAAAAATTTAATTTACTGTACATGAAGTGTACTTCAAACATTTGTATAACTACTACAACTTTCTATTAAGTTGTTAAAACATCGTGTTTAAATATGACAATTTCAATGTAGTTGTGTCGAACAAATTTCCAATACTCCTTTTAACAGTTCTGTTCAGTGGCCACTATAATGATAGTTCCAAGTCAAGGTTATAGTTGTCATTTATGATAAACTATAGTTTTGTTATGCATGGCAACTCCAATCTAAACTTGGAACTATTATTCATGGTCACTGAATGGAACTGTGAAAAGGATTTGTTTTAAATAGTCAACCTTATTATATTCATGGTATATTAATAATAGGAAATGCATATCAGGAGTATAGTGATGATTCTCATTTATACATTGACAGTGCCGATAATGTTGGATGAAGCTCTTGGTTATCTCAAGTCAAAAAAGGTAGATAATTTGTGTTCAATTATGTAATACCCAAGGGAAAAACAAAATGAGTCCTGTATTTGGTGATTGTTCAGAAAATATCTTTTCTGATACATCATAATTTGGCTTTATATTGAATCCTTGGGGAAGGGAGCGAGGTTGGCCAATTTTTGAGGAAAAGGGGAGATAAGGTCAAGCAGAAGGGCCAAAATCAGATATATGAGATCAAGGAGGGGAGCGGGAGGGTTTTATTTTATGTTATAAGATGAATATCCTGGGGAAAAAAACAGACTATAAGATGAAGAGACAGTTACTTATATGTTTCAGCTGCCTAAAAATATCCACTTCCCCCCTCCCCCCATCATAACTAATAATGGTATATATATGTTCCCTTGGGTTAGGTCCAAGGATGAAGGTTTCAGACTATGAAAGAGCTGTATTCTGAGCCATAAACATTTTCTTAAACTTAAAATATATCTTGCAAGAGTAATTAAAACACATTCAATATTCCAGAAATCCAATCCTTCATTTACATATGAGGTCGTTATTGTTGATGATGGAAGTAAAGACAAAACAACTGAGGTAAAGTGAAATTTCCTTTTGCAACATTTCATAATACTTCAGGGTTCCCACGGTCAGGGAAAAGTCAGTGAATTCTGAATTTTTTTCAAGGTCAGGGAATTTTGATTTTAAGTCACTGGTGAATTTTTGAAAATCACCTAAAAGTTAGTGAAAAGTCAGGGAATTTTTGTCAGCCTTCAAAAAATAGTTTTAAATTCAGAATTCTTAGATGGGCTTCCTGTGCTCAAACTACAATTTTTCATAAAATAAGTGCACTTTCTGGTCAGTTAAAAATGATTTTTGGTCAAGGAAATGTCAGAGAAAAGTCAGGGAATTCTATTTTTCCAGATGAGAGGTAACCCTGGTACTTACTGTAATGTCAATGACCACAACATAAAAATAGGGGCCTTAAATTGAGTAACATCGAGGAAAGTTACACTGGGACCGTTAGGCAAGCACATTTTCGTAATAGTTTTTGTTCTCTCTAAGACGTATAAAAGCACTAACTCACCTTCTAGCAAGGATGGTAAGGACTTGTTGCCTAGCTAGTCAGTCCCTGCCTTTAAACTTGTTCATATTTTATCATCAGGTTGGTCTTCAGTATGTGAAAAAATATGGCATTAGCAATATTAGGGTTTTAACCTTAGCTAAAAATAAAGGAAAAGGTGGAGCTGTTAGACTGGTAAGTGGTATTCAGCATACAATAGGCCACTTTCGATATTCTGGTTGCGTGATTATGTACAAAGCAATTCAGAGAGTCCTGAAGGGGTAAAATGGGAGCTGGGATTTGTCTTTTTGGGGGCTGGGAAAATGGGATTTCATGCACTGGGACTGGGATTTAGCCATTACTGTGATTAGGATTTAGCAAAATCTCTAATTCTAAATCTATAACTCAGACTGGGATTTTGCATGAGTGGGACTGGGATTTTGCAAAATTTTGGGCTGGGAAATGGGATTTAAGTACTCCCCTTCAAAACCCTCAATTCAAGATGAGACTCCAGGGAAACAATGAAGTATTTTTTTATTTCCTTGGCACCTGGTCTTGAATTGCTTTGTGCTTGATCACTCAAGAATAAAGCAGGTTGTACAACTATAATATTATACATGTATATCAATATTACAGAATGTTATTGCAGTGACCATTTAGTTTGGAAATCAAAAGTGAAATTTATTATTCTGAAATATTTCAGGGTGTTCTTAGTAGCAGAGGTCGGAAGATCTTGATGGTTGATGCTGATGGTGCTACAAAATTTGATGATTTAAGCAGACTTGATGATAAACTGAATGAAGTGGTCAAGACAAAGGTGTGTTGGTGAAGCAATTTATATATTTATAGACTCTATGTTGATATATTTTATGTCTTATCCCTTTGCAGCAGCTCCCCACCCACCCACCCACCCACCCAAAAAGGGGTCCATAGACAATAGACCTTTCCATAGTCTTCCCACAATCCCTTATGATCCAATCATGAGGTCAAGGTCAGGGTAAAATTTGCATAAAAATGTATAAAAAATATGCAAATTTTACCCCGACCTCGAGCTCGCGCTGGGATCATAAGGGATTGTGGGAAGACTACAGAAAGGAGCATAGCAGTTTATTTCTTTTCAGTTCTGTCCATTTTTACAAGCCTGCAGTAATAGACCTTTTCCAAATTTGTAAAATACCGCTGTGTTCCTTGACTACATATTCATTTAATCAGGGTTAGCCTTGATTTTGTGTAGAATATTCAAGTGTTCCAGTGTGAAGGTCTGTGGAATTTCAAAGTGTTTGTATTGTTGAAGTGTTGCATTCTTTACTTTACCGTTGGTATTTGTCAATGTTTTGACATTGAACTGAGGCTAACCCTGAGTAAAGGAATCTGTAGTCAATGAACATAAGCCCCTTATCATTTTATTTTATTTGTTGAGTTGTAAAATTAATGCTGGACTTCCTGTGGCAAAATGTCCACAGGTAACCCAAAGATTTCGACTCCAACTAATGTCAAACTGTTTTTTTTGTCTTTCTTTTGCATTAGGGGATTAAATCAGCCATAATAGTTGGATCAAGAGCTCATTTACAAGAAGAGGCTGTAGCTCATGTAAGTTTACTCAAATTGATATTTGATTTATTTATTATTTCTCATATGGCTTATTTTAATAGATTACCAAAACTTTTTTCCATTGTAGAGATCTTTGCTTAGGAACTTTTTAATGTATGGATTCCATTTCTTGGTTTGGTTTCTGTGTGTAAAAGGAGTCAATGACACTCAGGTAATTCATTTATTAAATATCAGACTGTAGTCCTAGGTCGCACACGGGTAAAGGTATTTACTACACCTATTTAAAAAAAACGTTGTCGGTTGGGATGTGAAATCTAAAATCTGAAACTGAAGACCAAAATGAATTGTGGGATGTGAGCTTTGAATTTAAATCTGAAAGAAAGTGATAATCGTTTTGTCTTTTTAATAATTAGTAGTTCGCAACAAGTTAATATCTAAATATGCCACCACCTTTGAGTGATAAACCAACACTGACTATTGGTCTCAGATTCCAGATTTCAGATCTCAGACCAACACTGCTTTTTGAAATAGGTTTATTCAGTAAACTATTGCCTTGTGGACACCCTGATATATTGTGAACACCCTGATATATTGTGGACGCCCTGATATATTGTGACAACCCTGATATATTGTGGACACCCTGATATATTGTGGACACCCTGATATATTGTGGACGCCCTGATATATTGTGAACACCCTGATATATTGTGGACACCCTGATATATTGTGGACACCCTGATATATTGTGGACACCCTGATATATTGTGGACACCCTGATATATTGTGGACACCCTGATATATTGTGGACACCCTGATATATTGTGGACACCCTGATATATTGTGGACACCCTGATATATTGTGGACACCCTGATATATTGTGGACACCCTGATACATTGTGGACACCCTGATATATTGTAGATACCTTGATATATTGTGGACACCCTGATATATTGTGGACACCCTGATATATTGTGGACACCCTGATATATTGTAGACACCCTGATATATTGTGGACACCCTGATATATTGTGGACACTCTGATATATTGTGGACACCCTGATATATTGTGGGCACCCTGATATATTGTGGGCACCCTGATATATTGTGGGCACCCTGATATATTGTGGACACCCTGATATATTGTGAACACCCTGATATATTGTGGACACCCTGATATATTGTGGACACCCTGATATATTGTGGACACCCTGATATATTGTGGACACCCTGATATATTGTGAACACCCTGATATATTGTGGACACCTTGATATATTGTGGACACCCTGATATATTGTGAACACCCTGATATATTGTGGTCACCCTGATATATTGTGGACACCCTGATATATTGTGGACACCCTGATATATTGTGGACACCCTGATATATTGTGGACACCTTGCTATGGTTGTGAATAGGAGCAAAATCCCTCAGGAGAAAAATACAAAGAATTGACTCTAACTATTATTGAATTACGGACACCACTTGTGGTTGACTCATGAAGATATTTAATTTTATTATGTGAAATAGAGTGTGATATTGAGTGACATCAAAATGATAAAATTGATATCCCCACTCCCACCAGAGGCCAGTGGGGATACGATTTATATCAACACTGGTGGTGACAAATTTCGACTTTTTGCTCAGCTTCTCAAATTCTCCATTATTTTTCATTGAAGATTTCATATAATAAACAGAACATTACGTACATGGCCGCTTGGAGATACGAATTTTATCTTCTCATGCTGATATTATCTTTCACTCATTCGCTGCGCTCACTCGTGAGAGATAATATCAACACTTGAAGATAAAATTCATATCTCCGCCCGACCATGTAATATCCTCTATGTATAACTCATGGTATAGCAAGAACTTTGTAGAGCATATTATAGGATATCATTCGAAGATTTAACAATAACCTGCAGCTTATAGTTTATGGCTTTCCTCGGTGGGAATTGCGCTATATAACACTATGAAATCATCGCTTGTTCACATGGGTAAGAATGATAGAAATTTATAAATTAGGCTATATCTTCTTTCGTTCAGGATATTTAGTGTAATATTTAGCTATGCTCACTTTTCACCATCTCATAAACCTAATTTCATTGTGATTTCATTTGTGTTCCTGTTATTTTGCCCTCTGGTGACCATGATCCTTAGAATTAAAACAATAGATTGCTTTGTTGTGATGTCATAGTGTTATGGGGCAATTGGGTTTTTAGAACAGGATAAAAATTTTCAAAATTCATGTGCCCAATAATTTGTCCACTATCTTCTATTATGAATGCTCTGCATATTGTGGACTGTCTTTAAGTGATGGTCCAGAGAGTGTCTGCAATATGAGAGTCAACTGTATATTCTCTCAAATAATTATCTCCATAAAATATGGGCTGAAATTTGAAAATATAGCAGGACTATTATGTATAAGACTAAAAGTTGGGGGGGAGACTCGAAAAGTTAGCAGATTTTTGCAAAAAGTACAAGATCTTAGCCCTCCCCAGCTCCTCTAGATCTCTTTCCATGGTAACAGTTCGATCAAAAAAAGACCAGGGAAGAAGCTAGCAGTTCTAGTCCATTCGCTAAGCAAATTCTATTCAAACTATATTGTGATGATATATCAAAACCCCATTGCATTGTGCATCAGTCCAAGCTTGCCTTTGAATAATTTTCTTCATATTGACCTCCCAGACAAAATATATATTCTGGTTAATTTTACATCATGTATATCAAACCATGAGGGTCTGTCAAACAAAATGGCTATGAATACAACATCCCACTGGCCTTTTTTTAGTTTCTTTTTAATTGGAAACTTTACTTGAATATCATGTTTCACACTTGAAGGAAAATTGACAATGTGGGGTGGATGATTTCCAGGACTTCACGTTGGTCTGCCATAAATTTTGATACAATTTTCATTAGCATTAGCACCATATCTGTTTATTGCTAATTGCCTAATTTCATTATCTTGTATGTGTAGTGTGGGTTCAAACTGTTCACAAGACCAGCAGCATTTCTAACATTCACAGCTCTGCATGTGGAAAGATGGTAAGAGATATTTGTAATTAATAAGCCAAAATACGTTATCAACTTGGGTTTCTCAACTGGTGGTCATTTTCTTACCTATCTTTGTGGGTTTTTCAAAATGACCCTCCCAGACCATTATGATATGTCCGTTTTTTCCACAGTAAGAAATATCAGAACAATGTTTTGATTATATAGAATCAATCTTGAGAAGTTGAAATAGGGTACAATTATATTTTTTAGACACTATTTCCTTGGAAAAACAAAGAATATGATAGTACAATTCCCTTAGGGCCTTCATTTTCAATAGAGCGGACATCAATATTTCCCTCTGCTTGAGGGCATTTTTCATTTGGGCGGGCAGACAGACAGGTATAGAATATTGCTTTCAACATCTTTTCTTGTTGTATTCATGCCTGAATGAAGAGTTATCCATTAAATAATTCCATACCCTTGACCTTTGTCTTGTTACTGAGGGCTGTGGAAATTCATTTGTTATATCTTAAGACTAATTTATAGTTTTTAAAAAATACACCATTCAATATTGTCACATATAAGTGTCATCCTAGCTTGGAAGTTAATTAAATGAGAACTAGATATTTCAATCCGTAGTTATACCATACCATTAGGACCATGAGTTCTTTGCCGATAGGACCAATATCCATCCATACAGATAAAAAGTAGCATAACACATGTCTAGTAATGGCCCACAATTTCCTTCCTCAAAATAAAAAAGGTATCTTTCTTCAATATAACATTATCCATGACATACTGACTACTTTTTGATTGCACATTTTTTCATTACCATGGGTAGAAAGTAAATTCTGGTATCACACTGTTTTTCCGATAGCACCAATATTCATTTGGATAAAAGCAACGCAGTATATCAGTCTAGGAACAGTGTGAAACTTCCTTAAAATATAAGACCTTTTGTAGCAGTGGCGGTAATGTTTTTGTCGTGTTGTTCGCAGGGCATTTGATGTAGAACTTCTCTACATTGCTCAGCAACTTGGCATCCATATAGAGGAAGTAGCTGTAAATTGGACAGAAATAGATGGTAAGAAGGAATGTCTGGAATAATGATTCCCATGTGTTGTCATACTTTAATACTTCCTCTTGGGGAAGGGGATTGGGACTGATGGGAGGGTCTGAGGAGTTTGTGAGGGTAGTATGGGGGTCTAAGGAAAGTATGAGGGTAGTGGGGAGGGTTTGAGGAGTTTGTGAGGGTAGTGGGGAGGATCTGAGTCCCAAATCTAGTGAGTCCTACTTGCTCTTTCAGTTTTCATAGAAAAAGACCTTACCATGAGCCATCTCAACCATATTGGAAAAAAATATAATTTGTACTAGTGTTCACAGTTTTGATTTATTCTCCACCATTCCCTATTGTGATTCAAGAGATTCGTATTATCACTTAAATGGAATCTGGATCCCCATCTGTAAGAGTGAATGCACTTTTTTTAATGACTTGTGATTTTTAAACCCACACCTAAGAATGGCAGAATTTATGGTGTCCCCCTCCCCCCCAATCACCACCAACACCACACCCTTTCCTTCATCAACTCCGTCCCTGATAGATGAACCTAAAAAGGGCTTAAATTGAGCTTATTATGTGGGGAAAATGCAGGATAAAATAGGGAAGAGATCACTATTACTTAAAATTTACCAGATAATCTAAGAGTTTGTCGTTAGAAATAGATCCTAAAACAGAGGATTCATTCATACCCCCAGTCGTAAACTAAAATAAATATTTGTGGAAAGTGCTTGTTCTTGGGTTGTAAAATTTAATGTGGAATTTCGAATAAAATTTTGGACTGAATAACGCCAAAGCTGATTAGCATTGCTGAGCTCTTTTTTTTTTTTCGATTCCCGGACTCATTCAGTTGTCGTATGTGAGTAGAGTAGAGTTGCTTGTTGGTTCTTTCCTGTGCTTCGAGGGTTTTTCTCCAGGTTCTCTTGTTTTCCTCCCTCCTCAAGAATCAACTTCTAAATTCCAATTCGATCATGGAACGAGGGCTACAGGTTTGTTAGCCACAGCTATTAAGTACTTCCCTTGTAAAACAAAGCTTACTATTCTTATTTTTGTAACGTGCCCGAAGGCTGGTTTGCCCACGAATGTTGTAGTAAAATAAGAAGTATTTATACGGAAATGTTGCACAAAAGTTGTAGTTAAAATTTCGTCATTTGTTTTCCGAAAAAATGGAATTAAGTATCAGTTTCACAGATTGGTTCTTTTTTCGCTGAATTCAAATGGAATTTGAAACTTTTTTTACCGAGGGAGGAAAACCGACGAAACAGGAGAAAAACCCTCGAAGCATAGGTCTGGAGAGAGCATGTAAAAATGAACTCCGTAGTAAAACGTTCAAAAATCTTTGTGTTTTTTGTTCTTCTAGCGTCGATAAACATTTTCAAGCTCGTCGTTTCATTACTTTAGCTATAGTTTTTCCTTTTTAACAAAAAACCGAAACAACCTCAATTTCTTGAAAACGTATCTTGGATATTATTTTTCCATTGACTCTCTTCGCAGTCGCATTTTGAACACCATATTCATCGCTCACCAAAGGAATTCAGTGTCAATTCTTTCTATTTTTTCAAAGGTTCAAAAATGGTTCCGTTCTGGAGTTGGCTACAAATGGGCAAGGATTTGCTGCTAATACGCCTTCGCTACGTCTTAAATGCTTGGAAAATCGACCCAGTTAAACTCAAAACTCAGTGAAAAACAACCACGAACTGCATAATGTCAATTCTCGAAGAATTTGAGTGAAGACAAGACTGAAGGAAGGAAGGAAGGAATTCAATGTCAGCTTGCTAGTGAACTATAGAATTATATCCCCAAAATCCCGAAAATTATTAGTAATATCTCTAACTATTCTATTTGCTTATTTGTTTGTTAGTTTATTTGCATGTTTTTAACGCGCTGGTATTCAGCACACCCTCCAACGGAGTCTACAATTGTAAAAAAAAGAATGATATTTCAACCAAGTGAATTCGATAAATAAACACGAATTTGACAAAATAATGAAAACCACATTTCAAACATTTCATTGTTTTTTTTTTGTTTAATTTGTTTATTTATTTTTTTGTGGCCAAAACCTTGCCTTTTAACTATTATTTTACAGCATTTTTGTTTCATAAAACTACTTTTTCGATGCGTTTTCGTTTTTCGTCCATTTTACACGACTTTGCGGAGAAGATGCGTATTTTTTTTACACGGCAAAATTCAGCGGTGAAATTTTTTTTGAAGAGGCGCTTACGTCTTGGTGTTCAGTGTGTTTGATCAAGAACTATATTTACTGAAGTTTAACCTTCACTTTGAAAAAGACAAATGTAATGTGTGGAAGGATGTTTTTTTTTTCTTTGCTTGAATGCTTCAGTTCCTCCTGGCGAATGAAGACGCTTGTGTGAACAATAGACTATTCCTTTGATTTTAACAGTGAAAGAAGGACGGTTTTACATTTTTTTACGTTTTAAACTTGTAAAAACACAGTTTTATCGTTTTACTAATGTGGATGGAAAAGAGATGCGTGCATTGACACTTTTAACTTTTATTTTTGTAGAGAAACGAAGGTCAGTTTTGAAAAGTACAAAACGTTAATTAATATTTTCGTGTCAAAGATGGTTGTGTGGATGAAAAATTCAGTGGTTCAGTGGTTCATTCAAAAACATCAAAAACACAAGCGCTTAAAAACACTTTCATTTAAAATATGAAGCGTAACTGATTTGAAAAATGGTGCTGATGCTTTTTTTTTCTGGTTCAGTCATACGACAAATGATGACACATATTATAAAGAACTGAAGTGGAGCGAGATTTTTGCAGTGACGGTGTTTGCATGGGTTTTCTTTTGCACAAACAAAAATGTCTGGAGACAAGGAATTAAGGAAGGGTCTTGGTATTTTTAATGAAATTGTTTGCAATTTTCTGATCCACTGGGCATGACAAGACATACAATAAGAGTGTCTAGTTTTGATTAATGGCTATCTTTGGTAATACATGACTTAGTTATAGAGGAGATAAATAGCATGCAAATGACAACATTGATGAACACAGGATTAACCAAGTGGGGGGAATTCAGTAAACAGAAATAGGACATAATTGAAATATTGAAGATCAAAGAAACGGAAAAATTTTTTTTTTTTGGAAAAGAGTGGGAATAAATGCTAGCACCATACAGTCAGGCTTGCCTCTTGTAAACAGCAGAAGTTCCTATTCCTTGGGGGTTACAAAATTTCAAGATATTTTTGTGACTTTTATCGATGCATAAGTCAAGCACTGATTCTGATGCAAATGATAAATGGAAAAATCCTAGCAGCATAACACAGTTTCACGTTTGTACTTACCTTATATGTTATTTTTTTCATCGTTTTCTTGGACAACTTTTGGTGTACTTACTATATGCTTTCAGTAAGGCATCCATCTCGGCTAGTCATGGTCTGTCACTAGTCCGGATGAACCATGTATACAAGAGGTCCATAATACCACCACGCTAGTACCGTATACAGAAGCATGCATAAGACTGTCAAAAAGATCTTATCAACGACCTGAATCCCTCTTTTTCACGTGGTTGGCGCCAGTTTGTTTATCTCTTCTGTTGAGATGGTTTTTATCTGTGTTTGCTATAAATTATCGCATCACTTGACCACAGAAAGTACTTTCATGTACAGCGTAAAATAAAGCGTGTATATAGCTCTTTGTATGCTCGTTGCAATACTTTTTGTTGTGGAAGGCAAATGGCGGTCAAAAACATTCCCTTCGATTACACGCAAACAGCGAACATTTCATGTCAATAGCAAAACAAATTATCGTACATTTTTTTTTTGTGAAATTGGTACGTAATGGAAGTTGTGAGGTGAATTACAGTTTCAAAGACTTTACAACAAACCATTTTGTTGATGAATTTGCTTGTGTAAGTTGTGGTCGATGTGGATGTAGAAGTGAAGGGACGGAGGGCGCCACATTTACTGATTTCATTGATAACAACACATTGCATTTATCTTGCAAAGACACTAGTCTCCTTGGAAATCATTCACTAGCGCTAAGGCCGAACAATTCTTATTATCTCAAGGAGACGAAACATCAATGAAAAGAGGGATGCAAATGGTGGGAGACTTCAGTTTTGATTTCATTTAAAAAGGCAGTCGATTCTTCTGACATTTAGTGAAAAAAAGACAATAGAAAAACCCTCGTATTTGACTCTTTTATTTTCTCTTTTCCGGCGCCTTTGATTATTTCAAAACATGTCAGTCATCTGAATTCTTAGTTGACAACAGTTTTTAGGCCCAAGAATTCGAAAAAGCAACCTTTAGTAGCGAGCTTAGAGTCAGATTAAATAGAAAAGAAGCGCCACGCCCAGCACCACATCCCAGTAAAAATAAGAAACGATAAGGCATGGCCTATAGATTTTAATTCTCTTATAGCTTCCAAATCGTTTCATTCCACGCACTTCCTGAGTTTCCAGATGAGTCCAAAAACTTACCTCACTATATGTAAAAGGTCTAAGTTTGCGGGTCTATTTGATGTTTCCTTTAAGGCCATCCAGTGATACTGAAAACCGCTTTTCCATCGATCATGCACTTGTGTTAGAAAATATAGAAAATTACCGATCTTTACAAAGATTAAAAATTGCAGCATTTTAAGAAAACTGTACTCGACTTTTTGAGCCTTCACGGTTACTGAATGAAGACCTTTAGGCGTAATTTACAGTGAAAAAATAAAGTTCTGGCTGAAGATGGGCAAGAAGCTTGCATTCAGTAAAAGTAGGATAGGATGAGAAGTGTGTCATGGACTTCAGAAAATTTCAAATTTCTACAAGTGTAAAGTTTTTCATTATTTAGGAACCTAATCTGTTTGAATTGATTATGCCGTGATGGGAAAAGTATTTATTCTTTTATATTTTATACCATTATTTAGACAGTATTTCACCAGCAATTAAAAAACTAATTCAATTTCAGTTCGATAGTAATCATTTCTAAATCTATTTGCCTGTCACATATCTTAGGTTTATTAGAACTAATATTCACTTAGAGCTGAACTGAAATCCTAGAAAAATAATCCACTTTTCCACTTTTGCATAAATGTCTTTGTCTGGGATATTAATGAAGTACAGGTTACAGACAAGAAAAGGACGCATTGTTTTCAGCGGGAAGTATTAGCTCCAGAAAAATGGCTATTTCAATTTTGTTTAGCTCGAACGTCTTGCAGAACGCAGGGAGTCCAAAAATTGGGTTGTTGTGGGAGGAAATACAACACCGGAAAAGATTTCCCTTTGTGTTTCTCGTCTCTTTTTGCCACTCGTTCGCTTTGGTTTTACAGGCGTTCATTTTACAAATTGCAAATACAAACACTTTGATAATTAGGATTAACTCGTGGATAGTTTTTTTGTTACTGATTCAACGAGTGGTGATCGAGAAGTCGGAGAGATCGGGAAGTCTTCCATGTTATACGTAGAGTGTAACTTCTCACTTTGGATTTGATGCTGTGACTTCCAAAACGCCTCACATAGTTTAGTTTAGGCATTTGTCCAGCCCACACACCAAAGTTAAACGACTTAGCTAGTTAAAAAGTATTTTTGAATTTCTACCAATTAAAGAAAGCTTAGGTCACGGTTTTTATCCCATGACCTGCTCAGATGCATGGGTTTATGACAACAAAACTTGGCCAGAGAATCCGGAGTTTCTAACAGTGTTTTGTTCCAGTTTTGTCATTCAGTCCAAGCAGTCATTCTTTTGCCGTTATGCTGAAGTTAATCACATAGAAATGTTAATTGTTCTGTGTAGTCGCGTTTCCTATCGTAAGGAAATGTTTTTTGACAGAATTAACCCCGAAGGGAAACGAAATTGAGAAAGTCAAGAAAGAGGAAAACTTGGAAAAGTGGTGGCTATCATCGAACTCGTTGAGAAATTTTCCTTCTGGCAACAACCCGACTAAAGTATTGCACATCCAGTCTATCGACATCCAATCTATCAAAAAGTAAACAAAGTTAAATTTCGATAAGTTTCTATTCTTATACGTATAAATTGAATATTCTGATTTTTTTGTTTCAGTATTTTTAGACAAAACAGATTCACTTTAGTTTCCTATGATGATCCGTTGCCGCTAGAAATGAAATAAACAGCGTGGTTCACAATTTTCTCCAAAGTAGCGGAATATGTTCTGTAGTTCCAATCAATATTCCCGTAATCCATGAATGGTCAAATGGAGTAATTTAGGTCTCCCTTCTCGGAGGGGCCCACTGAGCGGTTTGAACTTTGGCCGCCAGCCATTGGACAAGCTGTCAGCCCCTCAGACTCTTCGTCGCCGGCCCTGTGACGTCACACGGTTTCAAACTCAGCCATCACAGAGAGCTGAAAGGCTAGCTTCCCGAACAGAGCTGAAGGCTTCGTAAATTCGGCCTTGTTTTCGCCTGATATTGAGCTGGTTTTGATTGCTGGAATAGCTGCAGTATTGAAGAAGCGTTTCGGTTTGTCTGAGAGACATCTTGTGGTATTTTGTTTATTTAAACGTGCTCACAGTCAGTTTGGCGCCAGTGGACTCTTTGCTTAGATTGTTAGCCCCATATTCACATTGAACAGCTTGAATTTCTGACGTTCCAAGAACGAGAATCTGTTCTCTTTCATTTATTAAAGCAGTTATAGAATAACTGTGGTTTTAGACGAACTAGGAGCAGAGAAAGCGAATTCATTATGGCTACTATGGCTTCGCTATTTTCTTTCACGCCACCCGCGGTCAAGCGTCTTTTAGGTTGGAAACAAGGAGACGAAGAGGAAAAGTGGGCCGAAAAAGCCATCGAATCGTTGGTTAAGAAGCTGAAAAAGAAGAAGGGAGCCTTAGAAGATTTGGAAAAGGCACTTTCAAACCCTAATCAGCCTTCTAAATGTGTGACGATAGCGCGTAGTTTGGATGGTCGTCTTCAGGTATCGCATCGCAAAGGCCTTCCGCATGTCATCTACTGCCGTGTTTGGCGATGGCCAGACTTACAGAGCCACCATGAACTTAAACCCCTAGAGTGCTGTGAATACGCTTTTGGATTAAAACAGAAAGAAGTATGCATAAATCCATACCACTACCGGCGAGTCGAAAGTCCAGGTATGTTTGCCTTGGCATCATTCGCTCACTCACCTATCGCGAACTCATGCCTTTTGTATCAATAAATACCTCTGATTGCTTGGCACCTTAAGTGTAAATTGAGGCAAATCATTCTAAACTTGTCTTTTCTCTAGTTCTTCCACCAGTTTTGGTGCCTCGACAAAGCGAATATCCAAGACCTCCTCCTCCTCTACCTCCACCATTCCGTGCCGCAGAAGACCCTCCAATGCCATACAATGCTTCTTTTCCTTTCGTAAACCGACCAAGACCAAGCACTGCTGAACAATCTCCCCAAAACTCTTTCGAAATATCAGGTAAAAAACACCAACGTTTACATACATAACTGCAGAAAATAGACTCTTTATTCCAGAATCCCTCCAATAAACAAATTCCTCTAATAAAAATCTTTTCTTGGGGTCACGAATTCGGGATATAAAGACAAAAAAACTAAAGTTTTTTTTAAATTTCAGTTTTTATTGTCAATCCTTGAAGTTCATGATTTCATTCTTTGACAACTTTGTGACTTCCGAGGATAATTTTCACGCGTCTTTACAATTGATATTTATTTTAAGTCGTCGTTTCTTTGTAGGATTGAATTCCTTTGCAACAAAACGAATGTCTACTCAGACCGGAAACCAGTTGAATAATAGTAAATCTGACCTGATGAAAACAAACTTTCCCTTTGGAATATTTCACATTTTTCTGACCTTTTCTAGCCGAACTAATCAAGACTTTCTTGCAGTCCTTGTAAGATGAGATTTTTCTTTATAACTTGAAGAAAGCACTATTTCAATTTCAAGGAGATCAGAAGTAGTCCTCATGATGTTATTTTATTTCATAGGACCAAATATTAATGTTGAGTAGTTTTGTATTCGATACAGCTTAAAAATTACCTACAGCTATAAGGGCTTGACATTGGTATACTCTCATTGACATGTACATACATGTTGATGGGATGTGATGTAATGTTTTAGTCACTTTTCAAATACTTTCATGCTTTGTTGTTTGGATGGGTGTGTCCTTGGGGTGCATAGATTATATTCTCCAATCCAGGAAATCAGTCAAAATACCAATATTTTCACGCTGACAAGTTATAACACATTTTTAATCCACGTAACAGCTGATAACAAAGAATCAAGTTTTGACTCAATTTTTGATCAGTTAACATTTTTCTTTATCAGTCCAGTCGTTTATTTCGTACTAATGTAATAATGTCTTGCCATATTGTGATCATTCATACCAATGATTGCCTAGATATATCATCTTTCAAGTCTACCCTTCCGTGTACATCATTTACTTGCTGTTTCCTGGAGAACTTTTTAAAGAGATGTAAAATCAAGATCTTGTCTGCATTTATTTTGACTCCTACTACATTGTACTCGGCAGTTAGAAATAGTATGGTCATTGTATAAGCAAACAGATTGGCATTTGAGATTCTAATACAAAAGATTTGATAACATACTAGAATGAATTTCATAGAGGATCGATAAATGTATCTGATCTTTATAGTTACGAAGACATTTTTGGCATTACAGTTTAATAATAGAAAAAAATGCTTTTTTTTGCTTCATAATTGTACGCAACTATTATATCATCGGGGAAAAAAGACGTTTTTTGAAAATATGAATTTTGAAAGTTAGTCTATTCCTGTAGTCAAGGTTGTTGTATAAGAATATTTAACACATTTTAATATGCTAAAATGTTTAGAAGCTATGAGATAATAAACTCATTTTCTTGGAGCTTGTATGATATTTAAAAGTGTATGAAAGAAGGGAATGTGACTACTTGTTCGCTTGGAGATTTTTTTTTCATTTTTCTTATTCCAAATGAAATCTAAATCCCTTGCATTCACCAGTGGATGACCATTAATTTCCATGGCTATTCTTGTCTTCTCTGTCTCTTTTCATCCATCTTGTTGTCAAAACAAAACTGCGAAGACATTGCCCCAAGGCATAACAGGTGACAATCCTAGGCAAACACTTAAAACCCTTGTCTTTTGAGGGTGTCTTCAAGTCAGTAAAAAGTTTTGTCTTAGACGGCTAATTGAATTGATAAATGTGTTGATTCCAATAAAAGACCTCTACAAACGATACAAAGAAAAGGCTTTTGCTGTTTCTGTGTGTTCTATTTTGAAAATCAAATGTTGTAGTCTCATAAAACTTGCTTTGAAGTGCGATAATTATCTTCCATTTTTTAAATTGAATATTTATCCAACTTCCCATTTTCCCTTTTAATATATTTTTATCAAATGTTTCTTAGTTTGAGGTGGATTATTGAATTATGTTGTGTTTGGTTTACAGAGTCTGGAACAGGGTATATGTCAGAGGATGGTGGCTCGCCTAGACCAGACACCATGGACGTGGATTCACCTACTCTTCCAATGAACCCCTCAGCAGGTATTAAAATAATCTAGACTCATTTGTGTTAGCTCATGCCTTGATTCACTATCAATAGATGTGAAATTCATTATCATTAACACAAACAAAAATCTTTCCTGGTGCTCAAAAATCATCAAGAAACTCTTTGATTAAATTTTTATTTTATTCTTAAAAATTTTTTCCATCATATTCACTTTTATTTCTAATTAACTAACCTAAAGTTTAGTTTATGATTTGTGCTCCATGGGCTTTCACTTCCTAATTTACTTGAAAAAAGCATTAGTGTTTCTCACCAGGACAGAATTAACTATTCTTTGTCTTAGTTTCAATAAGAGCTATAACTGATCTATGAGTTAAGGTTACGATAAACATTTTTTTTTTGGCTTAGCAGATCGAAAAATAAGTTCTCTATGATCAATTGCTTTTATCTAAAATATACTATCTCTAGCCTAATTAGTATAATCTGCTACATATATCTTACAGTAAAATGAGACAATTAACTCTTATCTCTTAACCCTTAATATTTTCTACAAAGTGGCAAAAGCTTCAAGCTCTAGATTTGAATTAAGGGTTACTTCAGTGTTGCGGTAGAAATATTTTAAATTTTAACAGATTATGATTTTTATGAAAGTATTTACTATGTCAACTCTAGAATATAAACTCAAATCTTTCAAGAGGATATTCTACATGCTTTTAAGTTTACAATTAATATTACAATACTTAATCATCGAACAATTAGACCTAATAATTATTATAAGCACCAGTGTATTTCATATGGTATTGGCAAATTCACAAAAAAGTGCATAATTATTTTGATAATATTCTTATTTAGGATTGAGTGTGATATGAGAGAAATAGATTATACCGACCCTCCCCTCCCCTCTTCTATTCTAAGGAATAGAAAAGTCTGAGAGACAGATGTAATGTTGGAAGTTTGAGAGGTACATTCCTATTTGGAGCATAGATATTTTTTGAAAAATATATAGGATTGCCAAGGAAATCCCAATTCTTAATTTAAAGATTACTTTTTAATAAATTTTACCTAAAAAGGTTGAAGACTAAATGAAGGTTTGTCAGTTACTTATTAAGGATTAATCCCCACGACAGATATGTGTTATTTAATCTACTCATTGATGTACAACTAACAAGACATAAGGTAATGGATAATTGCTGTGGTTTTCCTTGAAGACAAAGAGACTGCCTAACAGGAAACACAAATAGAAATCATGATTGAGATAAGAAATATGCCAAGAAGTCATTAAATGATAATCTCCCACTTTTTCAACTTCTGAATTACTTTTATATTGCTAGTCAACTCTTTAATAATTTTCAATTTCTGTGTGGCTTCATAATTTTATATTTTCTCTTTAATAATCTTATTGTGATGTCTATACTGATAATTAAAGGATTAGAATATATACCAGACTAATTTCTCTTCAAGGAATGTCTGTTCCACTAATGAATTTCTGTGCGTTTAATCTCAAACATCCTGATTATAATAAATATAATTCATATTGGACACTTAACTAATATCTATATATCATTTACCCTGTGGCCTGTGTACAATTTAATGCACTTTTTATCTTGTAAAGCAACATATGTTCCATAGTATTAGTTATTATCTGTTACACATACAGTAAACCAGCTTGTAGATTATCTTTTTTTCTTTCTTGTTTCATTCCAAATCTTTCGTACTTTGTATTCTCATTTAAACAATGGGAACATTTTAGAAATCTGCTGTTTAAACACAGCAACTGAAAAACCAGTCAATTTACCTAAAATACTACTGTTTTGAATGTCTCAATTTATCATCGCCTTCAAATATGTCACAACTAGTCTAGACAGCCAGCAGAAAAAATAAATGATTCAAACTTCTTGGACAAAATTCTTTATGAATAATTATAATTATCTCAAACGAAAACGAAGAACTAATAACTGCACTTGTTGAGTCAATTTACAGCTGCTCGACAGCAATCGTCAATTTCTTATCCATCAATATTCTATTTAAGGATATTCATATTATTAAGGGATTACAATATACGAATCTTCTAAGAAACAAGTAACTACATTTCAGTTGTGTAAAAACAAAGCAGAATTTGAATTCAAGTTAAACAGTTGTCAGATGAGCATTAACAACCAGGAAATACTTTCGAATAATTTTGATTGTGATGATAAAATATTGCGTAAATTGATCATTAAAGATCCAGGTAGTCGTGGTTTAAAATGACGATTACAGTTTGCAGTTAATCCTTTTTTTTTTTTGTGATAATCCTGTTATTATCATATGGTTGTCCTCATTTAATAATTAATGATTATTTTACTCCATCTGTGACATCGTAATTTCTTTTTGGGCTAGTGGGGAAAAAAAGTACAGAACATCAATATAGAATATTTAAGCAAATGTTTTCACTATTATTAAAAAACATTCTTTAGGGATAAGCACATTGATTTCATATGGATATAATAATAAATTAATAAGACTTTAAAAATGAGTCTTTTTTTGATTTCCATGTTTTTAATATTTTCACAAATATATCATGAATACATCAATTTTGAAGAAATATCATATGCATGGACTACCATTGAGGGTTGAACATAATACAAGTCTATACAAAGCTAAGAATGAACTTGTGGCCTTTGTGAATAAGTATTTAATATAACTTAAAAGTCTAAAAAGTTAAAAGCTTTTTATTCTTTGCATGGGATATTGGTATTTTCTAGCCACACATCTTTCCAGGGGAGATTACCACTGTTTTCATTGCTAAGTGCTGATTGAGACAGCAGTCACGATAGGAAAATCATATCAAAAAAATATCTGCCCTCAATCAGAGTATTAAGGTACTAAACAATTCATTTGATTGAGGTTGTCTATAGACTAATATCATGCTAGCATGACATTATAAAATATTTGATTTAAAAGAAAAAAGATTTTACTATCAAATTTGTCACATCCATAATAGTAAAATTGCAAGGGTTCTTTGCAAAAATTAGGTTCAAAAATTTCGTCAATTTAGGGGCAATCTTTATGAAACTTTGCATTTTACTAATATCAATGTGACAAATGTCATAGTAAACTTCTTTTCCTGAAAAAAAATCTTATAATATCACACTAGTGTGATATAGACCCCTTTCACATGACGTCAGAGCAGCCCAATTTGGAGGGTAAAACAAAAGAATTATAATCTCCTGTGAATTGAAACCTGTTGTTTTGTCCTCCAAATTGAGCTGCATTCCGACCATGCTGCAAGGGGTCTTTAGGTCGATTGTCTGATTTTTGACAAGTAGCAATGAAAACTGGGGTAACTTGCCCAGCTGCATTCTGGCAGATTCAGCTGAATACTAGAACAAAGGATTTCTCCCCTTTAGAGTATCTTAATTCTTAATGCATTGTTCATATTTTAGACCTCTTTAGCTTCATTGTTTGCTGTGCCCATTCCAGACCATATGACATTCCCTTGAGAAATGTTCTTATATTAAAATATTTACACATGAAAGAATCAACTCCCAAGAGTTGCATCACATGGTCTGAAATGGGCAAAATGACATTAAAGTGGTGTATTGTACCAGTCTGTTTTATCCTTAAAAATAACTGGATTTTTTCCTGGATTTTTTCAGCTGATGTAATGTCCCACGTTACAGCTGTCAATTACCAAGAACCTCTCTCCTGGTGCTCCATTGCCTATTATGAGCTGAATAATCGAGTTGGCGAACTTTTCCATGCTAAAAGCACAAGCTTAATAGTAGACGGCTTCACAGATCCAAACACCTCTAACTCAGAAAGATTCTGCTTAGGGTTATTATCAAACGTGAACAGAAATTCCACGATAGAGAACACAAGAAGACACATCGGAAAAGGTGTACATCTATACTACGTTGGAGGAGAGGTGTACGCAGAATGCCTGAGTGACTCGGCAATTTTTGTTCAAAGTAGAAATTGTAACCACAGTCATGGATTCCACCCAACTACAGTCTGTAAAATACCAAGTGGGTGCACATTGAAAATATTCAACAACCAAGAATTTGCTCAACTTCTGTCACAGTCTGTCAATTATGGGTTTGAAGCCGTCTACGAGCTTACAAAAATGTGCTCAATTAGAATGAGCTTTGTGAAGGGCTGGGGTGCAGAATACCATCGGCAAGATGTCACAAGTACTCCTTGTTGGATCGAAGTTCACTTACATGGTCCTCTGCAGTGGCTTGATAAGGTTTTAAGCCAAATGGGGTCACCACGAAATCCCATCTCATCTGTATCTTAAAAAAGACAAATATTTCAAATATATACCACTTTTGTTGTAGTTAGTTGAAACTCATTTTTCTCGTTATTTGTGTTCAATATTTTCTTCTATGGAACTTAGTATGATATCTGAACCATACTCGTTAGATAACCACTGTTTACATCACTATGCACTGATCAAGATAGCAGTCCTGACATTGAAATTGTACAATACACTGCCATCAATCAAATCATGATAGTACATCAAGGTAGATGGGAACCATGATCTTAGGTACATTGGCAACTTCACTAACAGTTTATTTGATTAATGATAGTTTATTGCCCGAGTCATATCACGAATGCTATCTCGATCAGCACATAGCAATGAAAACAGTGTTGAGCATAGAATTGGTGAAAAAATTACCACCAGACATGAACTGCATTGGTCTTCATCTTGTCATAAATATTGCATAGTATTTTGCTGAATGGAAGTCTAATTTTTATAATATATGTATCACCATACTGTGAATGGTAGCCCTGTTATATACCTTGAAAAGATGTTGTATTAAGAATTCAAACTTGGTTCGGGAGCCATAATGCTCTGTAACATTCACATATTGCATGTATAAATGAAAACAAATGCTTATAAGGTATTGTTATTTTAGAAACAATTTGCAAGTTCATACAGTAGTTAACTATAATTGTACCTGCGTGTTTGCAGAAATAGTTTCACAGATTGTTATGCAATGGTCAATGATGCAAACCTGCTTATGATAAAATCTGATCTTACTAACTTAAGGCAAGAGAAGATACCTCATCCCCCCCCCTCCCCCCCGAAAAAAAAAATGAAAAAATACACGCAAAGTTGCAAAATATTTCCATGACCCTCAAGGAGATAAAGAGCTTGGAATAGGCTTGATCATTATTTCATCATATCCTACAAACGCATTAAGTCATTTCGAACTTCATCGTAATCAAATAATTGGCTGTATACCAACTGTCCTTTTATTCTCATGAGGCGGCCTAAACTTGGCAGTAAAATGCTATCATGGTACATAGGGAACAGCCTATTGATCATTACATGATAATCGCAAAGCAGACATGCATTGTTGAGTTTTGTTCGTTATAATAGTATTCTCTTTGAGTTCTTGATGTAATGCATTCTAAAACTGTTTGAAGTAGTCTTGAGAAACATTGAAGAGTTCTTTAATTTAAGCAATTTATAAAATAATATTTTGGGTTTCTTTCTGGAACTACAGGTTAATCTTGTTTTGAAGCAATAATCGGTATCATTCTAACTTGAGTAAAAACTGATTGGCAAGAACAAGGTATTAATGTAGCATCGGCTTTGTAACTAAAAGTTATTTACAGATTTGATAACATAATTCTGTCTTCTTCCGTTTAACAAGGGTTACTTCAAGCAGTGTTTTTTTACTATATCCTCATTGATGTGTGTCTAAACATTGATACCAAAACAATGTTATGATGAATTTGCAAATACAAAAAGTTTCAAAGCATTAACAAGTTAGCTGTGCTGAACTGGTTTGATTGATTGAAAGCCATAGAGATTGAAATATGTGAACTTAAAACTTAGGAGGCTGTTTACATGAAGGTAGGATGACCTGACAGCAGCATTCTGTGACACTCTTTCTACCTCCCAGAACACTAGTAGAAGAGCCATCCTGGTATTGCTCACATGTGCTAAATTTAATGTAAATGATGAATTCAAACAATAGGTTTTTCTCATTTGCATTAGATTCGGCACCTGAAATTCAACGTCTAAACCAGGCCTATGAATTGGTGCCAGTTGTCACAGAAATAGAGCAGATTTCATATGCGTATAAAATGGAAAGGCAGTGACCAACACACTATGCTTTGAAGTTACCAGAGTATGTGAGTGTGAAGGAGTGTGACCTGTGATTGGTCATAGTCGATAGAATGCTGTCTTTCCCATAATTTAATTATTCTTTAGTATTTCTGTCGTGATAAGGAGGGTATGATGTTTTCTTGCATGGTCATGTGAAATTTACTCTTGTGATTTTCTAATGCACATCATTGATGATAATAGTAGTCTATTAATGTTGTCTTTGTACATATCTAGGATGCAGCTATTAAACAAAAGCAATTTTATTTTGGATTGCAACCAAAAAACATTCATTCTGTAGCTTATGTAAAATACATTACTCATTACTAAATATTGAAGTATGTATTCATTTATGATGTTGAAAAGAAGCATTCTAACTTGGATTACTGGATGATTGTGAACTTTATCTGTCCCTGAATTGTGTACTCTAAAAGGAAGTGTTGAGTGGAATTTTGTTTTGGGGAGGGGGTGGGTGGAGAGCCAGAATCAAACTTTTATGGGAACTTTATGTGTGGAATTAACTTGGTTGGATTTGAGGAAATGTTTGCCTGTTGTCTTGAGGGTATAAATGAAGGCGTTGCAAGTTCACATTACTTGAGCCATGCAACCCAGGTTGAAGAAAAAACTGACTGGCTAACTGCCAATCAGCATGCTGCAAAATTGCCTTGTTCTTAGATGAGGAAAAATGTTTCCAGTTGAGGAAAAATGACAGAGGGCCATGAAACTTGTGTATTCTTGCAGGCACAACTGCATGTCTGTAGTTATCAAACAAGTTCACCAGATATGGATCCAAGTGCAAATCCAGGGGGAGAGTACAAACCTCCCTTGTTTCAACTGTCAATTGTCATTTTATTGAAATATCTTTGATTTTTTATATTTTATTCTATTTTTTTTGTATTCTTTTTTTCTATTTTTTGTTGTTGCTCAGTATAATTTTGGACCCCTCCTCCACTTTCAAAATTCCTGGATCCGCCTTTGAGATCTAAGGATTAGGAGCCACAGGGGTAGTAGGTCGTAGTAGGTGCCTTGCATTGGAATTTTTGAAAATCATTGTTCCAAAAAAAGTAGAAAATTTTCAATGCATTTACTATGTCTTAGAAAGGTAATCCAAAAACATTTGATTAATATAAATAACACTTTTCGATGGAAAAAAAAATGTACTTCCTCTCCCCGGCGGGGAATCGAACCCCGGTCTCCCGCGTGACAGGCGGGGATACTCACCACTATACTACCGAGGAAGTGATATTTGAAATGCGTTTTATAAAGTACTTTATAAAGCGTTTCTATTGTCGAACTTATCACGTGGTTACTTTGCTCGACCCGCTAAAATTCAAGATGGCTGCTGACTTCAAGTGAGTATCTTATGGTCGTAAAGCTTTGAAGCATTCACAAAATAACTACACACTCTGAAACTTATCATTTCAGAACAGCTGAGCCCTTAGAATATTACAGACAATTTCTGGTAAGAAATTGATCTATAAATTCAATAAACTTGTATTTTTTATGCTTTTGAAACTGCAGTTCCCTCGTGTTTCATCAAGCTTTTTTTCTGTCTCTTTTATGTTGAAGTGAGCTAATTCATCTTTTATATACTATTAATCTCGTTTGATAGAAAGCGAATATCAGACCTGATGGTAGAGGGCTGTTGGAGTTTAGAGAAACCACGTTAAATGCTGGTAAGGTAGCTGTAAACCCTTATGACATTGATATCATTAGATGATACTCGGAGTTAGATTACTTACCATAAAATACTTGTGCAATATTCATAGTTAGTAAACCACAGGAATGGCTGCCTGTTTGCACCTCCTTTTAATCAAGGGATGCATTTGATAACTTCCAGGAAATATCCCCTTACCCCACCCCCCAGGCCCAGCGAAGGGGGGGGGGGGGGGGGTTACTAGGGGTGGTTCAGTGGTAGAGAGGTGCTGCTGAGCCCTCCAAACCCTGACCCAGTTCCAGAGGAAATGTCATAAAAATATACCTTGTTCCAGAGAAGATTACCAGGTACTCTGTGAAAATAGATACCTTGTTCCAGAGAGAGTCTGATTTAAATATACCCTGTTTGGCGGCATGTATCCATATACCCCCCAGAAAATTTTACCCTGTATCCCTCCCCCACCTCCACTGGAGGTATGGAGAATAAAGACAACTTAAGCTTAGTATGTACTATATATCCAGTACTGGATGCATGTTGAAGGTTGCTTTATCATGAAAGAAGTGCAAGATTCGCACAAGGCATAGCCATGTGAAACTTGGGCTTTTTGCAATCACTGCTTATGCAACCTCCCAAGTGCATCCAGATCAGAACTGATATACACCCAGCAAAGCTTTGGATATACACCCAGCAAAGCATTGACTATTGCTTTTATAACATAGCCATTTGTTTCATGCAGATTGACTTATGCACAAGCACAGAAAATGAAGTGAAAAAATTCAAAATTTAATAACAATGTTGGCAAAAACATTTTTTATCAGAAAATTACAACAACAAAAATTATATCGAGAAATGCTTTGGTTTTCTGAAAGACACTCCAAAAGAAAGATGTAGCAAGAAAGAGTTGAAAACGATTTTTGATGTCAGTGTGCACAATCAGATGCGTGCGCGGACACAATCCATAACTAGTTCATAATCGTCCAGCTAATCAGAGTGCACGTTATATTGTGGCTACGTCATAATTATTGTTTGTCAATGATATCTAGGTTCCATATCTACTGCTGAAGGATCTGCTCTTGTCAAGCTTGGAAATACAACAGTTGTCTGTGGAGTGAAGGCTGTGAGTTATAAACAAAAAATGTAGCAATTTTCACTCTTTAGTCTCACATCTTGGTATAACAGGGATTTTTTTTCTTTTTTTAGGAACTTGCAGAACCAAAACCTGAATCCCCCAGACATGGATACATAGGTAAATGCAAGGATGGCAGAGCATAGTTTTTAGTGGGGGGGGGGGGTTGGGGAAATGCCTGCACCCCCCTATTGACTCTGTATACTATCGGATACTAATAACGGTTTCTACAAAACAAATAAATATGACAAAATACTAAGTAAGTGAAATACAAAAAATACCAAGAAATATACTCATGAAGCAAAAAATGAGGCACAAGAAAAAGACTTTGTCTGCTTCGTGTCAAACTGAGAACTGACTACTTTGAAAAAAGGCTAAACTAAAAGTACTAGGAATTTGCATACAAGACAAAGAAACTAAGAAACTGAAGCGACAAAACTGGAGACATGACCGGAACACCTAATAAAACAAAGACCAAGAATGTTTAACTCTGAACCTAGCCTAAATATTCCTGCATGCGGCACTTACATGAAGATAAACAGCTTGTCTCAACAAAACTATGTGATAATTATACAATGGCTTATTGTTCTTTTCAGTTCCTAATGTCGACCTACCCCCTCTGTGTTCACCTCATTTTCGCCCTGGACCACCCAGTGAACAAGCACAAGCTCTCAGTCAGTTTTTTGCTGATGTTATTAAAAAGTATGCAGTTATTTGTACCCTTCACTAAACAACTAAATTAACCTTCAAACCCAGAATCATGTTAGCATGTTAGGTTAAGGAGGGAGGAAAACTGGAGAATCCTTGATTCCTTTGGATACAGAATCTCATAACCTTCAGACTGACAAAAACATCTTTTATCCTGTTACAGTTCCAAGTTGCTTGATCTAACAGAACTTTGTATTGCAGAAGGCAAGGTATGTCATGTACTGCTTGATGCTGTTGGTTTTGGAATTTCTCTTTAGGCCATTTATGATCTGCCAACATTTATTAGGCTTTATCTGGTTTGTGTGATAATAGCACTTTAATTAACATGTGCCCCTTATTCCATGACAAAATTACATTAGGTAATCATTAGAAGGTAAAGCAGAGAACACAAAGAAAGCCGCTTTAAGTACAGGAAAGGATAAGGAGTTAAAGTCAGACTGTACACATCATCTTAAGGACAGGACCAACAACAATTCTCATGCACTTATCATGATGATGATGATGATGATCATCATCATCATCATCATCATCACCATCACCATCACCACCACCATCATCATCATCATCATTGCTGTTGTCATCATCACTATCTTCATCATAATCATAATGTTACAACAACAACGACAATAACAACATTTTATCAGGAAGCTTTTATCATTATCTCGTGTTTTCCCAAATTTTTTTTATGATGAGGTGGGCCATCCAGGAGACAAATGTAATAATTGTAATAATAGTTTTAATTGTTTTTTCCCCAGTTGGTTTGGGTGTTGTATGTTGACATGATGTGCATGGATTATGATGGTAATATCACTGATGCATGTATGATTGCCATGGTGGCTGCACTCAAAAACAGTAAGTATCTTCTGTTTTATTTTGGGTGCCATTGCTTCTCATTTCCCTTGGGTGTTTTTAAACATCAGTACTATCATCAGCACTATCATCATTATTATCATCACCACCATCAACTTGCAATTAAATTAATAATTAGCAGTATTTCTTTCCACTGAGAATAAACTTCACTTTATACAAGATATCCAATCCATTTGAGAAACTTCACTTGTTCATTTACAGCACGACTACACAAAATAACTATCAATGAAGAAACACAAACCCCCGAACCGTCAAAAACAAGAGACATTCACCTTAACTTAACCTGTACTCCAGTAGCCATCACCTTTGGAATATTTGATGAGTAAGTAAAACATTAAATCTTATCACTACTCTGAAACAACAACTGGGCTGATCTAAGTCAGGGCACAGCTAACTCACAGATCGAACCCTGAAACAACCTTTGGTCTTATCTAAGTCAGTGCATAGCTTACTCAGAGATTAAACCCTGAAACAACCCTGGTCTACCCCTACCTTCTAATTTGTTCAAGTCCTAATTATGTCTTGACTTTATACCAATACCACCCCTCACTGGCTTATTAGTCTTTTTGGGTCAACAGCTTGTCTTTGGGCTTCCTGTGTTAAAAAGGACACAGGAAGCCCACATTTTGTAGAATTATTTTTCCTTGGCACACAATGCTTGCTATTTTATATTCTGTATTGAATTGTGGTGTTTCCAGAATATGTATACTGTCCTCCCACTGGGGAGGGGTCTTCCAATGGGAGGGGAGGGTATGAAGAAAGAGTACTTCCAACTTCTGGTAGAGTGGTCTAACACCTGTCCCCCACCCCCCCCCCCCCCTGAAAAAATTGAATTTCTTCTGGGAGTACATGATTGCAAACATTTAGAGAAAATTGCCAGTGCTGATGATCATAATTATTTCACCCAGTATGCAGTTATATGTTGACCCAACTGATGAAGAGGAATCCCTTTCTACTGGTTCATTGACTGTTGTAATAACAATGGATGAAAAACTTGTATCTGTACATAAACCAGGTGAGGAAAATAGAAATAATGATAAGAATAAAAAATAATTTTGGAGCCAAAAAAAGTTAAAAAATTTAGATGAGTGGTGGGTTGCCTGTGGAAAATAATCCACAGGGTGACCAACAACATCTTGACACAAGGGCATACATTGCATACATATACTTTTTAATTTTTTTTAATTTTAATTTTATACCTCTGTGATTTTCCTAGTTTTGGAAGGATCTGAATACAGGGCTTGAAACAACAGCCCCTTAACAGACCATGTCCAGCCAGAATAGGCAACGTGTATCATAGCTCAAAAAGCACTCTGGGAAACCAAGCCCTGCAAAAATTAAACAAGGAAATCAAAGGAAATATCAGAAAAAATTACTCCGTCTGTTGAAATACTTACATTTCCATAGAAAATGCTGAAGGAAAAATTGTCAGATGAATGTTTAGAGAAGCCAAAAAAGAGTAGACTCAGTTTCCCATCATGCTTTGTGCTAGAAATTCGAGCTTGTGCACATTGGCTATTGGAACTTGTCTGTTCAAATCTTTGCCTTGCTGGTCATTTTGAACAGTAACATTGAGCCAGAAATGGGGTACAACTAAGCTAAAACTATTTTGGGCAGTTACCATGACTCTCAGTTTATTGGCTATTATTTCAAGCCCTGAAATAGACCCTTTTAATAAATCCTACAATGCTTTATTTTCCATGTTTGACGTCAAATTTATTCTTTTGAAATTTGTTCTTTTGAATGAAATTGAAAAGAATAAATTTTACGTCAAATGCTGAAAATAGCTAGAGCATTGTAGGATTTATTAAAAGGGTCTATAGAGTTTGTTCTTTTGCTCTTTGGATTTTTCTCTTGGATTTTTCTCTTGGATTTTTCTCTTGGATTTTTCTCTCTTCCATTCCTTCCATTCTCATGCTTTCATTCTTTCCAGGTGGTTCCTCAATAACAGAAGAAAAAGTACAAGAGAGTTTCCAACATGCTATTTTAAGATCAAGAGAAGTAGACAAGCTGATTGGATCGGCATGTACAGACATAGACAGATAGCATACAAATAGGTAGAGTACTACAGATGGCATGTGGAAAATAATTTAATAATTATTATTTGCTTAGTTAAATTCCTTTGTACACCTTTTTCTTATAAAAAAAAAGCTACAGTATATACAATCCTTTTCTAAAATATTCTAACTAGCTCAATACATCATGACGAAATATTCCAATATTATTCTTAGTTTTATACCTACATATTAATAATGTGAATTCTAGGATATCATTCTTATTAAAAACTACAGTTATTTGTATTTCTAGCCTGACAAATCTCTACTCACTCTCTCCTCCCATGGGGAAATATTCTCATATATTTATTGAGGACTAAGTAAGTCCTATTCTGTGGATTGTTAGAAATTCCATTACACAATCATATTACCATTAAATTAGTTATCCAATCTCTTCTTGTGTCCCCTCCCCCCCTGAGTGGGGTGCCAGGGGGAGAAAGACATGCATGGTAACTATTTCCTGGGAAGCTACCATATTTTACACAATGAATAAAAATTCAATTCTAAAAATCACTTATTTTGTGACCGTCTTCTCTGTGCCGGAGACTTACTGGGTGTCTTGCCGACTGACTGTGTTCCCTGGACACTGGTAGATCCTTGTTTGACTTGTTGTTGTACTAGTTGTGTCTGTGTGGTGACAGGCTGTGACTGGACCTGGATGGTTTGACCGGCTAAATGTGACTGTACTATGGTCTGTTGGGAACCTTTTATATGGGTCTGACCTATGAAAAGCAAAAAAAGTTATATGCTTTGTTTACATTATTAGCAGAGAGCACGGGTGATGTTTCCTTGACCTGCCATCACATGTGAGTAGAGTTGCTTGCTGCTTGTCACCTATGCTTTGAGGCTTTTCTCTGGGTTCTCAAGTTTACCTCCCTCAACCCTTCTCACTCATCCCATTCATAACCCTTCTCAGAGGCTAATCATACTATACTGTAAATACATACTAGTTATTCAATGGTTTTGAGTGGCATACCGTGGAATATCCCACAAGTCACTTGTAGTTTCTAGTATACACACGAGCCTTTAGGCGAGTGTGTATACAAAGAAAGTACAAGTGATGAGTGGGATATCCACAGTATGCCACGAGAAACCATTGTATAACCATTTTATCCCACACCATTGAAAATACAAATGTGTCGATTCAACGTGCAGTGTATGATGGGAAGGAAGAGTGGAATACCGACGAATATACAATGGCTTTCCTGCTCTGTGATTGGCTGTATTTCCTATGGTGTGGGATAAATCTAAATATTCTTATTTACCTGTTTGTTGCAACTGCGTGGCTTGTTGTGAGAACTGGACAGGGAAGCGCACCTGAAACGGTTGCTGAGGAATCTGGGAGCCAGGGGGGAGCTGACTCCCTATTGGAACAAGCGGTTGAATGTTTTGAGTGGAGCGATTCACTGTTGAAGTAAAAGTAATGCATCTTGAATGAGAGCATAAAAATATTGGTGGCATATGGAGTTCATCAACTTCGTCATCATTATCACCAAAAAGTATCACCACTGCCATCATGACCATCACCATCAGCATCATCATGAACACCATAATCACTATCATGTCCACCTTTACAATCATCACCATTATGACCATCAGCAGCAGCAGCATCAAGACCACTGCCATGACCACCTTTACAATCATCACCATTATGACCATCAGCAGCAGCAGCAGCTGGAAGCATCAAGACCACTGCCATGACCATCCTGACCACCATCACAATTATCATCAATCATCACCACTAGCATCAGCATCATCATCCTCATGACCACCATGACAATCATCACCATGATGACCACCACAATTGTCATCATCACAACTATCATGAATACTAGACAAACACTTTATTATGGTGCACCTAACCTACTGATAACTGAGCATTACAGTCAGCATTGTCATCATCATCATCATCATCATCATCATCATCATCATCATCATCATTGTCAGCATCAAAATCATTTACATTTCTCTCACCTAGTGTTCTTCCACCAGATATCTTTCTCTGTTGCTGCCCTTGTGGATGCTGTGGCAATATTGGTCTAGCATTGATAGCAACAGTAGCCAGACCTGAGGGGGGTGACATGGGGGTGTTGGGTAAGATGGGTGTCGGCTGTCCTGTGGGAGTGGTCTGTGGGGATGTTTTTGCCTGGAGTTGAGCATTAATACTAGCCACACCACCTACAGATGCTATCTGTGATATTGGTACAAGATTTCCAGGTAACTGGAATGAATACAACATCGTATCAGCTATAGTGTAGGTTACGTATAGGGTAAAGTATACTCTATTCATTATTGTATCATGTAGCATTAAAAGAACCAAGAGTATCACAACCCCCCCTGTATGGGCCAGATGACAACAATATCATGAATTTTTCCCCAGGATGTTGCCAGGGTTCCCCCTTATAAAAAAGGTAGTAATAATAATAATAAGTAATATAAGTTAACCCTTTGACTCCTGGAGGTTTTTGAGGTTTTTCAGTGTTTTTCTGGACCTAAACGTTCTCCAAGCCCTAGCAAGACCATATTTGGAGTTTTGATTGACTCGGTCAGTGTTTTATGTAAATGAGGGATGACGTTTACTGGCTGCATAATTAGTTGCCGCTTGAAGCCGTTATTCTTGGAATTGGGCTGCCTTGTTTTCGACTATTTTCGAAAATTAGAGATTTTGAGAGCCATTTTGTTCATCTATGGAGTGCTGGAGGGCATCATGAAGCCCTAAGACAGCTTAAATCAGCATGATCTCGAAGAACTGAGAGTATGCAAGGGATTTTAGCGTCAAAAGTTCGTAGATCATGTACATTCGTACGAGTTAGAATTTTTGGCGCGATTATCCTATGAGCTCTGAAACAATGAACAGCCAGGACCTACTGAGGGGTTTTATTTAATATTTGGCTTGTGGAGAATGCTCTGAAGCTGATATTTGGGCAGTAGGACCTAGTGGCTCGACACTTCTAAAAAATGCTTGAAATGTGGGGGCGGACTACTGTCCTGTTGAAAAAATCGCATTTTTCCCAGAGTGCATTGCGAAAGAGAGTAGTGAAAATCGATAAGCGATGAAATGGGTCGAGGAAAAAGGCTGTCGCTCGCCATGTAGAAGGAATTAATGGAAAAAAAAGCACTAAAAGCCAAGTACTAGGTCCAAACTATCCTGTGTAAGGGTATTGTTTGAGTAGAAATAAAAATTGCATGAAAAAAAATGCAATGAAAAAGCATGATTTTTGGCTTTGGGAAATGACGTCAAAAACAGTGGTTTTTGGTTTTCCAAAAATGTTTAAAGTTTTTTCGTTATAATTTTGGACATTTGTGCAGGTTTTTTGATTTTAAAAATTGTTCTGTTTGCTAGTTCAAATTTTAGACTGGTATTTAGGTCAACTTGATCAAAATTGTTGAAGCTGGAATTTTTCATTTAAGGTGCGTTTTTTACGGGCGGTTTCGGGCGCCGTAGGAGTGAAAGGGTTAAAGTCTGTGCCAGGTATTTTCTATCAGTATCCTATAAGACCCTATTTAAGACCATGAGAATGTTGTCCATGAACACTATGTTTAGCCATCCTTCAGCACAATTCATTGCCTCTTAAAACACTGGATTTTTCTATTCCCAAACTTTTGTTTCCTCTCTCCCCCCACCCCCCCTCCCCCCTCCCCCCTCCCCCCACCCCCCAATGTTCTGAAGGTTCTGAGCATTTTGTTTTACTCACTGTGAATGTAGTGGTTACTTGTCTTGCCTGAGCTAGCTGACCTTGTTGAGGTTGTAAGGTTGTTCCCTGGTGAGACATAAGACAACTCAAATAAATGACTTACCAATGAAGTCATACACTGATTCCATAAGTCAGCCCAGTTTGCTGTCTGTCTTTCAAATATTTTGTGTGAAATACCACCAAATACAAAGGAGGTAAACTATGACTTGTAAAGGGCAAAAACTATGACTTGTAAAGGGCAAAAACTATGACTTATGGACTAATCTAAAACAGTTTAAAATAGTCTGAAAACACAAAAATTAAATAATATTTCAGTAGCTACATGCATATCTGCATTCATTACCATCATATAGCAAATGAGTTTTCTAATACATTTTTTTATACATTCATAAACACACAATGAACCTCAGGCTACATACCTGTAATAAAGCCAGTGGTGTAGGTGGTGCAGGCTGGATAGACTGGCCTGTAGACTTGATTCCTGTTGCAATAAACTGGCCTTGTATATTACCAGGTGTGATAGAAGCAACACTATTATTAACAGAGACAATGGGTGTACCACTTGCTACAGCGACAGTCACACCTGACGGCAGTGTCACACTTACTCCTCCATTACCTACAGGCTGTTGAACAGATAAAACAAAACATGATCAACAGGAGATTATGGAAGGGAAGTAAGGGTCTTGAAATGTTAGAGATTAACTGAAGATGCAAGCAGATTACTGTCTAAAAGGCTGGTGTCCAAATGTATAAGGACTTGAACAACAATGTGGAATGTAACTATATTTTTATAGAAAATATCCATACCCCTTCCTGGACTGAAATTTCTTTGGGGGAAAGGGGGTGCTTTCTTAGTTTATAAAAAATGTTAGTGTAGGGCATTGGTCCATGAAAAAAAAACCACAACACTTGCAGGGTAAAAGTCTGGTCTTTCTGAGTTTGATGAACAGGATGCATTGTGGTCTAACTTAAAAATAACCCCATAAGTATTATGCATGATGAACAAGATGTCTGTACCAAAGTTAGACCAGAACACATTAAGTTAGCTATCTCAGAAAAAGTCTATGCATTTGCAAGCTACCAAAATTAGACCACAATTCATTGTGTTCGCTATCTCAGAAGAGGCCTATGCCTTGCAAAATCTGTGCCAAATCTTCCCCAGTCTATCAAATACCATAATGATTACTGGTTCATACCTGTATATATGTACCCATTACTCCAGTATATCCTCCTGTTACCGTTGTAGGTGACTGTTGGCTGTTTGTATCTGTTTGCTGTGAATGACGTCTGGACAGGGTAGTATGCTGTGTCTTAGTTGAATTAAGGCTGTTTACAGATGACTTGCCGATTGAACCTGTAACTATGGAAACCTGTATGTAAGCTGCATTTACCAAAAGGTCCAAAAAATCTTTTCAGACACTAGTGGCTGAGACGTGTACTTTATGACCAGGCAGTATGTATTAGTTGACAATCCGCTGACTGTCGGCAGATTATCATTGACCAATGATCAAATAACATGCACTTTCTGCTAAGTTTTCATTGATTACATAAGTTACGAGTAGGAAAAGCCCTTCAAAAACTACTGAAAGTAACTTTGCACTGGACACAAAGGACAAAACTGTGGCTGCCATCTTACTAATAATCCTGTATTATAATCAATACCTTTCTTGCCTAATGATTGCGTGGTTTTAGTGCCAACACCAACAGAAGACCCTGTCACTGTCTGAGACAATGATGATTGTTGCTGCTGCTGCTGCTGTTGCTGGAAGGCTGCCAATTTCTGTCCATAAGTCTGTAAGCTGGAGAGGTTTGAACTTGGCAACACAGAAGCTTGAGAAGGCAGATTGCTAGAAGTAAGAGTAGGAAGTGAAGGAAGTGAAGGATTTGTAGATGCACTGCTAGTATCATTTTCACTATTTTCTGATGTGCTAGTTTCAATTTGAAGAGCATTCTGGGTTGCCTGTGGTGGACCTTGATTGGCTACGACAGTGTGATGATTAGTATTCTGATTGGTGTGTTGCCCTGGTATAAAGTTACATATCTTGACTGACTTGCGACCTTCTTCAGTGTACAGATCTTTGAATTGCTGAAGATATCTGTGAATGGAAAAAAAATATAGAGGTTTTTATGCTCAGGATTGAGATTGACTTTAGACCACCCCTCACCCTCAAGAAACTCCATGAAGAATGTATCCTACCTAGCACACTCTTCCTCCCACCCTACTTTACCCATCCTGAAACCTTATGCCCAATGGAAATCCTATCAAGAGTATGCATAGATGTCTTATGCGATTATGTGTGAGTTGCTGACAGTTTTCTTGTAAGTTAGCCATGCCCTGACTTAGATCAGCCCAGGTTTTGTTTCAGGGTATTAAAAGAATCTGTCAGAGTGATAGTGCTTCAAAGATCAAGTGCTGCTTTTGGGGAGCAAAGTTATAGAATTTACAGCCAAGTTACAGTGAAGGCAAGCACTAAATAACTAACTAAATCTACTTTAAAGGTTTATGTAACAGAATCTTACTTTTGTGCACTTAATTTGCTTCCCAAGAAAAACTGACAAGCTCTTCCTGTTCCTTTCCCACTGTTTCCACTTCCACCTGGTGTGCTTCCTCCAGTACCAGATGTGTCTTCTTCAAGATACAGCTCCCCTAAGTACTGTAGGTCAGTTGGCCTCCGTTGTATCGTCACCTTACAGTAATAGTTCCTGTTATTGGTCTTTTCTCCTTCAAGAGTTATCTCTTGTACTGTCTCTGGGCTGTTGTCATTGCTTAGTTTGGGTCTCTCTATCATTTTGGCATATAGATCAACCTTAAAAGGATTTTGAACATCAAATTAGGATATATATTTATTGGTAATATAACAGTGCTTTTCATAATTCTGTGACCTAAGAGAGGTCTTTTCCCTCTCCTTTCTATCCCATTAATCTTCAGTCCTTAAGCTTCATGTTTAGTCATTTCCCTGACTTTTATCAGGCTCACAAGAATCCTGCTGCCCTTCTCTTTCCCTTTCCTGCTCTCAATTTTCTCTCAACTTCAATTTTCTCCTCTCTCCTTTCAGTTAAATGCACTGATTAGTGGCAGGGGATAGTGTGAGAATTGTCTTGTTTCTTAAAACTTGAAAAAAATAGGGACTTAAAGTGTCACAACCCCCCACCCCCCAACCCCACTGTTTCTTGGAGCTGGAAACCCTGAAAAAGTACATGTTTCTGATATCTTGAAGAGAGTTAACAATTGACCAAAGAGACTAACATCAAGTCTTGAAGGCACTGCCAGATGCATAGGTTTCTGTCTCCATGTATCTGTAGTTTGTGGTGTCTTGGCTAACCGAAGGTTCACTGGTGGCTGCGGCTTTTTGTAGTGGCCAAGAAAGTCTATTAGCTTGAGATTTGAAGGTGATGGGTTGGTAGAGACTACAGATGCTCTCTTGAGGAAGGCTTGACTATAGTTTTTTAGACTACTGAAAAGAATGGAATATCAGGCAATTACTTATACTCAGGGATAGATTTATTTGAGAGGGCTATATGATACCGCCATTTTGTAAGGGGTCCTTATTCAAAGACCATTGGCTTGCTCAGTCCCTCAGTCCCCTCTAACAACTCTGGCTTGCTCTACCCTAGCATCCTCCAAAGGCATCAAGCTTGCTTTCAATCTCCCTCAGTCACACTACACAGGCCACAGGTAGCCTGTCAAAGGAACATACAAGAAAGAGCAAAGAGACACCTGCAGATGAGGTCTTGCTCTAACCTAAATCATTGTATCTGTGATGTTATTTTGTTAATACTACTTCCACCTCCCTTTTGGAATACCTTGGATATGTCCCTGATGTCTAAGGTATTAAGATCATATTACTGCTATCACAGTCAAACTAATAAAGCTGTGAACACCTAAAATATGCCTGGAATGTTGATTTAGACTGTTAAATGTAAAAACAAAATACCCATCACCATGAAAAGAGTTTGTGTACATAATGAATCCTAAATATGAAAACTAAAATATGAAGTTTGAAACCATTAAAAGACAAACAACTTTGGTGTGATTATGGTGTGGTTAAACAGAATAACATTCCAGGCATATTTTTCATACTTTGACTGTAAGGATTTTATATCAATCCTAATTAAAATAGAAACCTTTTAAGAGCATGACAGTTAAATTTTTTCTGGTTAAACTGCAGCTGATTGGTAACCATGCCAACATCAGGTGAAGGATCAAGACATAATGGGCCTTCGGTTGCCAGGAGAAGATGTGCCTCAAGAGCCAACTTATCGTCTTGTGTCCAGTTGGTCTCAGCTAATGCATTCACATCACAAACCAGTGTCTGTTGAAACCAGGTTGATTAATTAGATAAAATTACAGTGATAGTTTAGTGTTACCCTCCCTCTAACATTATATGTCATACCAACCAGTATCCCTTAATACCCTCCCTCTAACATTATATGTCATACCAACCAGTATCCCTTAATACCCTCCCTCTCTCTCTCTCTCTCTCTCTCTCTTTACATTCTATCTATTTGTAGCCAGCTCTCATGATGTATTTTACTCCCACCCACTAGTTTCCCTCTACCCTCCCCCTGCTATTTTAAGGTAACTATTTCAACTACCTTGTAGTCCTCAGGCCTCTCTCCTGATATATCATACCTCCTGCCCACTAGTCTCCCCCTCCCCTACCCCGAGTATATCATGCCTTTCTCATATCAGTCCTCCCCTCTCCTCGATCCTCTGCCTTTCCTTAACCTCATCTACAGTGCATTTTTCCATTATTATGGAAAATGTGCTATGTAAGTCAATAAATTATTAATTATTATTATTAACCTTATCTATACACTTTATAAACCTTCCCTTCTCTGCCCCCCTAAAATTTTCACACTTAGAGAAATCTCCTCCTCTCCCCTCCCCCATGTCAGGGTTCTATCTGTTGGATGGTGCATCTACTTCACACAATACTCAACTGACATGGTGATTATTAGGTAGGGGGAACAATGCTGTAGAATGCAGACAGGGTTTGCCTCTCCATTCCCCACCCCCTCCCTCCCCCCCCCCCCCCCATATCAGGGTATCTATGATCGGCATGTACATTATATCTCCTTATACTTTACCTGAAATGTTGGTTTCAGCAGCACATAACTGCTCTCATAGTTAGACACAGACAGGGTTTGTCTGTAGTCTCTGACCTCAACTATTACACAGCCACTATAAAAGACATTTACCTACAACACAAAAGGAAATATCTTTGACCTTTAAAATCAAAACCTAACTATCGGTACATTTGTTATTGTATTCATGGTCTTGGAGACAAATTCTGCAATTAACTCAGGAAATTGAAGTCATATTTTTGACCAAACCCAGGAACTAGCAGGAAATTGAAACCACATTTCAGAATTCACTAATATACAACTTCCTCAACCATTTACTAGCAGTTATCTAAATGTGTGCCATATTTATATATTTTAATTGTATTTCCAAACATTGGCTGCTAGATAAAATATTTTTTTACTTAAAAATATAGTAACCCCAGTGGTAACCAATTTGTTTTCTGCCCTAGATTGAAAGATTGAAAATGAAAAAAATATACTTCATAGTTCACAGCAATAATGTCAGCCATATGCATGGAAATGGGGGTTAAAAGTAGTTCCTGTCTGGTTTCTAAAAACAATTACATTCGTAAATAATTCCAACAAAAGATAGTAACACCCAAAAAAGGAATGATTATTCATATATATAGTGTTGCTTTATGTGATTTAAAGCTTAGCTTCTCACTCCCCCAAAATTACTGGTTTCCAGATGGCTTTGTTATAAGCTTATATTTGTATACATATGTCAAATATAAAGAAGTATTAGTGTATCGAGTGTTTGTATATTTAATGGTTCTCTTCCCTCCCCTATACTTGAGGATAAAACCACTCACTTACTTGAGATTTTTCTAACAAGTCTATAAGAATAGGAGGAAGCTGAAAAGATAAAATATTAGATTCAATAATGAGATATAGTACATTACAGCCAGTCAAAGACTAGCCAGCCCCCTGCTATTATGTGACAATAATCCCATATCAATAGACATAATATACCTACAAAAAAAATACTACTTAATGAATCAATTAATGAATGACATAATTTAGGGCAGTAATAGTGGGATTACCTCTTGAGCATCCAGATAATCTAGAAATTCTGACTCCTAGGAAATAAAGGGGATTGATCGTTATGGAAAGAAGAATGAATTAGACTGTTATGACTCACTAACAAGTACAGCTTTCCTGGCACGGCAAGTTCATGGGGAATGCTCATTGGGAATTTTTATGACCCCTAAAAGGTACCAAAGTTATCTTTCTCTTAGTCATAAAAACCACAAATTTTGCCCCTAAACGTATGACGAACATCCCTGCCCCTTTGAAATTGAGGTCCCCCTGGGATTATATGCAATAAAGGCAACTCTTATCATGAAAAATTTCAAATATGCTAACTCAGTTCACAGTGACTTTAATATTTAGTTCTTTTATTGGGTCTTATTTCAAGAGAGAGGCTCAGTCTCAGCCATGTGGGTGTCATTTGTACTAAGCCCCCCCCCCCCCCCCCTCCACCAACATGGCTGGTAATCAAGCCTATTCAAAAGCTGAAGTAAACAAAATAAATGCATTCGATAGGGAATTTGCTTTATACTTGTGTATATACTTCACAATCTTAACCAAATGTATATTAATTTTCTTGTAAATACTTGAGATGTATAAAGTAGAGTTGATGTATTTTGTACCTCGTATGGGAGTTTTACAGTTTCAGATTCTGTGAATAAAATACATATATGTATCATAAGCATTTGTGTTCTGTCCTCAATACAATATCTTTCAAATCTAAATAATATATTTATAAATTGTATATCACAGGGGTAAAAAATAGGTCATAAAAAGAGTTACCATTCACCATTAAAGCTATCAAATACCAAAGTGTTAACAAAATACTATTTTGTTTAAATTTGAAAATGAAGGAAATTTGAAATTATGAAAAAAATGAAAAATTCATACCAGTTCCATTTTTCCCTTTGAGCATCAAAGAATAGCCCTCATGATTTGGATATAAATTGACTATGAGAGTTGAGAGATTATCTTGATGGACAACTTTCTCCAGCAAATTGACACCGTGACAAAACCTCTGAAACACAATTACAGGTAGATGAATATACATTCCAGTTGGCTCAGTTGGTTGAGCGCTGGTCTGCTGTGCAGGAGGTTGTGGTTTAAGCCTCCACGGCTGGTCTTAAAATATCTGAGTAGAAGGAGCTGCTTTTGCTCTAAAAATATCTGCAAATGGTTAGACCTTTGCGGTGGCTCGGATGACCACGTAAGATGGAGGTCCTATTTCACTTAGAGACGTTAAACAAAATGAGGGCCACAAGTTTATCAGTGCTTCAGGAATTGGCAACTGTTATGTGTCTAAAATAAAATTAATTATTATTATCACTATTATTATTGTTATTATGTGCTTATTATTATTATTATTATTATTATTATTATTAATATTATTATTATTATTATTATTATTATTATTATTATTATTATTATTATTATTAGTGGAGACGCTCAGCCTCTAAACTTTAAAACCCTCATCTTCTAAGTGTTTAACCCCATGAATTATTACCAAATCCCAAGACAAATTGAAAGTGAATAATCCCATTGAGAAACATGGCTAGGTCCTGTGGACTGTCGTCTGAAGTACTTCAGTTTAAGCAAGGATTTCTCTTTACAATTGCTTGTAAAGGAGCCTAATCCCCTACCTTGTCCTTAGGTGCTCCCTCACATGACTCAATGTAACAGTCAAGAAGTCTGTCTTCAAGTGATTGCCTTAAACACAATCAGAAGTTATTTAAATATGGTGTCAGAATCATGGCTAGCTTGACGGGATGAAAGTAATTTATGACAATAAGGATTCAGACTTGAAGAAATGGCATTATCAAATGAATGAGCTAGTACAAAACTAACACTTTGGTTTTGAATACGTATCTAACACAAATTTTTTTGAAAACATGACAGATGAAATCCATTGAATATATATATCAAAGCTTTGAGATCTTTTGGCTTATTCATTTGGACATAATTCTAACTCACAAGTACAAACTCAAGAATTTTCTGTCAAATGCATGGAAAAATCGCATAATGTTAAACATATACTTACCATTTTCCACTACTCGGTCTTTTTCGTTTTAATGCTTTTTTACAGGCTAGATTAATGACATCCTATCAATTGGAGATATAGTTGACAATTATTATCAATTGATAAATCATCTGAATAATCTCACAATTAAAATACAAACATGATCCATCATCAAAGGTCATCATCATCATCATCTTCATCATCATCATCATTATCATCATCATCATCATCGTCAGTCATCATCAGTCATCATCATCATCATTATCATCATCATCATCATCGTCAGTCATCATCAGTCATCATCATCATCATCATCATCATCATCATCATCATCATCATCATCATCATCATCATCATCATCATCATCATCATCATCATCATCATCATCATCATCATCATCATCATCATCATCATCATCATCATCATCATCATCATCATCATCATCATCATCATCATTTTAGACATAGTTTCTCGAGCTGATTACTGGTCAAGCAGCATTTGCAAAAATTTAGATTGAAGAAACATTGATTCACATCTTTAAACATTTACCAAGCAGGAAAAACACCTTAATAATACTAAAACTTTCTTATCCTAAATTTCATCTTCTCTCTGATATTCAAGTCTAGAATTATACTAAAACAATTGTTCACCTCAGGCTTAGTGAATATGGTGAATAATTTTACCTTAACATATATTCACTGATATTCACTTCACCTTAGGTAAATAATTGTTAATTATAATGCTTTACTAGCATTATATGGTTCCATAAAAAGGTTCTGTGCCATATTGTAAATATACTACAGTAATGCTATGGCCTGGCTTGGTGCATTTTTCTGTATTCTGATTGGTTCAAAGGGAAGACCATCTGTCAGTTTATGCCCTCATATACCTTACTTCTATAAATAAACCTATTCATCCTAATATCAACTCTTATTACATTGTATTCTCAAGTCATCATGCCTCAATATTTCAACCAATTTGCTAATTTCTAGTGACCTCGTTTTGACATTTAGAATGAACAGTAAACTTTTCGGTTCAATAATGTCAACAATTGCATTTTAAATTTTAACTAAGACTTTGACCAGTAGAGAGGGAATTCGAAGACCACTTTAGGAGCAGATTAAAGCTTGAAAATCAATCCTTTCGTTGTTTATAAATTTTAACAGACAAAATGTATGCTTTGCAAAGATGTTTTCTGACCTCCTGACAATGTCAGAACAACCAAAGTTGTTAGGAAAATTCAACGTAACGTAAAGCTTTGATTGACCTGCCAGTAGTACAAGCATCAACTTTATACATGCCTGGACATGGATATCAGCTTCGAGACCCAACATCGGAGAAGAAAGAAGCGAGATCGAAGCAACATGAACAACAACAACAGCAGAGGTTTTGTCGACCAGCCGCCATTGATCAAAGAACAACAAGATTAGGTACCAGGACTCGTTGAACACCTTCAACACAGGGTACCCAGTAGAAGAAATTATACACGCGTTTTTCCTAGCCTCAATTTTCGCTCGCCGCTTTTTTTCTTTTTCTTTTTCTACTTTTCGTTTCTCTTTTATATATCTCCCCTCCTCTATTTTTATTTTTTCTTCTTTTATTAACCTTTGCTTTTTGTTTTTCTTTCTCCTATCCCCTTTCAATTCCATTTCATCCCATTTGTCTTTCATTTTCTTTACTTTAAATTCTTTAATTTTAAGCGCTCCATGTGTATGTGCTTTGTGAGTTTTGCATTAGCTTTGATAATTCGCAAACCGGATTACTCAAATAACAAGATTTCTTTTCTTCAGCCTCTCAGTTTTCCTAGTTCTTTCGCGTAATTTTATTTCACGATGGATTCTCACTAAATTATGAATTGAAAACTGGAAAAAGGCATTCAATCTTCTTATCGCACCATTAATCGTTATTTTATCTGATCATAAACTGACAGTAAATGTCATATGTCAAAACTATCATAATTAATGAGGCTTCTTCAAGACCGTTATAAATACAACTTGTCTTACCCCTCTCCGACTAATGGGACTCTTCGTGGCCAGAAGTACGGAAAGAAAGGCACTATACCCTCCATATCCTGTCAAAAAACTTTTACCTGTTTGACAAGAGATAAAATCCGTGAGTACTATTGCCATGTCATTTATCTTCACTGTTATTTTATAGCTTAAACTCCACTAGAAAAGTATTGTCGAGCATCTAAAACGAGGACGGAATTAAGCTCTTCAGAAACTCAATACGCTCGACCTTTATTTGACGCCAATCGTGTCGCCTTCGTTTCCCCATTTGAAGTTTTTTTTACTAATTACCTAAGGATCGATCTTTATCTCAAAGTAGATGATGCTGTATTCATACACTTTCAGAACGTTGTCTCGGCTACTGATATTAGCTGGCAATAGTTAAACAAAGAATACTGTGAAAAAACACTCAGTATATTGTCAATGGTCCGGGAGTTTCATTCAGTTGTTCACTATAAAAAAAATCTCTCTGAAATGAAAAGAGGCTGTCGTTGTTATCATAGAAAGCTTCATTGGTGTCAAAGTTTCTAATCCCTCCTCTTCAACTCCCTGCTATCTTACTTATGTGATCAATATCTGTGCGGGAAAATTATTATCATTGGGATATTTATCACAAAAGTGGCTTTAACTCTTGGGCGTGAAAGTGTTCATAATTTTTGTTATATTTTACTTATCACTCACGCTTCACTAACTTGTTAGGAAAAAATAAGATAAAACAAAACTTAGAATTCGGAAAAAAATTGATATCAGATTGCCTCATTTGGTCCATGGAAAAATTAATAATTGAAATATTTTGACAGTTACCAAGTTACGTAACACTAAAAAGGTTTCTTACATTTGAAAGGTTTCCTAGTCCTAGAAAGACTGCATTCCATCCCAAAAGCGTCCTAGGTAAATTTGTCGAATAAACCTTAATGAAAGGTGAATCAGAAAGTCGTGGTTTCGTAAGAAAAACAATTTGACCAAAAATGCAAATTTCTTTTCCTTTGTTTTCTTTTCTCGAATAATAAAAGAAAGCACAAAAAGAAGCAAATATTTCTTTTATGTGCAGCTTCCGGGAGTTAGGTGAGAAGCAAAGAGAAGAAGAGACAGTTGTCTGAACTGACTAGCAAATACTAAACAACAGTTATCTCATGCAGAGATAGGCCACTTTAAGCTAAACTCATCGAAAAAAAGAAATATAGTCTACTTGAAAATTCCCGAAACTTGTCATTCATAATAACAAGAAAATGCTGGATAGTTCCTTTTTCGTTTTCATTTCGAAACTAATCAGTCAAGCTGTGGGCGCCATTTTGGGCGAATTCCCTTTCAGTTCCAAGATGTCTGACGACGTTAAGTCATAAAAGATGCCTAAAACCAAAAGTTTTAAAGGACTTTGAAGCTTAAATATTCTAGGATATTTCTATCCAACGTTGACTAGGAAAAACAAGGAAAACAAAAATAAAATAAAAAAACGAACCAAACTTCGGTTTCAAAAAACGCTTTGCAAAGCACCACTTCAAGTTGTAGTTTCACTCACTTGTATTGATATCAGCTACTTGAAGGTGGTACAACTTATTTTATCACTGTGGTATTATACAAATAACAAAAAAGTGTTTTAAAAACAATATCATTCAGTTCAAAGACTGTAAAATGAGTGACAATTCGTATTCGCTAACGAGAGTAATTTTAACTTGTGACAATGGGGAAGTGAAGTTTTCGTGTCATGAGTTTGTATAAGGTATTGTTTTTGGTGTTTTTTGTTTAGAATAAGTTCTGATCAGCAGTAGACTGAAGAACAAAATGACAGAGAATATGACTGTTGAGATATCTAGACAGGTGTATTTATCAAGCACGCTGAGATAATCCATTCACTCAAAAGAACCCTTAAAGGGCACCCGTTTGATGTTAATTCCCTTAATGTTGGGTATTAGTTCGTAAATCACTATGAAAAATATAAGTTTATATCTAAAGATGTCAAGCGATTAAAAAGCCGGTGTGAACAAACTCCCGGAGTGAAGTCGGACAAAAACAAACCGCGCGCTAAAAAAGACATAAGTCAGTCATCAAAAGCTTTCCCCAGACAACTGGAAGCTAGATTACTTGGAGCTCATCAACAGAATACCTTTCGATAAGGATATCTTTATAAATATGGAGCAACTTTCAAAGAGTTTTATAGTGTATCAGCGCCAGAAATGAGGTGTCCCAGCGTGGTACTCAGGCTATCACACTGTTTTCGGTGCCGGAGTAAAAAGGAACGGTCTTATCCCAGTTTGGAGAGACAGGAAAACGGGCTCCAAGAGGCATCCTTGACTCAGAACAACCAATAAATTGTACTGGTGAAACTTGCCGTCCGTAGCCCAGTATCTTATCTTGACAATTTATACATCACGAAAACTGTTCACAGCGGAAGAATGGAGCCATTTTAAAAATCTAAAATAGAAAAAAATATACGTTGATTTTTGGCCTCAATCTCAGTGACAAATTCTGACGTTTTCACAAAGGCGATAGGGAGAAATCTCGAATCAGTATATCTTTTTCCAAATCTTATTTCTGTTTAATCTAAAAAATTAACGTATCTAGAAGACTCGAAAAATTCCACACCTGATACTTAATAATATATCAATAACAACACAAAGGTATCGAGGCTATCAAAACTAACAACAAAATTTGATCTCGTGAGGAAACAATTCGAAGCTAACCACACTGGCAGACTTGTGGCTATGCTTGCGAGAAATTTCCCACTCTTCGAGTTGACATTCTAGCGATAGTAGTGGCTTTGGCTAATAATCTGACTTGTAAACAAACTTAATACCAATCTTTTTGTCGCTCGAATCATAGGAAAGGACTTCCAAAGTAACACATAACGGTAGGTCGGAGTGCAACGTTTCGTACTGCCTTCCGAAACTCTTCCAAAAAAAGAGTACAAATTCGGCCAAGTCTCAAAACACGACGTTAAACCAGCAATCTCATATTCCTTGTAAAGGTCTATTTTATATACCATTAAAGAATTGATAACATTTTATTTAACATTCTTAATGTATATATGTAAAAGGTTGGTATTTGACTTGGAGTTTCATTCCCGAGCAAGCCGCAAAGGGCAACATGGCCTATAATAGACTTACCGACGAACATCCTGTTCAAAGCATGAGGAAACAAGAGGCTAAAGGAAATAAAAACTCGATGAATTCGGTGAAACGACAACTAGAGTATTTGAAGAGCTCAGAAAGACTGGCGCCAGTCAAAGAATAGATAATTGACCTCTATCTAAAAAAGGAACACACATAAGCCCGACGTTCGGCTTCCTATGAGAGATCCTTTCTCTCCGCTGAATTATTTACCTCTCTAAGTGAGTTTACTTTGGAAAGGTAAACTAAGAAGTGACGTATACAAAAGACTTAAAGTGTTGAATGCTTCGAGCGTCATTCGTGAGCCAGAAGCAGTGGCTAGGAAGCAAAAAATTACCACCAATTAGAGAACATTTATACGTTATGGTCCGTGGCACTCGATCAAACAACTTCGGCTTATCGCAAATAGCATCTTTCATTTTGTTCATATTTTAGGTAGACCGTCAAGTCAACAAGTTATAGATAAATCCTGGTAGGACCTTTTGTTTGCTTGCCTATCGTATAACCTCGGGTGCCATGTTTTAACAACATTTTCAATGAGCGAATCAACGGGAAGCTGGGTCGAAGCGAACAAAGGAGCGGAAAAACAGCCCAGGGAGAGGACCCTTAGGAGATTTTCACCCTATCTTTTAAACTCCTATATCTTTTATTAATTTCAAGTATTTTCAATAAAATTAAAGTTAATGCTATAGTTCTTCAGCTCTTGAAAGATTTCAGCCCTCATTTAGTGTTGAGCTTCTATTGATGGATTTTCTTTGTGGTTTTTATTGTCAAGGTAATGCACTTCTCGTGACCCCACCCCCTTGGGGGATTGGAAAACAGGAGGAACGCCAACACGATCGGCTCTGTGGCCCGTCAGTCTAGACAGAGCGCCCTGCGATGGCGTTTGAGTGAGGATGAAATCTCTACATTTCGGCCAGAACTCTGCTGCTTAAGCATGGGAAATTATCCGGGAACGAAGCGAGAGCAAGTAGAAGTTAGCCCAGAAATGCTTCTATGTCGACTAAAACGAGCTGCTTACAAAGGTTCGAAGAAAGACTTACGTGAGTTGTTGAAAGCGGGCGCTCCGATAGATGGCTGTCACAAATACGGCAAGACTGCTTTGCACGAAGCAGTTCGACACGGACAGTACAGATGTGTGGAAATACTGTTAAAGCACAATGCTAATGTTAATATTGCCACCTATGATGGCTTGACTCCGATTCATGAAGCTGCTGAACAAGGATACGTTGATTGTTTAGCTGCTTTGCTCGAACAAGGAGCACACGTAAACGCGGCCACACGAAGCAACTGGACTGCTTTACACTATGCCGCTCGTAATGGCCATATACAATGTTTAGAATTACTTTTAAAACACGGAGCCAACGTTAATGCCACTGCAAATGGCGGTTGGAGGCCTCTTCACGTTGCAGTTCGTCACGGACATACTGACTGTGTAAAACTACTTTTACAATACAACGCCGAAGTTGATCCACCTCCAGTCCCTGCTTGGCGGGTAAGTTGATGGATATTTTCTCTACCAGTCGTTACGAAAACCTATAATTCTGCTCTTTCGGAAAGCGTATGAAAAGCGAAGCATTTAGTACACAGTCGAGTGCTGTGTTTTGGCCGATTTTGTGTGTATATTTGTTTAGTATTGGCATGCTGACTTTTGTATGTGGTAGTAGCACAGTTGGTGGGAACTGTAAGAGCCGAAATCTAAAGGACTACATCGCTACTTACCGTGAAAATCCACGATTCACTAAAATCCAACGAAAACAAATCTTCGTCTCTCGAATGTGTCACAAGTCAGTCATATACCAGACGGGGTTTGTTTTGGCGAAGGACGAACTCCTTCGGCCAAGATCATCACGAAACATAATTCAAAGCATAGGAACCTTCAACTTGTATCTTCCTCTCTTAATCTAGTAATCCCGTAATATTAATTTTAGTTTTTCCAAAGTGGTGTTTATGTTTTAAAAGGTTGTTTCCCAACTGGAAAGTCGGAGATCTTGGCCTGATCGATTATTATAGCAAGTCGTGGCAAGAAAGCATGCGGCTAAGTCTAAAGATCGAAGCAAGATTATAAATACATTTTACAACTTAAGTTTCCCTACCGAGTCTTATGATTAATGCTTGATCTTATACACGAGTTTCATTACAGGGATACTCTACCCCTCACCGTTTTTCGATTTTAAAATCTTCCTAATTTGTTTTTTTTCTGCTCAAATTGGTCCGATCTCTCGCGTTCTAATTCTGAACTCGAAATCTGAAATCAAGAGCTATCGAAAATCCGACGGATATTTGCTCGATCATATGACAAGATTCTCAAATAATCTATCTGAGCTATCAATTCGGCCAGCATAACAAGTTAACAATTTCATAACTTTATTTCATGGCCGAGAAAAAGCTTAGAGCTGAATTATCGAGACGAATAATGTTTTCGGCTCCAGCAGATTTCATTCCGTGCCATGTCTGTAGAGACTTTAGACAGCACGATAACATTATCAAAACAAAACCTGAACTCAATATTTAGTGTTTGCCGAGTAACTTATTATTCTCTTTGAAGGTTTTCGTAGGATTGAGGAGGCCCATTCTCCTAGTTCTTTTCTGCCCGCTAGTTTCAGCTGTCATGAAATAATTAATGACTTGAAAAGAATCCAGAGAGCTGAGCTTTTAGCCAGTGCTTTCTGATTTAGTGTTTTATACGCAAACTCGATTAGCTAAGTCTTTGTACAATATCGTATCATCAAAATTCACAAATGAGAATCCAAAGCGAAATTACTTTGGTTCATTTCTGTCATCAATTCTTCAAGTCGACCTATTATTATTCCAAACAATTCCAAAGCTTTTTTGCGCGGAATTTTGTCAACACCTCAAAGACCAAATCGAATTAGGGAATTTAACCATGGCTTACTCGTGGCGAAGGGTTTAGGGTCTAATGCTCTCTTGTTAGTAAAGGAAAAAGAATTTGGGTGGTATCACTAGAGCAGCGTAAGATTATTATCTTGTCTAACTATTGTAAAGTCATTGGGACCTCCATATCAAATGATTCGAAGCTTATCTACCAAGGAGAGCCCTCACGCCATCCCAGCTATGCAAGTTGGCATGCTTTTTACCCCTCACAGATCCTTGATCTAACCCTACCAATATACTATACGAAAAATTGGGCTTTTTTTTATGAACTCCTTGTTCTGATTCGCATTCTGTGGCCCTTCAAGCATGGCTGACATCACTCAGAATAGCGCAGGATCCATATTTTACAAGTCCATAAGCTATGATGTATGCTTGGGTAACTCTATATGTTGCCCTAAGGATATCAATTATACTCATGATCTTGGAGTTTTCTCCTGCTCTCTTACAAACTATGTCTATAACCTCTCTAGCTAACACTCTTTCCTCTATGCCCCATAATATCAATACGTTTTAGGAATTAATTGCAATTGTTTTTTCAATCCTAACATCCTCTTTTTATCCTTTCCTGTCTCAAAAGCATGTGTTTATAATTTACATTTTGAGACAAGGTGGTCTGATTTGGGAACCATCTGGTAGAAATGCTAGGAGTTTTATGATTTTGTCTGCATCTACTTTGTTTTAAAAACTGGAAGAGCTTCTGAATGTGCTGTTTTATGCTAAACACTTTACTCCTTAAGCCTTATAAAATAAAACTAAGATAATTAAGTGGATAAAACTGTTAATTCCTATATATACAGTTTGACTATTTCCCCTGCTCTTAATCATTAGACCTAAGACCCTTTTCTGTACAACTGTATACTATTTAATAGCTAAAACTGTTGAATTATTTTTAGCTATTATTATCATTTATTTTAGTAATCTCTTCAGGTTTAAAAATAATCTTGCTAACCAGCTAGTATCCTGCTGGTAAAGCCTTTGTACATTTAAGAGAGAATTGATGTTAAGCAAGACTTCCATACTGTGATGTCAATATTAACCTCATATTAAATACTTCTTGAAGTCCATCACTTTGATAGTTCATAATTATGACTTGCAAACAAACTATCGGTATGTTTAATCACATTCCTGTTGGTTGCAGTAACCAGCTCATTGGTCCTATGAAACAGATTCTGTATGTTGATTCCATGCTGAGGTTACTTGTTCAACCTCTCCAACTATAACTGTTAGATCCTTGACATTCTCAGCAGCAGTAAAGCCATGCTTATAAGGATGTTATTATAGTAAATGATTATTTGATTGCTATTAAGGTCATAAAATACCAGAAATAAGACTTCAACATTGACTTTTTCTAGTTTTGAGGTAGCAATACAAGTTATGCTACTATATTCATACTGTCAAAAAACTAAAGAGTTAATATCAAAAGTTGATATAATCTTTCCAAATTTGTCATTTTGGAGAACCCATTTTATATGAAACTCTGAGATTGCTTCTTAATTTTTTCACTTCTAATCACAATAACTTGTCAATGTAGTGATTCCTCGAGAAATTGTTTTACAAATTTTAACATTTATTTCATGCATATTTATCTATATTTATCTACAGAAATTATGTTTTTGTCTGTTTTCCCCCAATGTAATCATTTTCATCGAGGAACAGTATAACTTGTTTTTAATTCTGTTGTCAAAATATTCTACTCGTTCCTTCCTGTCTAAAAATACTTATAGAAAAACACAATTTTATTTTACCGTAAAGTTAATATCCAGAACAAAGAATGTGTTGTAGATGGCACTGTTTTTAATTTGAAACAAGGCCATTCAATTCAATCTCTTTTGTATATGGAATAATGTTTATAAAAATACCTATAGTAAAGCAATATAAAACAGAAGTTATATTACTATTTTATACAACATTTTATTTAAACAACTTTCCCATAAACCGTAGTTATATTTGCTTGCTTTTTTAGATATACATGATCGAAGTTGTTGTCATTAGGAAAAAATGATAACCATGAAATCTTACAGTTTAAAAATATGATATAAGCTTCGAATGTTGTGGTAAAATGAGACAATTTTTGCTTTCTGAGATCTATTTTTCATCACTTTTGTTGAAAAACACCAAAATTACTTACATGTGTTCGAAAAATAACACGAAGAACACAATAATTATTTTAGAAAAGAAAATAATTTCTACTATTGCAATTTTGAAAATATTTTTGAAAGTCTTGAAATTTCAGGAATCAGTCTGCTCTCCAGATTGTTTTTATACAATGAAAATAAAAGACTTCTCATTTATTTATTATTAAAAAATGTATGAAATAAGATATTAATGCCTTGTATTCTATTTAATAATATATCATGGTGCCAGTTTTATTCTGATCCATTCAACTATGTGTATTCTTGATATTTAACATCTAGAACAGACACCTTGATGTATAATTGATATATAGGGTAGTAATGGAACATTAAATGGTCTTTGGCCAAAGTTGGTTTCTTAAAGAATTTTTAAATGCTTGCATGTGGTTTAGTAGATTTCTAAACAGTTTTTTAGTGTAATCGGCTTAGACTTATTCTAATTTTCAATAACGACACAATATTCAACATAATGTCTTGTTTTTTGATTCATAATAGACACAACACTGAGACAGAAAAAGGGACTTCAAACCATCTTGAGGTTTATTTTTTATTCAAAATTTTGAAAACTGAAAAACAACAGAGGTTTTCACTGAGATTTTTTTCATCTTTGTTAATTATAGTTTGGTTGCGTGATCGTGTCGAAGGTTTTGTTCCCAGACTGGCTTGATATAATCATAGGGCATTAGTTCTTAAGTGGTTCTTGTTCAGACTGCATGCAATGTAAGAACAAATTTCTAGAACTCATTTCCCCCAAAATAGCTTGGTTCATGTACTAAATTTCTTGCTTTATTGCTTATAACTTAAATAAGAAGGTATAGAAAGTTCATAGTCAAGGAAATCTTTAGTTATTTGTTTCCTTGTTGGTTCTTAGAGTCATAGTCTAACCATAAAGGCATTACACATGTCAATTTATTCATCGTTCACATTGTTTAATGAGGGTATAGAATGTTGAGTTTTAGCTAAGACTCTCCAATCCTCTATTTTTGACTTGAAAAAAATAATTCTAAATCTATAAACATTTTTAAAAAAATTTATTTAAAACCAAACATGCAAAGTATTAACCATTCTTCATACCAGAAGAGCTAAAGTCTATGTCTCTTAGAAATGTATTGCCTGCTTATGAGTCAAAGTAATAAATGTTTTGACATATCAAAATTAAACTCATAAACAGAGCAGCCTACGTCATCACAAATTTATTATTTTCAAGTTCATATATAAGAGAAATTAGTTTTTTGGGGAAATTCAAGTCGTGTCGACAAGAGGGTTTCTTGAAATTTTCGTCAGACAAAAACAATATATTAAACGAATGCTGTCCACTTTGCACATGTCTGAATGATATAAATAAGATGTTGAGTCTAAAGGAAATCAATAATTAATAAAAGGCTTTGTTGATGAATATTATAGTTAATATGCTTCAGGCAAGATATATCCACAACAATTAGTTTGACCAAAGTGAGACTTAGAGTAGAATGATGATGGTTTTGAATCCATTTTTTGGTTGTGCAAAGAGCCATAAGGCATCAATAAAAGCCACAAAAGATTTGATTTTCTCAATATGATAATGGAAAAGATATATAATGTATTATGTCTGGGATTCATGGATGTTGCCATTGGCTGGTTTTTCTTAGTTCATGTTCAACTATATTGTCTTATCTATAAACATTTCTTCTTTCTTTTTCATTGGTTGTCGTGTTTTGGTAATTATTTTACTTGTGGAAATAATGATGCGCTAACTGTTTTATTCAGTTAGTATTCTGTGATGCTATTTGTACAAAGCTTTCTAAAGATATTAGGTATTCTGGTAATTTTTTTTTTGCGAAAATAATGTTGCCGTAACTGTTCTATTCAGTGGTAGTCTGCGATGCTATTTGTACAAGCTGTTTTTTACCCACAGTACGTATAGAATCTTTCTTGGAATACTCACAAGGGCTGTCATAGTGTACAGTCTGACATTAGAGAAAAAAGTATTTAAACCTTGCTTAATGCCTTGAAAGTTTTAATCTTTGTTATAAAAGAGTCTTAATACTATAAAGATATCTTCAGCATAAATAAACACTAAGTTACCTTTTACACCTGAGGTTAGTGATGTTTGATACAATTTATCAACTGCCTACCCCAACAAACAGATAGGAACATCGCACTTGCGTAAGGGAAGCACAGGTGGTGTAGCAGTGAGAGTTCTCACCTCTCACCAATATGATCCAGGTCCGAGTCCGGCCAGACTCAATGCCATGTGAATAGTTTGTTGGTTCTCTCCTGTGCTTTGAGGGTTTTTCTCAAGGTTCTCCAGTTTTCCTCCCTCGGCAAAAATCAACTTCTAATTAAAAATCAACTTCTAATCTAAAAGGGACTAGATAAAAAAATACTCTGTGTAACTCTTAAATAACCCTAGCAAATTGTGTAGGTTTATTTTCTTCATTAAAGATAATATTTATAAGTAAGTAATAATTAATATCTGCACTCTGGATTAGAACTTCTTCCTCTATTCACTTCCCATGCTTGCTGTATATGTATATTCTATGAGTACAACTGATATATTTATTTTTAAACAGAAACTAAAGCTTTTTTGCATGTCAGACTACCCAAATTAAACTGGCCTTAGGAACTTGTTTTTGAGGAAACATTCATGATTTTTCAATGATCAATGTGAATAATTTATCTAGCCATAGTTTGTCCCAATCTCGTCTCATTGTCTGGTCTTATCTTCTTTGGTAATATTAATATATGAACATCTGCTGTGGCTTGAGTCCATGTTGGACACATTTGCATTTTACTTGCACTGTGCTGACTGTACAACAGCAGTATTTCACAACTGCCTGTGTATGAACATCCTTATACAGCACTTATTTAGGTGGATTTACCGAACAGTTTGTGCAAGCATCAAAATGTGATACACACATATTTGCAGTTAATGGAAAATGAATTGGCTTGTAGTGTAATGCACAGACTGTAGAACAGCAGTATTCACAACTTCCCGTGTACCAACATCCTTATAAAGCAGAAACCAATTTAGATGGATTTACCAAACAATTTGTGCAAGCATCAAAGTGTGATGTATTTACAGTCAATAAAAAAGTGAACTGGCTCGTTGTAATGTATCTATAAATTCAAAGTAGACATACAATGCTGAAAGATTATAAATCATGGATTCATAGGTGAGCTGAAATGCGATGCAACAAATAAAATACTTGATACCAAACGAATCAAATCCTGTTGTTATAGATCGGAAAAATAGTACTCTTAAAAAAAAAAAGTACTTACTTCGTTCGTAACCCAATATTTTTGGTATATTATTACAGTATTACTATTCCATTATGGATTTATAAGCACAGAGCCGTAACTTAGCAATTAGTTATAAATACATTGAGTTATATTTATGTACAAACCACTCAACTTAGCTGCTGTTGTTATTTTAGGTCCTTCAAGTACCATTACATCACGCAGCAGAGTATGGTCACTTGGCTTGTCTAGAGGCCCTGTTAAGACAAGGTGCAGATGTGAACTCTGCTACTTCTGAAGGATGGACGGCCTTACACTCTGCAGCTGTATATGGACATACATCTTGTGTAGAAGCTTTGATACGGTAAGTAAAACATCTTTACCTTCATTCCATTTTATCAGATAGACCTATTTTAGGATAAAGATCTTTCTCTTTTTAAGTGGTGGTATTTTTCAACAATATGTTAAGGAATCAAAGGTGGTGTAGTGGGAATGCACTCACTACTCACCTCTGGGGTTTCAGATTTAATTCCTGGACTCGGCATCACTTGTGAGTAGAGTTTGTTAGGTCTCTCCCTTGATTGGAGGGGTTTAATTTTCTCCTGGTTCCCGAGTCTTTTCACCCTCATCAAAACCAAACATGCTAAATTCCAATTCAATCTGTGAGCTCATCAAAATTACACAACAATGAAGCAAAGTTGATTACAGTAATAATGTTCATCCATTCATCATCCAATAATGTGAATTCAAATTGACATACTTAATTTGGAACCTGGCTCTGTTGTGTGACCCTCACCATAGTTTAAACTTTTATTTTAAATATTTTCTAGTTTATTGTTATATTATTCAAAAATATTGCAAAAGTGATTAAATAAATATATTCATTATTTTTCCATTCCAGATATGGTGCTAATGTAGATGCCAAAACAATATGCTTAACACAAGGAACTTCATATAATGACACTCCTCTGCACCTTGCAGCGTGGCATCACCATTTTTATTGTATTAAAAGACTAGTCCAGGCAAATGCCAATTTATGGACAAAGAATTGTCTTGGTCTCACACCAGAGAGATTTATCACCAGAGACTTACGGTTGCGAGAATGGCTCGAAAACGTCCAAAAGCAACCACGATCATTACAGCTTCAATGCTCTGCAAAAGTTAGAACTTTATTGCAACCGGACAAGACAAAAAGTGCTTTGAAACTGCCACTTCCTACACATTTACTCAGACTTGTGCTATTTGAACAAGATGTGAAAATCCTATAGCAGTATTCCCAAGCTGGAATTGATAAAAAAGGACAGTATTTTTGATGGTAATTTCAACTATAATGAAGAGACTCAAATTTGAGGAATCCGAAAGAATTGATACTCCAAGATATATTATTTATTAGTTACTATCAATTCTTGATGAAAAGAAGACAAGTATATAACTGCGAGAATACTGCACAGTGGCTCAATTTTTTAGAGACTCAACAGTTCATTTGTCTAAACTAAGAAGTCTTAATTCAGTCTTAAATCAGCTTTTTAAATTTTAAATCACCATGAATCCATTATCAAAGCTAGCACAGAGGCAGATCAAGGAATTTTAACAGAGGGTTCATTTGACTTCTCAATAGCATTCATGGAATCATTGTTGCAACAAAGTAGGTTTTGTTGTACATCAATCAAGATACTTCCCTGACATTCCATAGGCACTTGCCCTTGAAAAGTTAGTTTTTTCTGACATCATGACGAAACACTTTGATTGACATCCAACAAAACCCTAATTTGTTGTGATGGCAAATTGTATGATTCTGCACATGCTGTAGACCAATATCACTCTAGTGTGACATTATGGAATATTTGATTTACAAGAACAAAGAGTTTACTATCAAATTTGTCACATCTATGATAGTAAAATTGCAAAGTTCCGTAAAAATTGCTCTTAACTAACAAAGATATAAATTTTTAAATCTAAGCATTTTTGCAAAGAAATGTATGTTGCCGGCATGGCATGCCTGGCAAGCCTCATTATCAGTCTAGACACATACATTTCTTTGCAAAAATTCTTAGTTTCAAAAATTCATAACTTCGTAAATTTAAGGGCAATCTTTATAAAACTTTGCAATTTTACTAATATCAATGTGACAAATTTGATATTAAACTTCTTTTCCCGAAAAAAACAAATATCTTATAATGTCACGCTAATGTGATATAGGTCTATTGAGAAGTTTCTGATTCTCAACATTGAGGGGCATGCTACGTAAAGACAGTAGTTAGCCACCTTTGATTACACATGAAATTGCCGCATGTGAAATGAAAATCTACTGTGTCAGTTTAAATTGCCTCTCAAATTTCATGCCAGTGAGCAATAACACACTGCTTTGTGGCACATCAAATCAATATACAAGGATGGTAGTAGAGGATAATATTATCTTATTTGGTATTACTGGCATGTCTCAAGACAGAGATGTTGACTTGAATCTGCCTCTTCAGCATTGACTTTAAGAGAATTTTGTTTCTTAGACATACGCATCCCAAGAGCAATTATTTTTCTTATATGCCAATTCCAACACAATGACCTGTGATTTTCATGGATTGAGGGGTAAAAGTTTCACCTTAAAGTATGGCAAACACGGCTGATTTCGCATCCTTGTAGATAAAATTGGTTACAAATAAGAACATTGATGCTACAGAGGACATTTTGGGAAGAATTATTCATGTATTTTAATTTTCAACTATTTTTGTTTTTATTTATTTTCTCTGATTGCAACTGTTATTGATTTCTAAGTATTTTGATAAGTGCCCACTTAGCCTCCTTTTGATGCAATTTAAGTCATGTTTGCCATGCTACTGGTGGGAAATAAAGCAGTTTTTGTATGAATGGGAAACCTGTGATACCGCAGTAGTGAAATGGCCTTCCAGTCATGTGGTGCTTACCATCTAATCGAAACAACCAGCTTCAGTGATTTCCTTGTGATTGGGGAATGATACAGCAAATTTGTAGTCATGCTTAAGTTGTTAATGTTTCGTATCATACCATAGCTGCTACTGTGTTGTGATTGGACAATTACTCCAAAAAGATAGGAAGCCATTTCAGTGTACATGCTCTAAATTATTGCCATCTATAGGTTTTCCCACTCATGCGACAACAGCGATAAAATACTATACCTATCCATGACTCTCCAGATTAGGTGTTGAAGAATTGGCATGCATAGATTTCTTTGTATTTCACAATTTAAATCATCCAAATGTAGCTAAAAACCATTTTCTTTTTAGGTTCAAAATGGTTGCTAAAAATGAAATTATTTGATGAGGTTGAATGCTTCTTTAAATTTGGTACTAAAATGTTACAGTGTGGACACTAAAAATATTAAGACCAACGATCCTCTCTGAATGATTCAAAAAACATATAAACATTTAGCAATAGTCCTTTTTACAATTATTCCTTTCCAGTCATCACAAATAATAGTTCTAAGTTGAGGTTGGAGTTGCAGCGCATAACAAAACTATAATTTATCATGCTCGGCAACTCCAACCTTGACCTTGAACTATTATTCATGGTCACTGAACAGAACTGTAAAAAGGAGTATTAATGGAAACATTTTGAAAAACACATTTGCAATCCCTTTCACATATCCACATCCAAAATGAGTGAAACTAAACTAAAATGAAGAGGTGTTTGTCTTCTTGATTTAAGTGACCACCACTGTTTGAGATACATCTATAGGACCAACTACGTAAACATGCCAAGGGTACATGTGTTTATATGTATGCAAAAAATATATATTTCTGGCGTCATAGCAAGAATGGTACAGAATTTGGGCTAGAGAATAATAATTATAATTGTGTATTTTACACTTTTAATGTACAAAGTCTTTATATGAGTGACTTATACTCACTAAACACTATCAAATACAGTATTCAATATCTACTTTATGATCTTGTTATGTGTACATTGTATTATGAGTTCATATTATGTATATAGGGATGGTAATGACAGAAGGGGAGGATAGAGTCATTGGTCAACAACTTGTTGCTATTCCCCTGAACATCACATTTATCTATCCATTTATTCATTCGTATACACTCAATACCTTATAAAAATATCTGAGATCGTATCGTTAGAGAACTTTTAAAGATTTAAGTAATTTTAGGGACTTACATTGATTGATTTCAATGTTTTTATCTTCTATCTACGGGATTCCTGTTGTGCGCAACTTCCGCGATTTTCTATATTACCGAATTTCTTTCATTCTGAGATTCACTTTCTTTTTTGTACAAAAAAATCATAATAACATGAAAAAAGACAAGTACAGACTCCGAATTAAGTTTTTCAAGTTCAATTAATCTTTTCTCAAATCCCTTTTTCTTGATTTAAAAAAAAACCACTACTGGAAATGAAGTTACAGTTGGTTTTTATTGGCGGTGAAAGATTGTAAAAAAAATGTCTATTTTTAACTCAAATTTCCATCTCCGATCATGTTATATTTTAGACTCGTGTGCAGTATATTAAATCAACCACTTCCTTATCAACAGCCCAAAAGGAAAATCTTTTTAATATTTAATTTTCAGCAGCGAAGAATTAACACATGGGATATGTATTTATGTTGCTATAGTGAAGACTAAATCAGGAGTAACCAGATTTAAAAAAGCTATGCTTTAATAACCTTTACAAATCAGAAGTACACGTACTGTACTTTAGAAGAAAAGAGAGTTTTCGAAGACTTTATCTTTTTGATATTGTTAAAGGATTACATTTTCTTGAAGGTATTCCTGCAGACTTGCTATCATTTTGATAATTGCGTAGCGTACGAAAGCCAGTCGGTGCTTCTGGCGATGAGGAATCAAAATTAGTGACTCATCGACCGCAGCGCCATCAAGTCTCATCTCTCATTCTCTTGTTTTACCAAATAGTACTAAAACATGGCTATCAAGTATTCTAGAAGTTTCTAGAACTGTATTTTTTTCTTTTTTCCCGAGCAAAGATCATGGGAAAGCATGTGATATTTTTTGGCTCTGATTAACAAAAGATGGACGTGAATGCGCAAGTTTTTTCTACGAGTTTCTAAAAATGATTTTTATCTTATAGTTCAACAATAAATCACGTTTACCGAAAAAAATAATTTCTGTCATAACCATTAAATAAATGTTTTATCATCCAATTTTTTAGATATTTTATCAGAATCACATAAAAAGCATTGCCTGATAGCGGGAAACAATATTTATATAAAGTTAAACAGTCCCGCGACACTGGAAACTCCGACAAAGATAATATTGACACTTTGGGAAAAAAATATCACATAAGTATACCGGTTATTGCTAGTTCGAGAGCCACAATAACCGGTCGTTATATCCTTGTATAAAGTTTTTCTTTACGGCTTTACGTTTTGTAGGATCGAAGCGGCACGTTTGTTGATGACGCATTGTTTATCAAGTTCCGTGTTCGATGACTGCTTCGTTTTTTTGAATGTGTTATAACAAGTTTTCACCCAGGACGTTTTCCTATCGCTCAGTCATACTGACGACACCTACATCTGTATTAACAAAACTCTTATGGATTTTCAATTAAAGAATCTCAATACCTGTCGTAGTCATTTCTTTAAAAAGCAACTGGTTGAACCATGTTGTCAAGACATGTCCCCTTACAGGCGACGAACACTAACCTGGTCAAACCAATCCAAGTATCGTTTTCACGTGCATAATTATTGAAAAACCTAAGTGAAAAACATCCTTCAGCCTGAGAGATTTTCCTAAAAAACATTTTAAATTACTAGAAAAATCTAAAATAATCGTTATCATCAAGAGGTATTCATATTGAGGATTCTTTCACACCTGATTCATAATAAAACTTTGATACAAATGGATCTTTTTCAAGCTATTAAAGGGCGGGACCGTAAATCGTATGCTGTGCACACAGTTTATACATAAAGAGAATTTTCATGAACCAAAAGGTCCTTCTTGAAGTATTTGATACAGCCGTTATCCCGAAACAGAGGCGCCCTTGCATTGAAGCTAATGACAAATCGCGTCAAATTGGCATCATTGAACCACTTTGAAGCACACGTCATATTGTCCTGAACCCGGACTGGCTACACACGTTCTATCGATCCTGGAGAATAATAGAACCAATTAACATCAATCGTTATCAATCTTTCCTGAAATGCCCTTTAAATGCTAATGACAGAGGTATTTTTGGATGGCATAAGCCGCAGACATGAAGGTATCCTAGAAAAGATGCGGGAATATATAGTCAGCAGAGGATGTGGCGTAGAGCAGTCTTATACAAGCTCTTCTAAGTCTGAAACCTTCAGCCAGCTGGGAAAGGTTCGTCCACATACGGAAAAAACTTTAAATTCTCGTGGTCATGTTTTAATTAACGCTACTTGAATTGAGTCTAGCTGTGTGAATAAGCTGGATGACCCGCACTACTTAGGGGAATTATTTTTTCACTTAACAAATAAATACCCCAGGACTTAGCTAATTAACGTGCGCGACTACCTGTCGTTAGGAAGCAACATGTCGAAACTTCTTGGCTTCAAAACGAGCTTCATATAAGGTTTTTGATTTTGATACTGAAAGGAAACCGCGTTTCGAAAATGGTTTCGTTCAAGACTGATGAGTGAGCTCGGAAGCCATCTCGGTGTCCTCGTGCGGTTGGGCTGTCCGTGGCAAGTTGATATTCCTGACCATTCAGATATCGATCTTGACAAGTGAAACTTAAGCGAAGTGGGCAATAAACATCTAGCAGTCTATCAAAGTATCAGAAGACAGAAAAGATAAGGAAAACGATGGGTTGTTCGAGTGGGCGTTTCATGACGAGGTTCCGTTAGTCGCTCTTTCAAGTGCTCTAGTCACCTATCGATTATTCCCTTTTGAAAACGAAATAACAAATATCAATGACGGAGCCACCGTGTCTGAAGTACGAAAATAACAGACAATTATGTCTTTGCCAATAACCATAGCTTTCATACAGAAAATAGTTTTTTTAATCAGTGTAAGTTGATTTGCAACATTTTTGGCGCCATTTTTGGCCGGTCATTTTTTTCGTTTTCGACTCTGACACTTAATTTTAAATTTCCCCCCCAATGACTCGGTTCCTTTTATATTTCGTATAATTCAGTTAGTCGTGTATTCAAGCTTATAGTATTGATTGACTGGAGTGGCTCGCTATTGAACTGGGTTTGCTGCGGACAACCTGGCGAAGCATGAGGGACAATGAGACGTTTTAGCTCGAGACGTGTGTCTCGGTCGTTAATGCGATGTTCAAGCACTGCTGATTTCCCAATGATACTTATTATCAGTAAACACCAAGATCCTTTTAGAACGCTATCTTACAAACAACTACCGCCATCGTTACGTTATAGCCCCTCTGACTGTTTCCTTAATCAACGCTCTAAACCACTGAGTCACTGAGTCAAGATCGGTGGAGTTCTCTACTGATCGTTTTACCCGGAGGTGATAAAGGTATTGAACATATGACGAGCACGCGTTCAATACAGTCACCCGACCACTCAGCGCGATCGATCAGTTGGAGAAGTCGTTATTTTCATGCTTAATGGTTTGCGTCGAGATGGAAAAGATACCAGCTGGTGAATTGGATATGCTTCCATAAACACGATATCGACCACCGACCACCCCTGAAGCCACCATATATAGTTTATTTTCATGTTATAACGGATTTTGACAAGAGAGCGCATTGTTTTTGCGCTCTTGATCTTGATTATTTTGCTTTCCCTTCTGCTTCGACCTCCAATATCGACCACTATCACAACGACCGCTTCTATGAAGCGACCATGAACGGCATTGGTCATATTTCATATAACAATGGATTCTCTGCACACTTTCTTAGATTTACGCACATATTTGACCGTGCACAAGGGAACACTACCTCGTGGCTAATTTTTTAATTTTCTATTTCATTTCTAATTTGGTTTAATCCAATCATTTCATGTTATTTTTTAGGAGAAATTTTACCTAGTTTTTTGTCGTATTCTTTAAACTGAATTGCCACTTTTAATAAAGAGTGTGGTTTAGAGGGTGCTTATAATTTGTAAAATGTGGGTTCCAAATACATAACCAGCTTGCGCGCGTATTTCAAGATTAATAGTATATCCTCTGTTTTATATAATGGAATATTAATAGCAATAGATCCGAGAAAAATAAATATTACGTTTGTATTGAATTACAAGGAAATATGTTGGCTTTCAAGGTAAACAGACACACAATCAAACTGTTGCGCACCATGCTTCTGGAAGTAACAAGATTTCCATAAGAGAAGGAAAAAATGAGAAGGAAAATGAGAAATGAAAAATAGGAAATGAGACATGAAAAATGAAGGATGAAAAGTAGCATAGTTTTTCATTATTTGTGTCAGGGTTTCATTGAAAATACTTCTAGTCTAGGTAACCCGTGAGTTTCCATAGATTAATGATATTGTTGCCGTTGCGGTTGCCTAAGGCAGTTGAAAATAATCAACACAACATTATATCCGGTCCAGAACATCATCGCAGTTGCTATCGTACATGCGTACAACTTCAGTATTGCGCGCACAATCTCGTTCCCAGAGCCTGTGGTTCTCTTGGTCAGCCTCGTTACTCGGTGCTGACCCAGAGAAACGCAGGCTCTAGGGAGGAGATTGGTAATATTTTCATCATGCATGCGCACAAGATAAAACTTTGTTGTGCGCATGCTCGCCAAGAAAATAGCCCTTGGTAGAAACGAGTGGGGGTTGGGCACCTATTTGTATATCCATTGTCCGGCCCGTCCCATAATTGGGACAATAACTACATTGCCATTACCACGGCAACCATCATTGCTATGGAAACACTATGATAAACAGAGATGTAATTATTTTGGTAAACAAATTTCTCACAAATGCCGAGTATTGACTTCCTTATTAAATATATTACGGGAGGAACTATGTCGTTACTATGGCCAACATTTCCATGGTAACTTCACTTAGAGTTCATAAATGTAACTACTGGTATTTTAGTCTTAATTTAACTGATTTTTTAAACTTTAGAGTAATTTTGTTTGATGACCGACGGTGTATTTTTCCCGCGCTTATTTATGAATTATTCATGAGTTTGTTTGGATTCGTTCATGTGTTCCAGCAGTTCATTGAATCTATACTAGTATCATAAAAACAAGTCCTAAAAAGTTATAAAGTGTGTAATAACTAAACAGGTGCCCAGGAAAACAAACTGGTGGCATCAGCCACTGACTTCACCCTTTGCTATTTTGAATCACTTCGCAGGAATTACTGGCGAACAAACGAAAACATTTCTTATTTTCTCTCGTCGACTGATCATTTAACTTCTCAAACAGCTTCCTTCACAACAGCTGTTTTCTCGTCGAAGAAATTCCGGCAAAACGGCGTGGATAAGAAGAAAAGTTTGTCATTTTTGACAGCTAATAATCCGTAGAAAAAAGCAGTTGTCTCGTTAGCAGTATCAATGGACAAGATAAGACTTTATGCAAGGAAGTACGAGCAAGAGGTGAGTGGCGTTTGATCATTCTATCATCATCTATCTACATATGAAACTGAATGAGAAAAAACTCCAAATAAACATGTTATTTTACTCAAACAACCACTAGCAGTAAGATATATTTATCTTCTTCAAGTTATTTAAGTTGTAAGCTAGCTTTTCGATGTTTCCAACATAAGACGCCACTTTACAAAAACATGAAATTCAGTCTCTTGTAGCGGCAAATTAATTGTTTACAAACCCTACGATTCTCTGCGTTTCGGCTCAGTTCGTTCTTATATCCACGCTTGATGGCTCAATAATTTCTGTTCTATTTTATCCAAATTCACAAAGCGCAGCTGAATTACTTTACAAATTGTTTAAGACCAAAAGGTGTGTAGCAAATGAATTTTCGCGGGCCGGCCGGAACTACCTACGGCACATCTCGCGGGGACCTCCGACTGAGCGACGAAGAAGCCAGCATGGCTTTATGTCTCGTGGCATTGAAAAAGAAATTTCTAGTTTTTCCAATTAATTCTAGCAGTTGATTGTAAAATCGCCTGCGAGAAGCTATGCGTAGTTAAGTAAGTTTGGAACGAAAAAAGAAAAAGAAGCCAAAAAAGTGCTTCAAAGTAAGTGCCTATCCTATAGGTACTTGCTTTAATGAGTTGACAAGCGTTATACTATATGTAAAAAATCTTTGGCTTAGAGGCTAAGAAAGCATAAACGTGGTCATGGAGGCTTGGTTTTGTTCACTTCTTCTTAGTTCAACAAGCTGATTTTTCGACAGTCCTCTTGTTAAGTTAGTCCGCCTGCAAAACGTAACACCAAGTATACCAAAAAAAAAACCACTATCCATTTAGATGTGTTTAAGTCTCGGGCCACTTTCAATTTGTTTGTGCAAACGAAGTCCCTTTATTCTTTCCATCTCGTGCAGTTCTGTGAATCGCCTCGTAAGGCCCCTGCGGCTTGCCATTTTACCAGACAATGATTCCTATTGTTTTAAGAGACGGACCATGTCATGACATTCTTACTGCCGTCCCTATCAGGACATGAACTGACAGTAATTTTACTTGTTTACATGCTGTGTTTGCCACTATCTTATGCATACATGCATATGTAAATACACTCTGACAACACGAAACAGTATCTTAGACTGCCACCAGTAAACTTAAGAAGATCCAAGAATCGACCTTCTTCTCAGTTGAAGTTATCGAGGACTGGAAAAGTCGAGTACTATGAAATTTTGAGCAGATTAAGTCATCTAAGTTTACTTCGAAGACTTCGAAAACTCCAAACTATTGGTTGTAAGCATTGACAAAACTACATGATAATTAAGACTGAGCTTGTAGAAGTTCATCGTTCCGTTGCCAGCAGTTGTATTTTTGAAGACGCTTCAAACTTCATGCAACACTAGGATCAACAACTATACTATAAACTACTCAATGTGATCTCAAACAAATGGTAGACCACCACTGAGCAGCAAACTCAAGTCTGTTTGGCATAGAAAACTATTTGAGGCGGAATTATTGAAGGTTGTTTTGAAAACAAGTCGTATATAAAAATTGTTGCCCTGATGGAGAAGCGTCAATTATAATCCACTGAGTCAACCTTATCCATCTGGTTTAATGAGTTCTCAGTCGTCTTTCAAGTATACAAAGTTGTCCAAGGACTATTTTTATGCTAAAGACCGTGATAATATCTCATATTTTAGCCTTGTATATCCAGGTTGATTTGTAACTGAATTTGATAAATTCTGCTAAAGTTGCTGATATTTGGCATCCAAAGAACTAAAAACTGTTTCTCAGTGAAGAAGAAGAAAATTGTGAAGAAACACTTGAAATCTAGGTGAAGGCTACGCGAGAAAAGAATTCAAAAATCGGACGAACTTTTGGAAAATTATAATTTTATTCTTAAAAGTAATTGGTATTTAAAGTTTATGCATTTGTCAGAATGCCTATATCATCTTCATACGGTCAAAAAGGAAAAATAGCCCAGCAACCTTGGAACAGCACCAAATCACGTAAGCTTTCGTCCACAACAGAGCCAGCAGATGCTGAAACTTACGAAAAAGAATTAGTCGACAATCCTTCACAGCAAAGTAAAACTAGACCACGCTTGATTCCAAGAAAGACTTCTGTGGGCAACAGACCTGCTCGAACTGCTGGTACTGACTCTTTGTCTCAGGAGCACCCTGATAATAGAAAACGTTCACATCCGAGAACTCTTTCTTCTCGGCGACCTTTGATAAGAAGAGAAACTTCTCCATCGTTTTACCAATCCACAAGTCAATCAAACAAAGTATTCAAACGATCCAATAGCGATTCTTTGATTAAGCCTTGTGATTCCAAGAGGAAGGTAAGAAGGGAGCTTGGAAGTCGACGGATTAGAGCTACTTTTCCGAGACGATTTGTTGAAGGGAGAGCTTCTGGAACACAAAATAAAGCAAAGAAATTTAAGGTAAATTTAATCTGTATTTTTAAATTTTTGACACGAATCTGGCTTGATCATGAAACCATTTCAGTGTCACCGCAAGAATTCAAACTTTTTTCTTTCTTTTTTTTTAAGTAGTCACTAACTAGTACTTAAGTCTGTTTTTAAATTAAGATAGCATAACAATGAAGCCAAGTAAACATGATTATATTAGCTCAAACAACGTTGAATTACCTATAGTTTTGTTTTTGTTATATTGTTCAAACTATTTTAGTTCTGTAAAAGTCGATTAATTGTTGAAAGTTCTTTTATAATAAGAGACTTCGATTGTCGTTCTACAATGAGCTCGATCATAAGACATCGTAACCGCGGTAAAGTTAAACTACATTACTTTTAGATTGTTTAATTAGACTAACGCAGACATTTTTTTAGTTGACGAGATACGAACTTTGACATTCCTAATTTTGAAAAAAGTCCTTCAAACTTTGAAAAATATGGTGTCAGACTACTAAATTAGATTCGTCTCAGAAACGAGAGCCCGGCTTATTTTATCTCTCGCATGTACTATATCTCAGTGTACTTTATATGTATCATATAAAAGGAGAAGGCACAATCGAAATTTTAGTCGCATTTTGTTTATAAAATTCGCAAAAGATAAGGCTTACTACACCAGCAAAGTTTAAAAAAGTTTTCAGTCAATATCTGACCACTTACGTCTCCAAGTAATCTGCTTGGGAATTTGTTCAGAAATCGGGTTGAAGTATACGCTAAATATCATTTCTTATTCAAGGTTAAGATGACACCGAAACGTTGTTCAACTTTCTTTTCACTTATTTTGCTTGTCAAAGGTTAATTTTTGATATTAAAATTTAAAAAAATTTACGCGGTTTATAAATCAATATTATATTTTTGGGACATTTATCGCCTGGCTGAGCTCCGTCTTTGTAAGGCTGTCATTACCAAAGGTTACTACTGATTGATGATTATGAACAATTTGCAACTCAAATCAGCTACGGCAACTTGATTTTTCGACGCACAGATTCTCTGCATCAATGACTTGACCATTCATGCTTTGGGCCTCCTGTGTCCGTACATGGCGTGGCCGTGGAGGAGGACTCGGTGGACGGAGAGTTTTAGCCGCTTCCACCCCACCCCCAATGCGTGACTGTACTTTCTGTACTGTAATCCTGTAATAATAGAACCATGCAATCCAATCTAGCTAGTTCCATTCTTATTCCAATCTGAATGCAACAATGGAGAGAGGGTCAGATTTCTTTATGGCTTACCGAGCAAATCCAACCGCTTCCGCGCTTCCCGATAAAAAAAAAAAAAAAAGAAAGGTCCCTTATTCAATTTCAATTTGATTATAAAAAACCCGATATTCAGTGTGTTTTTGAAGCAGATTTCAGGCCAACCTCCTTTATAAAAAAATCTTCTAAAAGCGCACTAATGGCACTCAGTTGGAACTGAAGAAAAACTGACCGGACAAGCGCAACGGAAAACGTCGAGCTATATATGTAAACAATCAGATAACCTGATAGAATAGCGGTGTAAACATGCGTAAATTATTAGATTAAATTCATATAATGATTACAGGGTTAGAAATTGTAATCGTACGCAGCCTGAGACCTTTGAAATCTCACATTTTCACGTCACTGAGAATTATAACGAGAAAAAATGAGGTAGCTTGTCGCTAGTCAACAAAACGGCAGAGCAAGTCCATGTAGTCTGGACTGTATTCAAATTTGCTAAAATAGTACTGATGATTACAAAATAAGTGTCATAAATCTCACGTTCTGAATGCGCGGTTGGGAACGCGCGTGCTTCGGCACGAGAGCATGCACACAGCACACATGCGCACTTTCTATTTCGTCATTCGTGTCCGGCCAAAATAAGGGCTACTTTAATTTGTATCTTATACTAAAAGAAACAGAAAAGTTGCTTGCTGTGCTGTGTGAAGTTACTAGTGTAAAGCACTTGGCATTGTCAAAACACTCGAGAAGTGTTGAAAAGCATGCACCCCGCGTAAAACTGCACACATGCACAGCGAGCGCGCGCATTTTCGATCTATTTTTTTTTTCAATGGTCTGTCATTGTTCTGATAAATATTGGCCTCATCCGTCCTATTTCAGTAGTTCTTACATTCTTACAGTAAAACCTTTTATGTATTTCCTGTTGATCCAAGTCTCTTTTTTTCGATCTTCGTCATGAGCTCCCACACGATATAATTATACCGGGAATGAAACCTGATTTCTACATTCAGCAACCCATTATCTTTGGAAAACACAAGACAGCGAAAAAAACATTAAATGCCCGAAGGGTAAACAGCCATTTCAAATGAATTAAATTTTATTCGATCACCGTGTTATATTTGACAAGCTTCGCGAACGAACAAGACCTGAAGCGATACATGAGCTAGTGCGAAGGAACGCTATAAATAATGAAAAACTTACGAAGGATTACACTTTTAAGCCCCCCAACTGGGTGCTACTAGTAGATTTTATATCGACGTCTCATCTTAGACAGGATCTAATTTTCCTTCCTAATTGAACAATTTCGCATCCATATTAACATACGAGAAGATCACGCTCATTGGTTAGTTAGTACTGATTGCTAGACCATTTTCGGTAAAGTGCATGACTAGATGAGGGATGCGAACTAGAATGAGTAAAACTACCGACTTCAAGCCATCAAAATTGGCCAATTCCTTCCGGTAGATTTTGCCAAGCTTTCCGAAGAACAAGAATTCTAAACGAAAAGAATTAAATACAAGGTGAGAAATTGTCAAGCTATTTCAAATGAAAGTAGAAGAATATTTTTTCCAATGTACTAGCAAGTCAACGCGTCATTTCCTAAGGTTTTCGCGCGCTTTTGGGCATCTTTACGACGACTTTAACATCAATGTCGTGATAGTTTATTTCGGTATTTAATGTTTTTTGGGTTATTTATCGAGGAACGTAGCCTATCTTTTTCTTGTGCGAACATATTACTTAGCTAAGCCATGATTTTTATCCAAAAATCAGTTTGATTTTAACTAACAGGGTAGAGACTAAAGGAGACATTCATAGACGGAATCTCATTAGAATATTCTTCCAGATGAAATAAGTCCTTAAAAATACGTTTGAATCTTGGGTTTCTCATACATTTATAGTTCAAAAAAATCCGACATTCGTAGTCTAATGGGTCTAGTAAGTTCTCAGATAATTCATCAGAAAACCATCAAACCTTAACGTCACTTTTCAGTGATGTATTTTTAAACAGTCAACTATACCATACGATATATACATTCATATACTTCGTTCTTTAAAACATGAAAAATAAATATTAGAATTATACAGTTTACATTGCTCATGGCATGTTGTTAAAATGTATTGACTTTTGGCCGGAAAAATTCTCAAAACATATGTCAACTCAAAGCTCATACATTTAATTTTGCTCGCAACCATTTTAGATAGAAGATCAAAATTAGATTTCGGAACCTACCTAGAGCCCTTGTTTTTAGGTCCTCAATCTGCCCTAAGCTAGCAGTTAGCCAAATGCTTTAATGTATAAGCCAAGACATGTTTATTTTGATCCATGTCAACTAATCTTATTCTAAATTCAATGCACACTGAAATCATGTAACTGATCATGAATTTATTATGTTTTTATTTTAATTAGTTGTCCAATTATTTATTTAGCACAATTTTCCACATTTAGTTCATAACCAAGGGAATATGAAAAGTTCTCATTTTTCCTTACTTTCATTCATTTAGCCAATGTGTTTTCAAATTCTTTCTGTTTCTTCAAAGACTTCTTATGAACACTATTTATTTTGTTTTTCAGTAACTTTTTCTGTTCTATTCTCTCCCTATATTTTTGTTCTGTCCCGTTAATTTCCTATTTCATTAGCTATTTTTTTCTTTCTCTATTTCCTATCCATCTTTCATAACCATTTATTTCTAATGTCCTACTACCCCTCCCCTCGTAGTTTTCCAAGTCGTTTTCTGATTGGTCAGTGATAATCCTCTAGCGGCCATTAACCAAATCTACGAGGAATCGTTCCTAGATGAGATTTTTCAAACCATTCCCGGGCTCTCCAGATATCCTGAACTCTCAAACACGACGAACCAGAGTGCTATATGTCAAATTTACGATGTATTTTCTATGATCGATAATCCTTCAAGTATGGTAAGCTGATATTTCAATGTTTCTCGCGAGTCTAAAGTCAGGGTTGATTATTTTTCGTTGCTCGAAGCTACGTAAACAAAACATACCTTGGATTTAAAATTTCTCATTTGACCTCATTCGACTTATTATTACAACCATTATTTGACATGACTAGGCTTACTCTCCTTAATTTTGTAGTCTGTAAATACTACTTTATTCAAATTTAAGAATATTTCGAGCTTGACCATATCGTATGCGTCCTAGTCACCTCGCGAAGATAGTGTCCTACTAGTCATTTGCAAATGAAGTTAAGCTTATATATTTTCCATATTTCCTTATGTCTAGCTTAAATATTATACGCTTGTCCTTACATATAATCTCCATGCATCGGCAGGAAAGTTTATTGTAAGCTCTAGGCTTTACAGTTGTAGGATTATTGCTATTGAAAATGCGGATTTGCCGGTTGGTCTGCCAAGCAAGGAAAGACAATGTTTTCGTTCTCGAACGGATGTCGTATAATCCATAGAATGATCGATGTTTTGTATAATTAAAATTGATAAATGATCTAGAATATCGCTGGTAAATTTACTTTAAAATTTTGTGGCTTATATCCTATGAAGGGAATATAGATAATTCTAAAATAATTCTATTTTTAAAGCACTTTTCACCGTAAATTTTACACGTCCTCATAAGTCTTATAATGGATTGATCTCAAGTGAAGTCCTGCACATTTGCATGATAAAGGTTTACTTATTCTCGTATTGGGATTATTATGAACTCCTTCTATAAATACAAAGCATTGTTTAATGCTTGTTTTGAATTTCAACTTGAGATATTTAGGCTTAAAGGTCGTAAATATGTGGTGCTGAAAGCATATTTTTACTTTTGAATATTAGGTTACGCCAGACACATTGACATTATACAATATTTCAAAACTAAGCTATCATCTTCTCTGTTTTCTCAGGTTGACTCCGAGGCGAAGTTTTTCATAAACAACCAGAACATTTGCTTCAGTGACTATCACCAAACACCTCAAGAAGTTGGACAAAGAGTGATTTGTATCATAAACAAACAACTTCGAAGTGGAGTTACAAAGTTTATTGGTACTACACACTTCAGCGAAGGAGTATGGTGTGGTATTGTATTGGACGAACCTTGTGGAAAAAATGATGGCTCAGTCAGAGGTGTGAGATACTTCAATTGTGGAGAAAACTATGGGATTTTTGTCCATGTGCATAAAGTTAGAGCCGTTTGTGAGAATGACCTAGGAATTCCACCACAGTCAGAAGCAGATGTTGTGCACTCTTGGGAATCCCCAGATACATCCTTAAGCTTATCTAGTGCAAAGAATGCTCAGAATAAATTAAAGATGAGTGTGAATAATGCTACAACTGATGGTGTCGAATCACAACGGTGGAATGAACATTATAGGAATGGTTATAACTCCAAGATAAGATCTAGGTCTTTCTCTGACAACATGGTTCCTGAACAGAACAAGTCAGAATTACCTACAAATAATATGCAAAACCAACAGATTGAAACCAGCTTGTCACGCTCAAATTCTCTTCCAAAGATTCTTACTAAAAAAGAGATTGATGAGTCTGGCAATCATGCTGTACAGTTGACAAATAATAGTGGTGATCGCACACAGGATGGCTGCACAGAATCGTGTAATGAAGATGATTTTGTTTTTCATGAGAATGGTGAACACATTGTTTCTGATGATCTTTCTTCAAAAGAAACTGACCCCTGCTGTGAGGACAGCGACAGACAGAATATAAAATACATGACACCACTACAGGACGGCTCTGATGTTGAACCACAAAAGTCAAATACTTCAAGTTGTGGAAATATTATGTCTAACTCAACAGAGTACAAAAACATATATGCAAATGTGGTACCTAAACAGTTGAACTCTGGTCCAGATAAGAGATCCTACTCCTCTGATTATATTTCTGTAGATAGGAATAAACTAACAAAAGACTCCAGTACCCCAGGGCTTCATGCAGCTTTGGAAGGCAACGAAACTATTGATCCTTTTGTGCAAGGAAAGTATTGCAGCTGTCCAAGTCTTGTTCCATCGCAGCACTTGTCCAGTGCTTTAGAGTCCTGTATAGATCTAGGTAGACAAGGAGTGGAATCACACTCTGAAAATAGTTCCCCAACTGAGGAAGTAAAATACTTAGATGCAAGTCAGTTTGTGGATTCAGGGTCCGAGAATATGCTAAATGATAGCCATACAGAGCAGGAGAATCTCAAAGAAAAGTTTTCTAGTCGTGGTCGATCTCTATCACTTCCTCTAGTATTAGTTCCCATTCTACACATAAGTCAAACGGAATCTTTGTTCTGGTCCTTAGATAAACTTTCTGAGTCTGTCAAAAAAATTGAAAGGGCTGAAAGTTGGCCAACTTTGTCAACTTCTCTTTGCAACTTAGATTTGAGACCAGTTGTGAATGATACAAGTGTTGGATCATCTGGACTAGAAAGTGACAACAGAAAAGAACAAGAGATTTTGGCCAATGAACCTGAAGATGACAAGAATCTGAAGAAAATGACAAGGAGTTCTGCTATGGAGCAACTTTGCACTGCTGATAAAGCTTGTAAAAGTAGCAGTGGTTGTCCGTCACCATCTGGATCACACACCTCACTGTCTTCATCAGGGACATGTGAAAGTCAAAAGTTGGCTCACAGGAAAATCAGTAGTAGCTCTGTCTCAAGTTCAAATTCACTGTCCAGGAAAGTAAAAACAAAGTCACAGAGAAATTCTAATTCAAATGTTCCAAAAGGAAAGAAAGATTTGAATGGAAAGAAAACCAATTCCCAAAAACCTCCAACGACATTAAAACTTGTTAAGAGGCATACAGTATCTGGTCTTCAAAAATTCCAACCTGCTGCAATCTCAGATAACAGGCCATCTGTGACCAAACGGCCAACAAGTACCATATCTGTGTCATCAGCTGACAGCTCACCTATGGGTTCTCCTAGCTATGTAAAATCTAGATTACCCACTATGAGGAAAACACCACCAACAGCATCTACCACAAAACAAAGTACTTCTACAGATGGTAAACCAAGAGCTCCATTGACCAGACAAGCCAAAGGTCTACAAAAAGATAGTAAGAAACCAGCTAGTCCTGTAACAGAGAAGAAAGCTACAGGTGCTGTAGGTAAGAAATTGTCATCAAGGAAAGCCAGTACTGGTACACCAACTGCTCAGAAGACAGGCAAAAAGGTGGAGGCTGAGGTGATGCGAAGGGGTAAACCAACCACACAGCCAGGAGTAGCAGCAGCAGGTTAGTGCTTGTAGCCCTCCCCCTTCCTCCCATACCCATCTCTTGTGAGATTCTCATCCTCCCATCAACTTGCATTCACCCAGAGATCCCAAACATCCTCCCCATCTGATTGGATGATCTGATTGGATGATCTGTTTGGACGATCTGATTGGATGATCTGATTGGATGATGGCTATAATTGGATCATTGGATAGTGTTACAATGCTATAGAGGCTTTGCATCATCACATGATGGCAGCCATGACAGAAGGCAGGAGCAATCGAATCTAAGCCTAAGAAAGAAACTCAATTCATGAGAAAGAATTCAGTTTCCCAGGGGAAAAGACTCTATTGTTCCTGCCTCTTGTCATGGCTGCCATCATGTGATGGTGTAAAGCCTCTATATCAAATGACTTTTTAAATTCATATGCAATCACAGTCTCTAAAACATATTGAATATGTAATGTCACGCAATGTAAGTCACACTGATACCTGTAACCTGAGAATGATGAGAGGCCATGTTATGACGTCATGCCAGCCATCGTTGTGACGTCATGGTAACAACAGTAATGGTAACAACCATGACGTCCTATCATATGTAAATAACATTTTCTGGCCTCAAAAAAAAAAGAAAATGTTTGAAGAAAATTTTTTTTGCTATGAATAAAACATGCCACAGTTTGTGTGCATTTAATACCAAATAGCTAAACAATGATATTAATCTCTGTCCTTATATCATAAGAATATTAATACTATAGACTGCCCAATCAGATGGCAATGCAGGATACTATATATATACACAATATAAACCACCGAATCCACAACTGTTAATAATGAATTTATTTATAACAGTAAAACCATAAATATTTAATGACTTGCAAAGCAATACTGTCAAGGTGAATTGGTTTTCACCGTTTGATTGGAAAGGAAGTTTGAGACAGTCACTTGAGTTAAGAGAGGAACTTGCTTGAAGAGATGGCAGGGGATTTCCACAACTTTTGATTGTATTTTTACTCGACGTTTTGAAGATGAGTGGCGAGAGAGAATCTTACCAGGGAATTGTCATCTGTAGTTTTCTGCCTCTCTTTCTTCACCCAGCATTCCTAAGTCTTCTCATAGGTAAAATAATCATAAGTTTTATTCGAAATTTCCACCTTTAATTTCATCAAACAATCCAACAATATCCATTGTGGTGGAATTAAACAATAATGCAAGTCATGAACTCATAGAAATTTTTTCTATACTTTTTTATCTCTTATTTTTTGAGGTTTTATTTGTTTTCATACGTGCTTTCAAGCAGTTTAAAGTTTCACGAATATTCCTTATTTATATTAGACATTCGTGAATCCAATTGCGCTAGTTATTCTGCTTAAACCTCCTAGCACTAAGGTTGTCGCTCAAATACTTCGTATTGGATTGGATTCATCATGTCCGTAGACACAGTTGTCAAGTTCAACCTTAACAAATCTCTGCATAGTTTTTTATCCTGTGCAAAGTGCTGGGTTTGGCTGCCATTTGGTATGACTACTTCAATTATTTTCATTTGTCTTTATTCCTTGTATTTCTCCCACTTGTGCGTGTCTTTACCTAAATTAGCGTCGATTTAATTTGCAGTTTTGATTTACGAAATTTAGGAACTGTGTTTTCGATTTGTCGTTATTTATTTTGCCGGGAATTTTGAAGAATTTTCACGTGCAATTTCCCCCCGTTTTTTTATTCAGTTTTTCTTGTTTGTTTTTAAAACGTTTTTTTTCTTGGAAGTCAGATTTTTTTATTTCGAAAACATAACGGACATGTATTCTAAAATCTAATCAAAAATTGAAGTTCATTCTCATTCTGAGATTTTAATTTGATTTATTTTTTTATTCATTCTTTGTATTACATTGAATAACTGTGAATTATATTTTTCAGTTTATTTTTTGGTATTTATTTTTTGATTTTGCTGGCCATGTGGAATATTAGCTACTTGGACCGCATCAGTTTGAATCAGACAATCAGACAAGGGGATTCTCTTGCGGTCTAACCACAGTCTGCTTTGCAGGCTATTAATAAAATAATTTGTAGTACAACCAAGACAAAAATGTCTCTTCAGGCTAGACACAATATACTTTAATCAAGTGGTCGATTTTTAATTGATTTTTGAAGAAAGAAAGGAAGAACAAGAAAGGAGAAAAAAATTCTTGAATTTCTAGAAGTTTTGAGTTATTAATCAAAAACTGAGCCCCCTGGTTAAATATTATTGTTATTATTATTGCTATCTTTATTATAAATAAATAATATATATAATATATATCAGAGATTTTGAATGGCTGGTTATGACGTCATTGTGCCCTCACCACTAACCTGGAAACTAATTTTGCAAATACGCATGCGCAGACTCATGCACCTTACTGAGACGATCCCAGATGCTGGAGCCCTTATTTACTTTATGTTTGCTTTATGAAGAATTTGCTTCGTTACAGGACCTGCTGATAAGAAATCTGTGACCTCAACAAAAACAACAGTCGTTTCCAGTCCTAAACCACCCATCAAACCTCTCAGACTCCAAGCCAAAGGAAGCCCAACCGGTAAAACAGCGCTCAGCCCAAGCAAGCATTACGCATCACGACTGCCAAGGAAAATAATATCCCGTGACACAAGCACTGATAGCGGACATTCGCATGAAGAATGTGATATCGACACAGCATCTATCGGTACAGATAGTTCAGACTTCCTGGACGGCCAAAAACTGTCCCGAGGCGAAAGCTTCCCTCATGACCAATACGACGCTGATCGATCAGATCTGGAATCGAGTACCAAGTCATGGCAGTACCAATCACGCGCACCGGATATTCTTACCGGCACGCGCGAGATACACACTCGTTCCGCAGAGGTTCAGGTCCAGATGAGTGAAGATGAAGGCTTGCAGGAGATATACAACAAGTTGGTCCATGTGGAGGAGATGTTCCAACTAAAGAACAAGCAGTACCAGGATCTGGAAGCTGTTATTGCCGATAGTAACACTGATATCTTGGCAAGCGCTATGCTTTTTATCATCTTGTGCAAAAAGGTATGTTACAGTAGCTGGTTAGCAGTAATCTATAAGAAATGTTTATGAGCTAAACATGCGATACACGATTGCTGTTAAACTTGCCAGACGAGGGCATTACAGAGGAACTGCAGCTGTGCTCTGACTGTGATCAGCCCAGAGTTAGTTCAGGGTTGGATATAATTGAGGGTCGGTCAGTTTGACCAGCATTGAAATCGAACATTTTTATTGCGCAAGTTACAACAAGTCACCGATACTTCAGTTTCTGTACGGAATGTTGCAGTTCGCTTAAACTGTTACATCCTAAGCACACCTTTACAACTTGTTGCATGAAACACGATGAATCTGCACCCCCTAGCTTATGTTCCTTCCCTGACACACCCATCCCCCCTTTTCCATAAACTTGGTATTGCGATTATGTTCTTTTCTTTGATTTATGAATGGTAGTCTCATTATTCTTTTCTTTTCAGCTCCAAAATAATGGTAGACTTATCATGCAGCTAAAGAACCACTTGCACTCCACAGAATCAGAATTGAAACAAGTACAGGACAGACTAGGTAAAATACACTTTTAGGGAAAAAGCATATTGCGTTCGCAAGTATAATATATTTACTTATATTTGTTTGTTAGGTCTCTCCCTTGATTCGACACGCTGTAGGGCTCAAAATAACGGCAACTGAGTCATACGCCGGTCAAGATGTCTGGCATATGATATTTTATTTTTTATTTTCTCAAATATGACCGGTCAACATGTCCGTTCAAAACCGTATTTGACCGGTCAAGTACCAAATTTGGCCGGACATTGACCGTTGACCGGCCGTTATTTTGAGCCCTGCTTTTCTTCTGGTTTTGCGCTTTTCTTCCGTCAGCAAAAACGTAACAAGGTAAATTCCAATTCAACCTGTCATCGTTCTTTTCGGCAGCCGAGGAAGAAGAAAACGGCGTCAAACTTCAGGAAGAAATGATGTACATTAGAAGTGAGCACACCGTAGCCATCCAGAACCTGAAGGCCGACCATGATAACAGAATAGAGGAATTACGGTATACCATGAAGAAACAACTCGCTGAGGAACAGAAAAAAGGTGATCATTTTGCAGGAGGACAGGGGACTCAGGAAGAAGAGAAGTGAATGGGAGATTGGGGGTAAGGGGGAGAGAGGGATATGACTTGAAGAAAGGCGAGACCATTACCGATCCCCTTGTATGACCAAAGAAACTAGTAATCCAGTATCTGCATGACTTTCATTTGGCCTCAAGTATTTAATGTAGTGTTTGTGTGTCCATAGCGGCTGATGAACGTGTTGCTGAACTACTGGAGCTTAGCAAAGTCCACGAGGAAAAGGTAAGGTCTTATTTTGGAAACAAATTTCGCATTAGCTGGGAAAATTAAGGCTCGCACGCGCACAGCAACAAAAATTTATAAAAGTGAGAAAAAATACTTAGTTTCTTAGTTCTTGGAGGTCCTAATAAGTGAGAAAAAATACTTAGTTTCTTAGTTCTTGGAGGTCCTAATAAGTGAGAAAAAATACTTAGTTTCTTAGTTCTTGGAGGTCCTAATAAGTGAGAAAAAATACTTAGTTTCTTAGTTCTTGGAGGTCCTAATAAGTGAGAAAAAATACTTAGTTTCTTAGTTCTTGGAGGTCCTAATAACATTCCTTTTTTTCCCTTAAGGTGGAAGAAGTCAAGAAGCAGCACGAGAAAGCCATAGCAGATTTACATGAGAAGTACAAAGATGAAATCGTTGAGGTGGAATCCAAACATTCCGAGCATATTGACGGTAAGTCAAAAACTGTACTTAAATGGCAAAAGACAGACAAGACCTAAAATCTGAAGCTGTCCAACGTTGTCTTACAGTTTCTGACTAATCCTCCTTTTCTGCAGAACTGCTTGAAGAACATCAAGTAGAGATTGAAACGATTAAGAATGACTATGAAGAACAACATGGCGGGATTGAGGTAACTATTCTCTCTTCCTTCCTTCCTTCCTTCCTTCCTTCCTTCCTTCTTTCCTTCCATCTATCATTTTTCTTTTACTTTACGAAATATAATAACAGAACTTCATACAAATCTATTGTATCTGTATCTAATTTCAGTCGAAACTCTTTGCCGTCACCAATGAATGCACTTCGCTAAACATGAAGCTACAGCGACTGCAGGAAGAAACTGAAAGGGACATCCAGTCAAGAATACAGGTTAGTCGTCTATCATACCGTCCGACGCGCTATGTACTGTTTAATAAACGAGTAGGAGTGTTTTATCAGGTTTAAAACCATGAGGCGTAGCCGAGTGGTTTTAGACCTGATAAAACACGATTTACGAGCTTATTGAACTACTTATGAAACGTCTAGGTGTATACATTCATGTTCTACTAAAATTTTAAAGATAAAATTGAATTTGGCTAAGAAAGTTGGAGTTAAAGCTTATTCAAATTAGGACGATTTTGTATCTGATATACAACCTCCTCCACGGACAATGATTTCTATTGTGTTTTCCTCATTAATTATTCATGAGTTTTATAAAGATACCTTTCAAAATTATCTTGGATATTGGATGATTTATATGAGTAGAGTTACTTGTTGGTTTTCTCCTGTGCTTCAAGGGTTTTTCTCCAGTTTTTCCTCCCTTCCCAAAAATCAACTTCTAAATTCCAAAGGTTTCAAAAGTTTTTATTTTTCCTCACACAGAAATAAATTTACAAACATATGAAATATGAAAAAACGTGGAAAGGTGCAGAAAACAGAAAGTGAATGGCGGATTAATAACATATGAAATTATATAATTGAAATCCAGTGAAAGAAGAGCCACTTATTGGAATCCACTGTTGATTCCCATTAAAAAAAAATATTTTTTAAAATTTTATATTAGGATGCGATTGAGAAATACAAATCGTTACCTGCAGAACTAGAAAGTATAAGGGTTGTGTTAGATATGAAGAACGAAGAAATCAAACAATTGAAAAGAGGACAGATGGAATCCAAGTTAGAGGTAAACATTTGTTTGATTCTCACTCTTTTTGCATGAATGATAAAATTACTTACGATATACTGTCAATCATAACGCGGGAAGCTACTGCCCATCCAATCAAAATCATCTGATTAAGCACTATATGATTGGTTTGGGTGGTGCATGCGTTTTGATTGGTCAGATGGAAAGCCATTTAAGAATTATGCATTAACCACGCCTTTTTGCCTTTCTTGATACAAGAAACCTGCTGAATAGACAATTTTCGAGGTGCGTGAGCGCTTTAAAAAATATCGCATTTTCGGGCAGCGTCAATAGTGCGCGTGATCTTGCCCGAAAATGCCTCTTTTCATGTTTGCGCCTGCGATATTTTTGAAAGCGCTCGCGCATCTCGAAAATGGTCTATTGGGCGTTTGCAAAGCCATTGAGTGTAGTGGTTAATGTATAAATGTAGTTAGTGCTATACTGACATTGTATCACTTGTATCACTATTCGGTTACGTTGACTTGACTACGGCTGATTTATATATTGATCATTTCAGTTGGACCATCTTCGTAAAGTGGCTGATCGTGCCAGGAAACTCGAACTAGAGAACGAATCATTATCATTTGTTGTGCAAAACAAATCCAAATTTGAAAGGTAAGAATGACTTTATTTTGACTTCATGCATCTGTTTCTACGTCACGTACTTTCTGAGTTTTAAATTATTTTCCCGCGATTCCTTGAGGACATTAATTGTGATACATCCATTCACCCATCCCTCCCCTCGGAAAATCTTAATCAGGGGACCACTTTCTTTCCATTTTCCCCTGAGAGGGGAGGGAGGTGGAGAAGAGGTCATATACAGCATAGTGGTAACATTTAAACATGTTTTTCAGGCAATTATCTGTCGAGCACGAACAACTTAAAAGCAACCTTGACCGAGAATCCAAAAAACTCAAACGCCTTTCTCTCGAGAATGAAGAACTACAATGGCGGCTGTGCAACTCTTCAAGTCCTGATGGCGGTATATCTCCAGACAGCGAGTCACCGCCGAATTCATCAAAACGACGTAGCTTCCGACTCTCGTCGTGTTCATCCGACGTCAACACGATTAATGAGTAGGAAAATGAAAACACGTACTCGACAACTGCGAAAACCCACTGCGCATGTTCGGAAAATTACAAACGAAACTACTGAACAGTTGTCGATATGGATTTTACGACTTCCGAAAGAAGTTGATTAAAACTTTGCAGTTTTGTTATCATTTTGACACTCATTTTCCGGACATGCGCACTGCAATCCTCCATTTTCGTTGCACCAGGGGAAAACTTGCCATAAAAGATCCAGACTTTGGATCGCTTATTTTGGAGATTTTGAAAATATTTACGACAGCATGTATGAATAGCTTGTAGTCATTCGCAGGAAGAGTGAAATAACGAAAGACATGACCACCATGCTGGTTAACCGACGTATCGAAAGAGACCAAAGAAAATTCTTTTGATGAAATCCTACCAACATGGCGGCCATGACGTAAAAAAAATCAGAAAATCCAGCAATAATCAATGTATATTATTCAAACATTACGTGGATATAGCTCAATACCCTATAGAGCTGTTAAGTTGTGACGTATTTCCGGGTCCAACTGCTCACAAAAACCGATAAAATAAAGCGAACAATTTTCTCAAAGAATAATCCTCCACCTGAAACAGTTAGAACTTTGGACAACAAATCCTGTCATAAAGAAAAAGTAAGGAAAATATTTATAAAACTGCTTTTCGTTTTGGACTCGGAAGTTGTTTTTCTATACGAGGCACGTCACACTTAACAGCCCTATAGAGGCTTTGCACCATCACGTGATGGCAGCCATGACAGAAGGCAGGAACAAATGAATCTGGTCTAATCTGATTTACATGAGAAAGAATTTGGGTTCCCAGGGGGAAAAGACTCTATTGTTCCAGCCTCCTGTCATGGCTGCCATCATGTGATGGTGCAAAGCCTCTAAAGGAATGTACTGGGAGAGATAACTGGATATCAAATTGAATAAAGCACTGTAGACAATGCTTATATCAATATTGCTAATATAGATTCGCTATTGAATTATGATAATAAATTCATAGTATAATTGAGAAATTTCAATCATATTTAGAAATCGTATGAATTAGTAGTAATTTTCACTTTAAAAGCCGCTTTAATTTTTAGGGAACAACTGTAGTATTGCTGAAAAACCTGTAACTCTTAAATAGCTTCCTTCTTAACCAATCAGAAACGCTCAAGAAATCTCAGCCAATCATATTACGCCATTACAGCAGCAACGTGAGTGGCGCGCAATTTCTTACGTTTTGATTGGCTCAGCTATTTAAAGGTTACAGTGACCTACGAATCTAATTTCTTTTTTTAGAAAAAAAATTTAAATTCTTTGAATTTCCAAAAAATTTTCATTGGAAAGAAATCAAAGTATTTTCTTTGGAAATCAATAAATCAATGATTTTTTCCATTTTTCTTTGCATTGAAGTTTTGATTCATTTTCTATGGGCTTGACAATCGAAAAGATTTTATTTTTGTATTGAGGGAAACCAAGGAAGAATTGTATATTTATTTTTTGTTTAATTAAGTTATCATTTGAAAGGTGCTTTTGTTTAAAAGGTTTGGATAAAGTTAAGTGTAATTAATAAATTTAACAAAGCTTACTGTACAAAATAAATCAGTAAAATAAAGAGTAAATAAATAAGCATTAAACAAAGACAACAAGCTGGTTCTTAATTTTGTGGTGGGAAACAGTTCAGTTTTTTTCTGTAAAGTCTTCTTTCTCCATTATAAACCGGAGGCTTCAAACCCTGTTTATCTTATTTTTATTTTATTTTATTAGCTTCGCCAAATAACTAATTATGTATAATAACAAAACACAACAAGAACAATGTAAGGCAGGGTAACCGCAACAGCCGTGGTAGGCCAATTACTGTCAGATTTGCGCACCTTAATAAGCTCGGACACACGGCCGTGCAATGGCTACGCCCAAAAACAAAGTTCATCAGCATATAAAGACGTCTGCAACGATGATAGCAATGCAAAAGTTTCGTAGCCAAGGAATCAAATTTACAGGGGATAAGTATGCGCATGCGCATGCGCCAGTTCGTGAGACATCCGGAAAAAGAATGTGTACGGCCAAGGCTGGCAGAGTTCCGAAGACTAGCAAGCTAAATAGGTCAGTTTATTCCTAGTTAGAAGATCAAAAAACTGGAGCCCACCAGGCCCCTCCCCCTGCAACGGGCCACTCTGTGGGGCGCGGTTACACGAGTTTCTAAAACCACAGCTAGCCCGACTGAAAGTAAAAGAACTTCGAACCGAAGAACCTGAAGAACTTGGAAGCTGATAAACAAGGAATGTGAGTTTAGAGAAAAATGCGGGAAAATGGTAAGCTATTTTAGCGTAATCCTAGTTAATTATGCTCGTTTTTTGAGAATCTTTATGTCTGTTTCCAGTAAAAGGGTCGAAAGAAGCAAAAAAAAAATAAGACACAACTCCAAATTTATCCCACTAAACCAGGATTTATTTTCTTCCTCACAGTTAACAAATCTATCGTGCAGTACATTGTTAAAAACAAAACTAAAGTAAAAAGTAAAATAAATACTCAAATAAATAGCACAAACACTTAAGTTCTTTTAAAAAATAACAATAAAATAATAACAAACCCTCCATATTTTTCTAACTTAGTAATGACACAACCAAAAGTAAAAATCTGATTCAATTATATTAAAGTTAAAACATATTTTGATTCTTAAAAGTATCGTTATACTCTTCATTTCAAATTTCAAATTGAATTAATATTTTTCATATGATATTGAATAAAAGGAAACAAGGCTACAACTAATTACAGTATAAATCCCATAATAGGGTCTCTTAGTCGCCTGGCCACTTTAGGGTTGTCACACGGTTACATACTCCAGGAATAACCTACATTTCACAATTTTCGATGAGGACTGATTTTATTCAGACTTTTTACATCCTTCTTTTGGACAGTTGGGGAAGACCTCTTTGACGGGCTGTACTCCAATCATGAGAATATGCCTGTCATAGCAGACAGAGTTACGAAACAGGGTATCAGTACCGTGGAGTCTATCCAGGACTCCAAGAACACCATAATTCTGGTTAAACCTAAAAAAAAAACCAGATTTAAATTAGAAATACTAGGGAGAAAAACCATGCATTCTCAGGACAGTTCAAATGATCCCCCCCCCCCCTCCTTACCCAGCCTTCTATTTGCAAATTTCTGTGAGAAAAGCTGGATAATGAAATAACTGAGATTGGCAGAAAAACAAACCCCTCCTTTCAAGGTCCTAGTGTCAGGTCCGCTTCCTGTCCTACAACATGGCTACCATGGAACTCTTCTACAGCACACTGTTCTAGGGATGAATCCAGGATTTTTAAAGGGGGGGGGGGGGTGACTGTTACTGGGTACTTTGTACCAATACCACAGGAAACCCATAAAAAGTGGGATAAATTGTAAAAAATGGCATCTCAAATCGACAGAAATTAAATTTGAGAGCTTCCAGTAAATCAAGTGAAAATTTGTCCAGATAATTTTTTTCAGTTCTAAACACCTTTTGTTTTTGTTTGTGCAAAAAAGCAGAATGACTAGTAACCCCCCCCCCCCCCCCCTCACCACCCCTGGATCCGCCACTGCTGCTCTCCCCCTAAAAGAGTCACAAGCATCCCTTGGCTCCTCTTCCCAATAAAAATAAATGCAATGAATAAAGGTTGTGTGACACTTACTTGAGATGGTGAAAGTCATGGGCTTCAGGGGAAGGCAGAAACGGAAAGTGATATCCGCTATGCGAGATATTGGTGGAGGTAATTGCAAGACAGAACCACATCCAAGCGGTTGCTATATGAGATCCCATTATCATTGGACCCAACAAAATAGGAGTGAGGTTTGAGATGACATGTTCCAGGGGGTGTGCATAGAGGGAGATGATGCCAATGGGCGCAGTCCACTCATGGTGCTTCTTGTGGAAGTATTTGTAAATTTTGGGGAGATGGAAAAGCCTGTCGAAGAGAACAATTTATGTATTTTTTCATCTATTTATTCATTCATCAATTTGTAATTCAATCTAACCATATCACCTTGTTTCATCCCATCCCATCTCATCATACAATTTTCATTTCATTTCATCCTATTCTTTTCTGTGGCATATTACCCCATCACATCTGTCCAATCTATTTCATCTCTCCCCATTTCATTCCATCCTGTCCCATCCATCTAACCACTGAGTAAATGAGTAAATCAGAATCAAAAACCAAAGCAGTATTTCATGAAATAATTTATTTATGTATACTGACTATACAGGTCTATAATAACCCATGTGCCAAACACCCCAATTGCTTAAAGTAATTAACATTATTTAAACAATAAGTCTTCTTGACACCTAGGTTATAAACCATACTATAAGCCTCGAAAAGTGTTACGAGAAGGGAATACTTTAATGACAAAGAAGCACAGAACAACCAACCCTCTGAAACCCAAATCTTATGATCTGCGACGAACAGAGTAAAACTACAAACCTGTGGGAATAGTAAAACCCAACTTCCTCAACAAGAATGAACACCAGCAATTCGACCAAGACCCACTGGAATGTCGGCAGCTCAGGCCCAAATGATCCCCCACACCACAGGTAGATAGGGTATGTGACGATGGTCAGAAGTAATCCAAGGAACTGGTTAAATAACACACCCTTGATGGCTCTGATTAGCTTTGCTCTCTCAACCTGCCACAAAGAAAGATACAGTAAGTTTAGTAGCAAAAATTGATCTGTAGAGAATTTTGGGGAATTTCTATAATTATTTCCTTCACCAAAGAAAATGATGTTGGAATTGCTGGGGGGGGGGGGGGGGATTTTGATATTAAAGGGGGGATGACTGTCATACCTTTTAGGGGTTAATAACTAAAATGTAGTAGTAGTAGTGTCATTTGGTACCATTTAGGGGTGAAACTACAAGACTACAAGAAGGAGAATGTTGGTACCTTTTAGTGGTCATTTAAAAAATTGAGTCATTTAATAATTATTGATCCCCATCACACACAGTTTTATGAAGCAAGTACTGGATTACCTCATTGAAAAGACATCAGACCCTCTACTCCATGCTACCAATAAAAGAGGGAGAATCTCTATGCCAATCAGAATGTCTTATTCTTCCTAATTTATTTAGTCAAATTTCCTTCTTTTTTCTCCAGGGGAGGATCTAGGGGAGGCGGTGCACACCCTCCCTGATGAGCTGATATCTACTGTGTTATTGGTGCTTGAGTCCTGGATCCATCCCTGGTCTCTCTTGACTCTATCCTCAGCTGCCACTTCAAAATCCGATGTTACCAATCAGAAGAGTGGCATGGATAACTACTGGAACCATTACCATAGACAGATGTTTTAAAAATATTTATCAAAATCTTATATTTATTTTTGACTTACAGGCTGGTTTTGACCATCTTGGATCTTGTACTTCAAGGCCCACTTGGGTTTTCCAGTCAAGTCAATGTACAACAAGCAACAATTTGCAACCCAGAAAACCACAAAGGTTATCACAGAAGTACCTGAGTAGAAAAAAATACAATTAATACTTCTTACTTATAGTGTTTATGTCACTGTTTAGATGTAGAAAATATTTCACTTCAAGCAAACATACCAACTGTGAATAACACAAAGTCATTTCCACCAAAAATCAAGAGGCAATTCTTCCAGATGCTTTGCCAAAATTCTCCTGAGGCTCCCCAGAGTTTCTCAACATGCCTGCAGACAAAAATTGAATATATTCAACAGTTAGTTTAGAAAATAATAAAAATTCTAACATTTTGAGACACTGTCATGGCAATTTTAATATGATAAATTAATGTTCTGTCAAATTTAACTATAGATACTGTTAAGGAATACTGTCTTGTGGGTAAAGGTTGTTAGATCATTTCCTTGATTTGAGGATCTTTCTCTGGGTTCTCCAGTTTTCCTCCCTTCACAAAATGCAACATGCTAAATTCCAATTTGATCTGTGAGTTAGCTATGCCCTGACTTAAACCAGCCCAGAGGTTGTTTCAAGGTCTGATAAAATTGATGTTTATTCATAGGAATCATATTTCTTACCATGTTATTGTGTTCCTTGCAGCAGCAAAACAAATGAGTGCAGTGCCAACAATGAAAGCTGTTTTCTTGATGGACTCGATCACTGACTTGGCCTTGACAAGAAGGTAATAAAAAAATTAGTAAATAAACAATCTAATATTGTGATGCAGTAATTGCCTTATTTTTGGTGCAGTTTTACAGTCAATTTTCGATTTTAACCTACACAGTTTTTGCAGTTATCATAAATCTTAGGCCGCTTTAATTAGTGAAAAAAAAGTCTACATGTTCTGTTTTAGTAAACGCAAGACCAAGGCAAGTGTTGCGGTATTGCAGTTTTTTACTTTTTTCTGTGTGGTTTTGTGGTATTCGAACTCCCTTTACGCCTCCCCCCTCAATACAGCTAGTTTCTAGCAAACAATAATGCTTGCAGTTTTGGCTCAGCATTTACTGTGCTACATGCCATACTGTAGTCACTTCCACGAGTTTTATATTTCTTTTTGACATTTTTTGGACAACTTTTAATTGTACTCTTTGCCGCTAACCAATTAGGTATCCGCGCTTCACTCTGAAGTCTATGTAGCACGGTATTTGAGTACAAAACATTTTATACACAATAAAGATAGTAAACCAGTGTATAAAGCATATCAACCAAGTTAGTGAGTAAACCATAACATTAATTACACTCCTGCTCTCCTACCTTTGTTGGTTCTTTGTTTGGGTCTTTTGGCTTGGCCCAGTCAGGCAAGGGAAGATCTGGGTACTGTGGTTCTACTTCAGTCATAACTGTATACAGCTGAAAAACCTGGAAAAAAGAACCCAAAAAGAATATGAAAAAGAGCTTTAGACTATATGTCAGCTTGTTAATTATTTGTTAAATTTATATTGCAATTTTGTTCAAGTGAGTTAAGTAAGGGTTAAAAAATAAATGCAAGTACTTTATGGGGTTTAGAGCTCCTAGCAATGATAGAACGCTACGAGGGCGAAGCCCAACATTAAACATTAGTATTCGCCATATAGTGAATACAAATAAGACCCTGAAGCAAAAGAAACAAAAAAGGCCTCTATATATAGAATACTAATATCTACCTTAGAGAATACTAATTTCTAACCCCATATTTTCCCTGTGCTTCAAGGCCCCCACCACTTGACACCCTAGTTTGTCTATGAGAGCATTGAAATACTGATTGCTGATCGGTCGAGTGAGTATGACTATTTATCATATGACCGTATTTCACTGTACGCGTGATTCTAAAGAAAACCTTTGGGGAAAATGTCGTCAGCAAAAAAAGTACGCTTTTCCGAAAAGTGTAATAATTTCCCGTTCGGACTCGCCGTTCGGACTCGCTGCCGTCAATCATGTAAAAACTACGCATTTTGATTCGCATTTATTAAAAACGCTTTGAAATCGATTTTTTATATGTGGTCATATGATAAAATGCTTATTGACTGAGTTAAGGTCGGTCCGAACGGGAAAATATTTGGCTCTCGGTCCTTGGCACGGAACTCGCTGCGCTCGTTCCGTACTTCAGGACCTCGAGCCAAATATTTTCCCGTTCGGACCTCCCACTCAGTCAATAAGTACATAATTCTAAATCACAGTTAAGATATTCTGAAATTTCAGCTATAATATCTTGTCAGTGGATTTTAGGGGATTTTTTTCCAACATCAAAAAATATAGTTTTACTTTCAAAAATAGAAAACAACATATCATGTGAATACAGTAGGACTGACATCACATAGCACATTTAGGTTTTTTATTCATCTCCTCATAGTATTATTATTAATCTATTTATTTTCCTATTTCATCATTTATTAATTTTTCCCCAAAGTCTTGCAGTGATGGATATCCCCCCTTTGCAGACCCCCACCCCTATGTAGATGTGACCCCCCCACCCCTATGTAGATGTGACCCCCCCACCCCTATGTAGATGTGACCCCACCCTGTCAGGGTGTGGATATGAATTTATTACTCAGTTAGCTGTTCTTTTACTACGATAATCAATATTTTAGCTTAGTTTAATTCTTTTTCCAAAACAAAGTTATGTAATCAAGCGATAAGTATTTTCAAACATTAAAAATGTCAAGGCTTATGAGACGACGTTTCTTCGCATACATAAGCTTAACATCGTCGAAGGAAGATAAGATAATACTGCAGTATTCCTCTTTTTTTTTGATTATAATCAATGCTATTTCTCGTTCAAAACAATACTTATTCCATCAATGTAAGGATTATATTCGTGCACTGTACAGTATTTTGAATGAAATACGATCAAGATATGAATGACAACAATGTCCATGTTGTCAAGAAAAGACCAGAAAATTCTTCTAAAATTTGACCTCAGATCAGAACATAAATAGCGATTTTTACCTAAAGATGGTTCCTCAAGCTTTTCCACGTCTTCGTGTACCAAAGAGAGGACGAAATAGTTGAATGACTAGCTAGAAAACAGAAAAATCAAGGCGATCTTTCTCTTTCCTGCTGAGATCCAAGGTGGTGTTGTGATGTTTATTTGTTTTTATCGCGTCACATGACAGTACAAGTGATCAAAGTCCATGAACCACAGGTAGCCCAACAATAGAAACTGAAACTACGAAGGTCACTGAAGGTTGCATTGCATCTGGAGAAGAGAGTGGGGAACCACAAAATCGCGATAGAAATCATAATTATTTGGCATAAATAATTTTGCGCTGCTGCGTTTGTACGGGAGTTCGTACGGGAAGATTCGTTCCTTTACATTTTTTTAAACAGAGTGCGCGCGCGTCTGCCGTTCTAACTGCTTCGCTCGTGATATCTGGAACGCTTGCTCGCGCGTCTTTTTGCTCCAGAACGCGCGGAAACTCTACAGACTATTACAGAGCCCTACCAAGATTTTCTCTTGGCCCTGCATATTAATAAGAAATCTAACTTAGATGTGCGAAGGGCCAGAAAAGTCCTTTGAATACAGTTTTTGGAGCACTTCAGTTTGGCCACAGTATAGGTGCCGACCAAAAGAGCAAAGGCTCATGGAACAAGTATGATATGCGCGCGCCAAACAGTCTAGTCAACGCAAGATGCGATTTTTAAAAGAATCACGCCACGGCCTTTCGTTAAGAATGTCGAGTCGTTGGTTAGTATTATAGTAATCTTCGTGCATAAGAAGATGTATAAGATCATCGCTTTGGCATTCGTTGCTGGCCTCATATCTGCAGAATATTTCGTGATTAACAATCCACAGTCATATCTCAGTGCACAGCCCAGAGTTGGTACGTAAAAACAACTAAAGAAATTTACGAAAAAATAATTGTAACGGTAAACATACTCGAAACTCGCCTCCCGAAGCTCAAACTCTCATCAACATCAGCATCTAAAAATCCAATTTTTTTCAAGCTTCCCTGCTAGCAGAGTCTCAGTCTTAGAAAATTTCTGACGAACGAGACATTGGGCCTATGGGAGACTCTGCAATCTGCTAGCATGGAACCCTTATTCATTGAATATTTTTTTCTGGTTTAGGTTCAGCATGGCGACTTTGGAGGCGGCCGATCAGATTTATTCTTAACACGAGGATTTTTCAACGAGTTCTATCCTGGTTCACGGGGAATGTGAGTGAAGACGCTGAGAAGAAAGGAATAAACTTGACAATTATTGATGAAAGTCAGGAAACTCCTCAGTCAGACTTGCCAGGACAACAAGAAGAAGGTAAGCCACGTATAATTTGACTTCTCATGCCAGGGACCGCGCAGGAGAGCTGGGGGGGGGGGGGGGGCAATCTGGGGGAGGGGCTTGCCAACCCCCCATTTAAAACTATGCTTCGCGGCCCCTGCATGCTTGTCTGAACTCAAACATTTCATCGATACCCTGAAACAACGTCTGAACTGATCAAAATTAGTGCACATCTAATTCACAGATTGAATTTCAGTGAAATTTAACGTGTTAGGTTTTCTGGAGGGAGAAAAAAACAGAGAAACCCTCAAATCAATAGGGGGTCCAAAAAGCTCTGCTCATATGTGATTCATAGTCCAGGAATCGAAGCCGATACCCCTGAGAGATGGGAGGCGAGTTCATTGACTCCACACTAACACTAGTTCAGAAATGGAAATGTTTTTTATCGCAGTTTTTTCTCTCTTTCTTCCTCAGAAAAACCTTTTAACCCGACTGAGCTTGACGACTTCCTCAATGACCCAGAAACATTCATGGCTACAATATTGCTGTTCATTTGTGGACTGCTTATAGAATTAGGTGTCATTGGCTATTTATTCATCTACCCCATCTATCTGGATAGGTAGGTACTTCTCGTGCGCCATTCATAGTGCTTTAAAGGCGCGGACACACGGTGTCAAAACAACATTGCGTGTAACAAATTGCGTCGTGTGAAATGGCTCGTAACATCGATTGCCTGTAACATTGCGCGCAATGTTCCATCGTGTAAGCGCACCCTAAGAGTTTAAAGTGCTTCACAATCAGACGCGCGAAATCGTACAATTTGTCGTCTCAACAAAATAGAATGACGTGGTAGACGTCAATCAAAGTGTTTCCATGACACTGTCGGAAAACACAAATGTTTCGCACGTGGCTATGGAATGTCATGGCCCAAACAAGAGTCCGCAGTAATTGGCTACCCGCTGTTGTGGTTCCCAACCATATCACTGACTTTGCGATGGTGAAGCAAATGAAATAAAAATAAATTAACGCCTTGATTGACGTCCACCAGTCTACTTCGTGGCGACGACGTTTCCGCGCATGCACTGTAGACCGGCTTACCTCTGCCTTTAATTGTTTTCACTATTTTTCGTACCCAGGTATTCAGGTGAAAAAGATAATAATAAGAGACGTAAAAATCCTCGACGCATCAAAAAAAACCGCAAGAAGAAACGAACAAACAAGGTTACCTTTTGAGTATGTATCTCTTCTAAAAAGTCAACGCACCAAGATTTTGCAGTTATTACAAAATATAATTGATAAATATGTGATTGAATATTAGTATAAAAATTACATCTTTTGATATAAATAATTTTATATAAACCTCTTTATAATATTGTATATATGATGTTAATTCTGTAATATATTCACTAGGCATTCGATGTCCTCTTTGTAAGACTCATAGCGTTTCCTCTCTTTGTTAAGAAATACACTAACCATTAGCGCAATGGATTGTGGGATATGGTTGCCATTAGCAACATGCTGAAGAAGTTTTAGTCCGGTTCTAATGTCTTTAATCGTTTCAAGTTTTTCTTCGCTTTTTATCAAGCCAAAGTAAACCAGAATCGACTGCCCTAGTTCAATTTCTCTATATCTTGTTGGTTCCAAAACTTTCATGAAAAGAACTTCACAGCAGTGGTCAGCGGTTACCCAATGTTCTCCATGCGCAAGAACATCACAGATTCGCTTTAAGCCTTTACCCAATACATTTGCGTCTTGATCCTTTGGCTCTGGAAGGATTTCTTTGAGAAGAGCAGATTTGAGTGTTTGTCTGTGGAGATCTCTAACTTGAGCAAAACGCGGGCTTGGCTTGGCCAGAAAAGAAACGAATAAACCCGCAAGGGATCTTGGGAAGTAGTCTTGCTCGAACACGTGTTTTAGCGCCATAAAGGGACCTTTAAGGTTTTCGACTATTTCAATTCTAGACTCGCTTTTCAAAAGACCCATTCGCACAAGAATAAAAGAACTTAGAACCATGTTGCTAATATCAGGTCGGGAAAGTGCTTGTCCAAGAAAAACATCAACGAAGCGACACAGGGTTTCCACTTCATCTTCGAGAATTCTACAAAGCAACAAGAAAATCTCTGCAATCCTTTCTTCGTCCCAGATTTTCTCCTCATAAGAGATAGTTCTGACGAGCGCAAACTCGAGGAAACCAGCTCCACTTTCCAGGACTAGTTTCATGTATTCACGATGCGTCATGATGATGTCCAATACAAATGATACAAAATGTACTGGACATTTCTCGTATCTCACAACATGATCCAGAGCTTCCAAACAGCTTCTAAAATCAATTGACTGCACTTCAGATTTGACACCACGGTTCGACAAATTACAGCATTCAAAAATCTTTTTTGTCAAACCTTTGAGTTCTGCTCGTTCTTTCAAAGAAATTTTGTCACAAAATTCCTCTAAAATCGCGTAAGCATCGGATGGCCGAGATTTGATTGTACAGCATGCTTTGATGAATAGTTTCAATAGATTTTCATCTTCGTACAAGTGAGGTCTTTGTTTTTCATTTTCGCCATTTTGAAACAAATTTTGACACAATTCTTGTTTATTTTCGAGAGGAAGTCTGTTATTTGGGCAGGTAGAAATAGCACCATTCATCGTTAATTTCAGACCTCTCAGAACTCGTGAAATAATTTTCTTGGACCCCAAGCCATGGTTTGTCATTGTAAAGCCATTCATAGACCATCCATTCGTGACTGCTCCATTTAACATCCACGGCGGAAGAAAGTCTTCTTCTTTCATCTTCACACTGAATAACGACACTGGAATCAACTCCAGAAGCTCTAAACATTCTTCCTCGCAGCGGCTGAGTTCTGAAAATTTCATCTTTTCATCATCCCTTACTTTTCGGTCATGTTTCGGTTTTAAAATCCTTGTGAGAAGTTTGTACAGTTCGACTGAGTCTATTGCGATTCTAGCCGTTTTGTGTAACGAAGACACGTAATGTTTTTTGTCTGAAAAAATATTATCCAATTTGATATTTTGAAGTTGCATTTCTGGTGCCTTTTCGTCAGGATTTTCAAAATTATCTGAAGATTGCACAAAGTGTTCACCGTTATTAATGGAGCGACCATTTTCACCGCTTTTGTTTAAAATAACAGACGAAAGTGGAGCAGTTTTAGAGTTGCATTCCTCATCTGTTTTTCGTACGTCGAATTGTTCACTCGATGCAATATCTTTCCTTGTTTCCTGCAACAATTTAATTGTTAAAATTCCATTTCTTTCACAAGTAACACCATTCACATTATTCTCTTTCTTGTTCATTTGTTTTGTATTTTCTTCGCAATCTTCTACTTTATTCTTGACTGAACTAAAATCATTTGTAAGTTCTGCATCGATTTTTCCCACGTTGTTTTCACAAATTTCGGCTTCTTTCTTTATCGAGTTCTCAATATATATAACTTTTCCATCAGAAGTTGCACAAATTTGAAGCTGCGTAGCTCTTGGTACCTCTTCCACCAAAACTCTAGCTTTCTCTATCACGTTTTCCTGGTTCAGTTCGCAGACAAAAATCTCTGGCAACGCCAAACTATTACTGTCATTCTTCGTCGTTTCGTCTTGCTGTTCTGCTTTTAAATCGTTATCAAAGGTTCTTAATTTCGATGCATTTTTGTTTGCTGACAGCTTAGAAGATCCATTCAATAAAAGTTTTCTGCTGTTATGAGCCTGTTTTTCCACGCTATTGTTCTTGTCTTCAGATGTTCTCAGACTCCGTTTTTGTGGTGTGTAAGACAGCAAGAATTCTACACATTTTTCATGGTTTCTTGCTCTCGCTGCATCAACAGCTTTCTTCCCAAACTTGTCTTTAATATCCCGGTCGCATCCCGCGTCCAGCAAGATCTTCAGGTACTCCAGATTACCGCCCCTTGCGGCTAGGTGAAGAGCTGTTCGACCGACTTTGTTTCTGATGTTAATGTTGGAGTCTGAGGCAGCAAGGTTATTGAGGACTTGGTTATTTTCTTGGATCTCGACTGCGATGTGAAGGCAGGACATTCCTTCCTGAATGAAGGAATAGAGCGTAAATATATATGCTTCAACATGACTACTAATGTGAAAACTGAACTCAATGGGCTTGTTAAAGAAACGGAGGAGAAGAGGGAGAGGAGAGGAGAGGAGAGGAGATAAGTGATAAGATAGGTGAAGAAAAGAAGTGAAGGAGAACGAGAGGGTAAGGGAAAAAAAACTCTCATAAGCCTTAGTATATAGCGAAAGGATTGTATAAGGTCACCTTAGTCAGGCTCGCCACGTAACTTCCAGCATTGATCAAACGATCTACTGCTTCAACAGCCTTCTCCAACGTTGCAACGTGAAGTGCTGTAAAACCATTCTCGTCTCTCTGCTCTAAATCACAACCCGCCTTCAGAAGAAAATCCATGTACTCTAGGTCACGTGATATGACTACCTCGTGAAGGGCAGAGTAACCATATTCACTTCCTTGGCTGCCACAATCACTCAAGTCCGACACACTGCACTCGGATTTGGTCTTGAGGCGGGAACCGATTGGTATCAGCGCGGACATGGCCAGAATTTCCCGCGCTTTTCGTAACACTGACCTCAGGTTTTCGGCACTTTTGAGCCGGTATGGAGGCTTGGCAGTGGCTTCTGAGATATCCTTGAAATGAAAAATAATGCCGTTAAATCACAGTGAGTTTCTTAGAGAAGCGGTAAACAGCATAGTAGTCAGTTTAAACGAATATGTAAGAACTCCCTTGGCTGTAAGAAGACCAGAGATAGTATTTTTTTGTATTTTTTTTGTGGGACATGATGTTGGCAACAAATTAAAAGGCCTCGACTGCCGTGGTGTTTCTCATCCTCGGGAATCCAGGGATAACATTCTGTCGCTAGTTTGTCGCAAGAAATGGGCGACAAAATTGTATCCCTGGGTTCCCGAATATATGGTGTTTCTATGACTACCAATGGTCTCAGTTCTTTTCTCGACGTGTGCTCCAGCTTTCTGCACGGTCGTTGCATCAGAACACCACTTATGGATAGTGTTGTGGTCGGTACACGACATTTTAACACTGATTACTCCAATGTACGTCATATTGAGAACCCTCACTGATATCATACTGATAGCATTTTTATACAAACTTTATAAAACGATTGAAAACATTATAAAGCTGTGATATCCCAGTAAGGCAAAGGAATAACTTATAATTACTTCCATATGGTGTCTCTCTTAAAATTTATACAGATTAACTACAACTCAAACTACATACCATTACTCAAGTCCTTACAATGAAAGTACATCAGTTAACATATCATATTTGTGCAAACAGCTTTACAATATCGAAAATGCCTTAAATACTTGAGTCCATGCTCAAGAAATTTCGAGTTCGTACGCCGTAAAGACTCAAGAAGAAGTTCACGTTTGCCATGTTTGAAGTCATATTTGTAGATTTTACAGATTAAAAACGTGTTTAAAGACATATTGTCTGAGGTCACGTATTTGCGGATGCACATACGTAGTCAGTTAGAAAGCTCTACGGTATCCCAACAATGCGGGCGTCGAGGCCAGATGGATAGAATCATAGCCAATGAGTTGTAGTGGATGATTCACCGACCCAGTACACCCACATTACAGATATAAGTCTTGTAAGACAAGAAATGATAGATAAGAGACAGGATAAACATATATAGATCAAAAAATATTTGTTAAGGTCAACAGCGATGTTCATAAAATCTCGTTGTGTTGTACCAAAGCTTCAACGTGTCAGTTACTGCTTACCTTAGAAAGAAAAATACGTATCTTTACAAGAAGTTTGTCTTTCCAAATCCCTTCGTTTCTTCTCGAGTCTATTGTACCTTTTACTACGATAGTGATTCTTGTTTCTTCGCTTAACTCTTAGAGATATTTACATCAAGAGCTTACACTTTATAGGTGTTTTGTTTCAACGTTGTTGTGATGAACTCCGTGCTATGCTATGATATTGTTTGTTTTGCACTGACAATCATCATGTTGAGTTAACAATTAGCTCGGATGTACAAATCGTCAAGTTTGTCTGTAGCTCTGAGTGATTTGTACACTCTGCTACTATAATCATTCTCGTATAACCTCAAAACGTGTTTGAAGGCATTACACAGTAAGTGATACTACTAAGTTCTGTAGTCTACAGAGCACGCGATATTAAAGAAATTCCAGCGGAAAAAAGAACACAATAATCTGGTTAATATACAACTCGTAATTTAAGAATTCCAAAAAAACTGTACAAATTAAAGAGGATTTTAAAGAATGATTATGTCAAGGTTTGGAATTTGTTTTACGAAAATTTAATGCGTTTTTAAGAAAGGAAATCCGAAATAATCTGTGGTTATTTAACATCGTTAGCACGTCGTAAATGATAATCGTTTTTCGTTCAGTTTATTCAAGTTCCAAAGTTGGCGATATTTTTCTTGGAATTAAAAAATCTTAAGCATTTGCTCTTTCTAATGGACTGAAAAAATTACATCCATTTTCTATGGAGTATTTTAGTCGGGTTGAATTTATCATAACACTAGCTAGGTCAAATACATCTATTTGGATTTCCGTCGCATCACTCATCAGTGTGCTTTGTGGAACGAGTTTGGAAGTACAAATAAACACCTTCATCATTCAAAATCCATGTGAGCACAAGCAATGCATTTACACTGCAAATTATTGTAACTATTTTTTTACAAAGCTTATGCAGCACCAAAAATATTTGCCAGTGACACTGTAACCTTTCATTCATGATCTTTCTAGTGAGCAGATGACTTATAAAAATGAAAGATTTTTACCTACCATCTTGTTTGAGGCTGTTTTGGCGGTTTTTAGTGAAGAAAACGTAGCTTTGTAATATCATTGCAGATTTGAGGCGAACGATGGAGAAAGACAATAAAAAACACATTTGTGCCACCTTTGAAGGCTAATTTACAAGTTTTCTTTTAAAGTGGTCAAGTTGAAGCCGCAGATTCTTCTAGTGGTTCGAAGTTATTGGTTGAAACTTGCTAACCAATGAAAACAAGTTATATTGTATTTACGAGGTGATGGTGTACATCTGTGCATCATGGAATATCGGTAAACACAGTCACTACTCTCTGTAATTGGGCCATGAAGTTATGACGCGAATGCTTGTGAAAATCACACGGTTAACTGATTTATTGTTTTTCCACATTTTTCATCATTCGGAAATGACATCGAATAACTCGGATGAAGCTTTTAGTCATTCTAGCCACTGGCCAGTGAGACGGCAAAGTCGCTTAGTTTTTGACATTCTTCGTAAAACCAGAGTTAATCTATTAACTCTGGTAAAACATATCAAGAAGCTATTTTGTGTCAAATGATGGAATCGATATTCGAAGTATCAACGCCCGCTCCTCCTTGAGGACCAGTACACATCTATAATTGTGTGCGTGGGGGGGGGGGGGGGGGGGGATGGGTGGAGGGAGGGGGATGATTAAATAATCATGACGGAACGTCATCATACTGTAACAATATGCCAATATAGTAATCTTAATATAGAACGTAAAAAGAGATCTGGTTACTTATCTACCATCCGCCATCACTTCCCACTTATTCCTCAGTTCGCTATTGGGCCTTCAAGTGATATATATGCTTCTTATTCGTCTACCATTATCCCAATATGTTATCCCAATTTGGAGGCATAACACTAACTGACTAACAATTCACTCATGATTGTAAGCTGCACGGCTGCTAATAGCGCCTTAATATGCAGCCCGTAAAGTCCTCCACTGGTCAAAAATTGTAAAGCGCATTGAGACGATGTGAAATGCGCTATATAAGAACTTCCCATTACCATTAAAACTATGTTGCCAAAGTTGATCAAAACCATGCGCAAATTCGCGCGCGCGATCCAACAAACCATCTCTTGAAAAATGTGAGGTCAAGAAACAAGTACTTATAATAGAAAGAAAGAATGAAAGAAAGAAAGAAAGAAAGAAAGAAAGAAAGAAAGAAAGAAAGAAAGAAAGAGAGAGAGAGAGAGAGAGAGAGAGAGAGAGAGAGAGAGAGAGAGAGAGAGAGAGAGAGAGAGAGAGAGAGAGAGAGAGAGAGAGAAAGAAAGAAAGAAAGAAAGAAAGAAAGAAAGAAAGAATGAATGAATAAATGATCGCTGCGAGAGTCTGGTGTCTAATGTGATTGGTACTAACCGCTGTGCATTAGTATCGTCGTATCTTTTTCCATGATGGCTGCCGTCTGATCCGCGTGGTTCCGATTCTCCTGAAAACTTCTTCTTTTCAAGGCTTTAAACGTCTCGAATTCATCGCCATCCAACCAGTATGAGGACTTAAAACCAAGATAATTGACCACCCACCATCAAGGCCCAAAGAGCCCCAGTCAAAATGCCCACAAAGGTTCCCAATAGAAAGAAAAAACCCGGTGTTCTCGGGACGACAACGAATGGAGGTACTGGCAGTTTTAACGATTCGGCTATGGACGAATTCCTGGCCAAAAAAGGGCTTTACCGTAAGCCTATCGCCAAAGACGGCTCTTGTCTCTTTAGAGCAGTGTCTGAGCAGGTGAGCTACAGTTCTAGATGTTTTCTTGTTGTTCTTTTGTGAGGCAACAAACCGTTTCACTAGGTCATTGTCGCTGGTAAATCAATTTTACTTTACTCCATGTGGTAGAAAAAGCGGCTTTCAAAACCCCTTGCTTCCTTCTAACCTCGTTATTTACCCTTATTTTAAAAAAAATATTATATAATTATGCTCATAGAACGTAGCAAAGTTTTTAAATTGTCAAGAAATGAGTAAAATACGCTTAAAAAATGTTTATCTACACGGGTTTTAAGAACACAATTTAGTTTTTGATAAGCTTGTGCTTATGAAACTCTAGTTTAAAAACCGTTAATGTAAAAAATTCATTGATACTTGATACAATATTAATATTACTCACATTAGCTTCAATCATTTATATTTTCGTCTTATCTTAATTTATCCTAAATTGTAATGTTTGTCGTTTATTTTTGTCCAGAACAATGATGTCATCCTATTCTATTCGATTCTTTGATTGAATTGATGTCCCTCGTTCGTTCTTTGGGGTAAAAATTAACTCTTAGGAGGAAAAAAACTAGAGTTATACAATGTTTCTGATTAGATTCTGTTGGATTATTTCAGGTTCATAATTGCCAAGCTAGGCATTTGGATGTCAGGAATCAATGCATCGCTTTCATGCGTCAAAACAGAGGCCTGTTCGAAGAGGTAATTTTATTCCATTTGAAACACTTTTACTTTCATGTTTACGCTATCATGATGATATTTGAAAACCCTTCTAAGATTGGCTAGATTTTGTAGTGTGATTTGGTTATCAAGAATGTTTGATTTTATGAAGTAATTGAAGTATTTACTCAATAATATACAATATTAAAATAATTGGAAGGAAAATATTTATGCTGAAGTTAGGAAAGCATGTTGATTGACCAAGGGCAAAGATTAAAAAAATTATAAATTATTTTTGTTAATTGAATATTGAGTTTACTGATTTTGTTAATCTGTTTTCAGTTCGTCGAAGGACCATTTGATCACCATCTTTTCAAGTTGCAAAATCCAAAGGTGAGGTTGATTATGTTGTCCAGTCAAAAATACATAATTAAATTTTGTTATTGCCTCCCCTCCATCATTACTCCTGATGCTCTGGTTTCCCTTGCTCCTCAAAAAGTATTTCTAAACTCAAAAGCCAATATTTCTAAACAAAATTTCAAAATTCATAATACAGATACTAAGTTAATAATCTATCTCCTTTGGTCTTTGATTTAGGAATGGGCAGGCCAAGTAGAAATCACTGCACTCTCCCAAATGTACAGGTTGGTGCTCTAAATAGCTTATCCCACTTCTCAACAGTGACAAAAATAAGTTATGACCCTTTAGTTTTGTTTTCCTGTTTCTTAAAAAGTTTTTTTTTTTAAAAAGAGCTACAGTTGCTTTTTAAGCTAGTAAATGCACTAAAATCCTCTAATGTGTTTTGTCAATAGCCGGTTTTTATGGCAGACATGCTTAGGGCAGAAACAATGTATTTTTTTTGTATGACAAGAGAATTTAGTTCCCAAAGGAGGAAATTTCTATTGTTATGTTGTCTAACATGGCTGGTGTGAAAAACCTCTATTATTCTCGACGGTGTAGAATATAATTTCATTCACTCCTATAATCTTGAGAAGGAACATGAGCTACTTCTGACAAAAGAGCATACATATTATCCAGAAAATGCAAGTGTTATTTATCTTTTAACGAATAAAAGGACAAATGGTAATCAACAAAGGTATTGTCTTGTCCAGCATGGTTCCTATTGTATCATAATTTCATCTGTTTAGACATTGTTTTTAATTGGTCTTTGATCTTGTTAGCAAAATGAACAAATTACAAATTCTAAATATTTGTAGTCTTATTTTGGAAACTACTGAATTCTCAATCATGAAAAGTTCCAATAACTTTGCCCTTACACTGTTGTACCATAGGAAAAAGAGGATATTACATGGGTGCGTGGAGATACAAATTTATCTTCGAGTGTTGAAGAGATTTTCAACACAAGAAGATAAAATTTGTATCTCCAAGCGCCCATGTAATATTCTGTTTATTATATAATTATCAATGAAAAAGAGAAGAAAGATTTTTCGAGCTTTTTTCTGCTTTAAGAAGTATGTAACCATAGTGATGATATTTTCAAATGTGAAAATAACATGTTATTTTCACATGTGAAAATATCGAATTTTTGAGATAGAGAAATAAAGGTATTTCATTGATAATCATATAATAAATATGAGTTAATATATGAAAAATTTATGATTTTTATACAACTGAAAAATGAAAGTGATTTTTTAATGGTATATATTGATTCAAGAAATTTTTAGGAGTTTGTCTTTCAAATACACCGTGTTTGGTGTAATGTTTTCCCATTTCAGACCATACATCATTCCCTTGAGAATAAGGTTCTTTCCTTGTGTTGTGTCCATATTCATGTGTTGTCTCATGTTAAACAAAGAAATTATACTCAAGAAAATGACATTGGTCTGAAATGGGAAAACTTTACGTCCAACATCTATTGAGCTTCACTGGGAATTCCTCCATCACTCTTAAACAAATCCCTACATCCACTCATAACAAAAGAATAGTCCTTTAACAGCCATCATAGCCATATCAGGCTTTATTTTGGATTTATGAACTATTAATTGATTTCCAGGAAAGACTTTGTGGTGTATCAAGACATCAATTCAGCACCAACTAAAGTCACAGACCATGGTTATAACGAGAAGGTAAAATTTCACTGAAATCAAACAAAAATAGCAACAATGAGGATGTAACCTATTCATTACTGTTATTTAGATAAATGTCAAATTTTTAATCACAAATTTATTGTGGAACTTTTTACATGCTTTCAGTTTGACCCTGTTGAGCTGTGCCATTGCTGTACTTTACAGTGGTGATTAGCGATGAACGTTTTTTTCTTTTCTGAGATAGTAAACATGTTGCATTGTGGTCTAGTTTGGGTACAAATGTCTTGTGTTCATGCTTTATGTGATGTTGTTTTTACCTAAGCTAGACCACAATGCACCATGTTTTTCTAACTCTGTAATAGCCAGTGGCAAGCAGCTATAATAACAAGACATCAAAGAAATCGGGCACATAGTAATTGGTCATACTGTTAAAAAAATTGAAATAAAGGAGAATCTTTGTTCATAGAGGATATAACAAGGTCCTCTTATACAAAGTAATACAAATAAACTAATGATAATTACAACGTAAAGTGTTTTGAAGAAACCCAACTGGTAAGGAGGCAAACCAGTAGGCTATTCACAAGAATAGTTGAGAGGGTGAATTTGACCTAATCGAAATCGGGACAAATACAGTCTCAGCTAGTGGCCAGAGTTGGACTCAAACCCAGCACACCCAGCACCACCAGATTGCAAGACCAACACTCTGACCACTTGACCATGCTACCTCCTCTGTTGTGGTGTTCCTGCCTGTAGTTTTTGTCACAGGCAAATTCAAATATATATTAAATAAAATGTTTTTTGGTGCTAATCATTTGCAGAGTATCTGAGAGCATACATGTCTGATTTCATATCATCTCGCTAGGTTATCACCTCTCACTTTTTTTCATGACAGCATCCAATCAAACTACGAAATATCTGTTAATGACGAGTGAAGCAAACAGTAGCAAGGGTTTTTTGATGTTTACTTTTGTTTCCAAACAGATTTATCTCTGCTATTCCAATGGCAACCATTATGATATCATATATAAAGGCCATTTCCAAGAACATGCTGCCATGTGCCAATGTAAGTATTAGAGATTCATACATGTATTACTTATCCATGGGAAGGAAAATTCTTCATCTTGAAATATCATTCCTATACACCGTATTGAAATCGTATGGCCACCAATTTGAATAACTATTGTTCTGGACTGACTAGCATCTCTGTTGATGCTACATCCCAAATTCCTTTTTTAATTCGATACTCTTACAAGTAAGGTATAGACTATAAATAAGGAATTTGGGATGTAGCATCAACATAGTATAGAATTTGTGTAGGACGGGATGAACGACAAGCACCAACTGACTAAAGATTAACATATAGGCGTATATAAAGCAGTACGAACTCTGTAGGGACAACTAACAATGACGAAAAATACTAAAGAATGTGACGAATAGAACAATGACTAAGATACTTGAAAACTGAACAAAAGGACACTAAGCGAAAATGTGTAAATACTTAAATCAGATCTAACAATCTCATACATGGAAAAATGCTTTTATGTTTCCATGTAAACATCAATTTTATTAAACCCTTATACAACTTCTTGGGTGAAGAAACTTTGCTCACAGGCAGTAAGGGTTGTACACACAACCCCTTTGTACCTTTTCTGTGCAAGACAAATATTTCACCACTGTGCCATCCAAAAATGGAGTATGGCTGCCATATCGTTGAAGTAGTCCATTGCTCCAAGCATGAAGGTGTTAGATACTTGTGTGACTTTTATTTGCCTTGAATTATTTGTATTATACTTTATATCCGTCATGAAAGATGAATTTTTTTTTTCCACAGCTCTTCTGTATGAGATGGTGTACAATAAAGTATTTATTGAGCTTGAGAAGAAAGAAAAGAAAGGCAAACAGAAAGGACCAAGCACCACTGAAAATAGCCGTAACAATCAGAAAGGCATTATGGAATTGATGAATGGATGCATAACTGATGGGACAGACGCTGTAGAAAATAGTGGTGATGATGACGGCTGGACTGAAGTGAAGAGTAAAGCAAGAGGTATGTCAGTAGTTACTTTAGCTAGTATAAGGCTGCATATAATTTTCTTGATACGCAGGTCATTTGTCAGGCCAGGGGGCATGTTTGACCTGCAAAAGTTGTGACCAGGCAAAACTTTTTTTTGAAATCTAGCTCAATCAACTATTGTTGCTAAAGCCTGGTTGACACTAGAAATGCAAGCATGAGAATAATGACATACACAAGTGCAGATGGTACTTTAAGGATGAGTGAATGTTTTATTCTGTCCAAATATAGAGGGATTAACTAACCATGAAAGATTATCTGTGCTTGCATAAGTCCTTATGCTTGTGTCACTAGTGTGAACCAGGCTTAAGTTTGCCTATATTATTATTCTAGCCAAGCATGAAAGACTATCAAAGCCAGTAGAAGTTGAGGAAAGCAAGGAGGTTGAGGAAATCAAAAGCAAGCCCAATGAGGATCAGAAGAACCTCTGGGAGCTGCGCCGTTCTGTAGATCCACACCTTTATAGGAACATATCCCTTGAAGTATGGGAAGAGGAAAAGAATGTGCGCCAACAGCAAGACTTGGATATAGCTGTCACATTACAGTACAAGAACAATGACAGATGCTTTGTATGTTCATCACATTTTATGGTTTCTGTGGCAACCATATTGGTTAATTTAAAGATTTCTTTGGCTTTTGTTATGTCGTCCAACATGAAAGCAAATACCTCAAGTTTTTGTTTCATTCTCTTGAGAAAGATTTTAAAAACTCTGATAACATTCAATTTTATTGAACCTTGACACAACCTCTGAACTGATCTGTATCAGGATGCAGCTAATTTACAGATCAAATATGAAATTTAGCAAATCAGGTTTCATGGAGGGAGGAAATCTGGAGAACCCAGAGAAAAACCCTCAAATCAAGGAGGAAACTCTGACAAACTCTATTCACAAGCCCATCAATCAAATTGATTACAACATAAGCAACCTTCCCAGGTACCTGTTCATTTATGGTTAACCATGTAATTGTTGAGTATTAATTTTAAGTTATCTTTAAAAAGTTTTTTGTCTACTTTAAAATTGTTTCTTTATAACTAAATAGGTTATATATTGCTTGAATTATGCATATATGTGTAATATCTATATCTCATTATATCATTCATGTTCATTTTAGAGGACCCTCCTGAAAATCATCACCAATGAGTGTGGCTTCCTCGTTAAATATAATGATAAATAAATAATAAATAAAAATATATATTTTGTTGTTTAGGTTAAGTTGGGCCCACCTAATGCTCCGGTAGATAAGAACTACTCTGCTATCATCAAAGAAGATTATACTGGCTCTGGAACTATTTTGGTGAGAAGATCAAGTTGTTGACTTTTTTAGAACAAAATATTTATTCCAGAAATTATTAACCTTTTGATTTCTTTTTTATTTGCAGGTTTACATCCCAGAACTGAAAGAAAAGTAAGATCATCAATGCTACTTGATTTTGTCAACTTCCTGTTCATTGTTTGTTCTCTGATAAGTCTAACAGCACTTTTCATAATTCTGCGACCTAACTGCATCCAAAAGTCTAGTATTTTGGCTTCTGTCAATCAAAATAACGATGTGCTGAGTTCATTCTGATTGAGCGATAAGGAAATTCCTGTGACAAGACAGCCATTTTCACACTCGCACTTGAACAAACTTCAAACGTTGAAAATTTGATTAACTGAAGTAAAAAAAAAACACCATGCATCTGGAGTCGGTTGGTCACAGAGTTACTGTATGAAAAGCACTGTAATAGACTAATCTTGAATTGCAAGGCGTTATGGGGTAGCAAGACAAAATGAAGATGGCGGATCTTTTATTTGTCTTTCTTTAATGTCCATCTTCATAATTCATTTCTTTTCAAATTGTCTTGTGGTGAACTGTAAATGTTAATCGACACCATTACTGTAACAAAGTTTTGTATACTTGCTCCCCACCAAAATCGACACGATATGGTGTTATTTTTGGTGGGGAAATCGTCAAATTAGTCCATTGATTTATTGGAACATTCCCTTATTGGAATATTTTTAATATGGGTAAAATTTAAATGAATTGTTTTTCCATCAACAGACAGACGGTCCCTATACATTGTGTAAAGCTTTCAGATAACCAACAAGGTAAGGCTTATGTTATGATTATCATTTATGTAGCTCTCAAATATTCTACAACCATCACTCCCTGCTCACATTTGGATCCCAAGCATTGTGTTGTGGGTGTTAATCAATATTGAGGAAGCCCTCAGTAATACTGTTATTTGTTGCACAGTAGGCAGGAGGGTGTTTAGTATACATCTGAATTCTCTCGTATATATTGTGCTATATCAATCTGTCAGACTAGGTGTTTTGGCTTGCTTATAAAATAGCCTGTCAATGAATGTAGCTCTGATACAGCTCATTACTTGAAGTCGTTAGGGTTTTTGATATCACTACCACCAGAATCCTTTCGTAGTTCCTTTTGTTGGGCTAATTAACACCATTATCTTGCAACTTCCAAAGAAGCTCAAACATTTGAATGAGAAAAAGAATTCCCAGAGAGTTCTGGTGGTACTGGTATCAAGATGTAATAAGGGAAATGGTGAATTCACATACCTGGACACAAGCTTGAATTAAACAGCAGTGTGATTGTTGATTTGTACTTGTGATATCAGGTCATAACTACAAGGATCTCAGTGGATACTACAAAAAGGAGGAAACTGCTAATGGACCTGCACCTGAAGATGGTAATAGTTTTGAAATGAAACATCTCACTCTATTTAATTCATCTAATCCCTTTTATCCATACATCCATCCCACCATCCTTTCTACCATCTATTCATCCACCCATCTAATTAATACATTCTGTCCATCTATCCATTAATTTCATTCTTCTTTTGTTTGTTTATTCATCTTTTCATTTATCTTTCATTTATTTCTAGATAAATTTATTTATCGTATCTTTGTTTCTTGATTGTCTTTAGCTACAACCAATTGCAAAAGTTGTCATACAAAAATTAAAAAATAAACCATAGTAAATAGTTAACTTACTAAAATTAGGAATAAATCACTGACGTCAGACTCAGATGAGTTAACAGTCACCTAAGTGTGATGTCAGTCATAATTTATTCCTAATTTATTGGTAAATTTAACAGAGTTTGGATGGTTTAGTGTGGTATGTCATTCTTATTTACCATGATATGACGTCAAAAGTTGGTCAAAATTTGACGTCATATTATGGTAAATAAGAGGACACCACGCTATACCATTTGAAATTTGTTTTTCACCATAACAAATTCAAATAAAAGATTGAAAAATGAAGAAAAAATGAAGGAAAAAAAACCAACATTTCAAGCACGCACTGGCTCTCGTCATTCATCCCTATGTCCTCTTATTTACCATGGCTCTCGAACAATCAGCACCAGAAATTTCACAATTATGGTAAAATTTCTAATTTACTAAAGCAACATCAGGGTTCCCACAGTCAGGGAAAAGTCAGGATTTTATTTTTCCAGATGAGTGGGAACTTGGAACATTTTCGTAATTAGGAGTACTTTATAAGACAGCTTATAACAAATATTTTGATCAATTTCATTCAAGGTTTAAAGGACGATAACAAAAACAAAAGGAAACGCCCAGCAAGAAGCCGCAGAGGACCAGGAAAAGTATGTACCTGCTCTATACTATCAATCACAGATCCAGAATGATTTGAGGGGATGGCTGTTATCTAGCAAGCCAGTATTCAGCTTCCTCTCCATATTTTACATTACTCTTCATGATGTCATATATTTTTGTGTTTTGTTTATTTTTATGGTTTTGTTTATTGCTTTTTGAATTTTCAGGGTGGTGATGATACTGGCAATGTTTCTGTGAGTGGCTAGTTCTCTTTTTATTTTATTATTTTATTATTAGTGTTAAAATTTTGTTTTCTTTTTGGCTGTATTAACTCAAACCAGGTTTTTATAGAACTTTTTCCCCTGATTATTTCAGCTTCATATTATCAGTTTTGGTTGCTGTTCACTTGTATAATGGCATTTGTATACTTAGTATTTTATATCTGGTTTCTTTACCACTATGTAATTAGAACTTAAAACAATATGTATATTTTTGTCATATCAATTAACATTAAGAGATAGAAGATGATAAACTAAGAAGAAATGATAGAAAACTTGTTCAGTGAGTCACTAGCTTGTGCAGGGGCTGGGAAAAATCTAATTTCACCTGACTAGAATCAAACCCTGGACCTTCCAGATTCCAGATACCAGTCAGATGCTCTACCACTAAGCCACAGGGAGACTCATGTGGTTGTGGTCACTTTACTGGGTTGATATAAAATTGATGCCTTTGATGTTAGTTTTAGAATCGATTCTAAAAATAGCATCAAATAGTGGTCATGATGAGGCACAGTTTTCCTTGTCTCAGTACATTTTCTCTTGGATCAAAAGTATAACCAGACAGTGATTTTATTCTGCAGGAAGATGCACCTCGCGGCAGAGGAAGACAAAGAGACAGATATGGTAATAGACGACGCTTGCCAAAAGACGACAAGTATGCTAAAGATGAGGAAGAGGCCAGATTCATTGCTGTGAGTTAAGAGCATGGTTAATTTTGATAAAGACAGATTTATAACACAACGCATGCTCTAATTAGTCAGAATACCTTTTTTATGACATTTTTATTGTATATACACAAAATTACAGTCAACCCAGCTTGTGAATATTTTATCAGTACTAATGCCCCCTATCTAGGATGGCCGCATCTTCATTTTCATAATTTTCTAAATTCATATCTTAGTTGATGCTAATTTGAAATTATAGATAAGAATGACATCAACAAAGTTAGGAAGTTTGAGACAAAAATATTAAATTCTTGAGAAGTTATGAGAATTCTTAAAAAATGTGAAAAACACCAAAACGAGGCTTAGTAGTAAGTAAACAGATCACTGAACACAAACAAATCTCTGTAATTTTGATTTTCAAATAGCTTCACTTGAATTCTATCCATAGCAAGAAAACTTTCCAAAAATGTCTGCTTGTTCTTTCTGATTGTGGTGCTTTTTTTTTAAGATTAGGTTTTATTTCTGAAAGGCAATGGCAGTCATATTGGCATTCGGTCTATAAGTTTAACATTTCATAGCAAGTAAAACTTTTCCTGACTTCCAAATGTTTATATCAGACAAATGTCTTCCTGTCTGGCATCGAGATTTAAATAGAGGCCATTTCTTTTTTGTAAGATTCAAAAGAAACTTGAAATCAAATTTCAAAAAATTAATTGAATCTTCCAGCCTTGATAGGAATGCATGAGCTGGTTTGACTGTGACACTTACATAAATCCACAATTTTAGATATGTAGCAATTAATCACTAATTACACACTGTTTACAAATTTCTAAATTCAGAATGATATTTTAGAAGAGAGTATCTAAAATAGTCACATCATTTCTTTTTCCACTTGCTCTGAATTTGCACTTTGAACTTAAAATAAGCAGTATTTTTCATGAATTTGTGTGTTTATAAAAGAGATATAAAATATATTATTTTATTATAAGAACAGCCACTGATCTCATTTAGTAATTCTAATTTTGAGCAACCATTTCTACAGGAGCAAATAAAACTTGTTGAGTTACAAGAGAAAGACCCCAAGGCCTTCCCAGCACTTCCTGCTAGAGGCAATGCTGCTCAACTCTCACCCACGGCTACTGTGCCAGTCAATGTTTCACCACCACCTGCTGATATGGAAATGAAGGTAGAGTGCTTCTGTCAAAGTCTTTCAACACAATAGCAGCTTTCACAGAGTAGCTATTGTATGAAATTGAAATCTTTCTGTGTAGTTGGGTATTCATGGTTCACTCCCCCAGCCTTAGGTACCATTGCTATGTTCCACAAGATCAAAAAATTAGCTAGAATATTTCAAAGTCATGTGATTTCCTATACAGAAAAAATAAAAAAGCTAACAAACAGACAACAAACATTAATAAAGCAAAAAAAAAAAATGACAAGGGATGATAAAAATCATGTGCAAATTAAATTTCTTCTTGGTTTTCTAGGTTTCTGAGCCGACACCACCAGTGGAGGAAAAGCCTCAAGAAAAAGAAAAGGAAAAAGAAAAAGAAAAAGAAAAAGAAAAAGGCCCTGCAAGTATTGAGAGCAGCCCTGCTGCATTCTGGAGCAGACTTAAGACCAAGCCAGCAAGTGAAACAGCTAGCCAATCCAACTCACCCCTGACTTCCCCTTCCTCCAGAAAACCAGAAAACCAACCACCACAAACCCTTGAAGAACAAACAAAGGAAGTTATACCCAACAAGGATGAAGAAACCTTTGACAAGAAAGAACAGCAAGAGTCTACAGTGGTTAAAGATGTGGAATCTGAGCCAATTCAGGAGAAAGAGGCTTTAATTGATAATGCAGAGCCTTCTAGTTCTGACGTAAAGCAAACAAATGCTCAGGAGATGGAGAACAAGCAGTTCCAACCTGCACAACTAAAGCCATTGCCTAGTGATGCAAAGCACAGCAAAGCTACTGGCCAGGTCTTTGAAGTCAAGATTCCACAACCAGCTAAGCTAATGCAAACTGCTAAAATCTCCCCTCCTAGTAAGCTCACACAACAACCAAAGTCTCTACCACAGTCTTCTGAAACAAGCAGATCAGACAAGAATATTCTTTCTTCTTTAGTTGAATTACAGGACAAGATGACAGAACCAGTAATGAAAAATGAGATAAGCAAAGAAGAGAAAGAAATTACTGTGTCTAGCATCAGTGAAAACCAGGAGGTTATCCCTGCTCTCAGCCCTGAGGAACAACTACTTGAGCCTCCATCTTCCACTGTAAAACAAGTGAATGATGATGAAATGTTTGCCACTGAGGAAGAAAACAGCATGAAGGAAGAAGAAGCTGTGAAGGTGAACAAAATGAAGGTAGTTGATCCTGTTGGTAGTGGTGTGACTCCAGAAAGAAAGACTGTCACATTTGCTGAAAAGCACAAAGAAATCCCAGCTGCTCCCTATGGACAGTCGCAGAAGGGTATCCTGATTGTGAATGGAGCAAACAGGCCTAATCAGACTGGGGAACAAGGTTAGTTTGTCTGTCTGTCTTTCAATCCATCCATCCATCCAACCATCCATCCATCCATTCATTCAGTCCCACTCATCATATATTTTTAGCCATTCATTAATTTCTTTGTTCGTTCATTCATTCATTCATCTATCCATTCTCCTAACCTATCCAACCATCCATCCATCCATTCATTAATTTGTTTGCTAATTCATCCATCCATTCACCAACCCACCCATCCATCATCCACCCATTCATCCTCCCATCCACCCATTTATTCATTGCAGCCTATAATAAGTGATCCATCCTATTATCTCATTGTAGGTTATAAATCACCCAATACTGAGGACTACACAGCTGTTTCTAAGGTATGACTCTTTTTTTACTAACAAAACTGCAAAACTGAGTCATAGGTTTTCCCCTTTTAGAGATAAATCTTCACGTTTTACTCTTAGTCCTTATATTTGGTAATACTTTGGATTTCTTTTTTGGAAGCTTAAAAGCATATCTGGATGCTCAGAAAAATAACTGGGGTAACTTTATTAAATTGGCACCTCGTCCATGGAGAAGTGGATAGTCATCATTTGACTGAGTTTTCTAGCCAAATTTCAATACCTCTAATATTGTAGCTCCTGGCCAATAGGCCTTTTACATGATGGAGTCATGTTACTACTACTACCAAAATGTTTGCAAATCTTCTTTCTTATTTAAAATTGTATTTCCTCATGAGAATAGTAAAGACAATTGGTGCTAATTAACTGAACACAAGAAAGTGTGCAAGGGATTGTTGTAGTGGTAGTAAATGACGCCATAATATAAAAGGCCTATTTCTTGATGAATGGAAGGGAAAACCTAGAGATCTTTAATAACCCACTTCGGAGATATGCTTAGCTTGTCACGCACAAAGGTTTCAAAGTGAGGCTTTGAGCATAATGCTCAGCGGTTCATGACAAAAGAAAAGAATAAACTTAATTTAGCAAAGCCTCGTACTGATACCTTTGTATGTGACAAGTGAAACATATCTCAGTGGGCTATTATAGTGCTTGCAAATGAAAAGAACCATTGGGGATAACTGGGGTATTGTTTTCTGTTGGATAAAAAAATATCACTAATAATGTAATCTGACTTGTCCCAGCAGGACCCAAAGCTTCCTCAAGAAGCCACAGAAAAAGACCTCCAAACCTTCCCATTACCCATTGCAAATGAAGGTCCCCAATCATCTTCATCCACTGCCCAACAGCAAAACCAGGCTGCAATGCAGTATGTATTGCCAATGATATTCCAACCACCCACTGGGATGCAAGTGCCAAGTGGACCATCAGTAGATCCTAGTGGTGGTGACTTGCCAGAAGGTAGGAATGTACTCAATGGGTGAAGTGAAATTTGGTTTATGGGAGATTTTGTATGACTTTGACACTAAAAAAACAAGCCATGCAGTGTCTATGTTAGTTCTTGGTCCACAATTCTGATTGGATAAAGAGTAACATTGTGCACTGTTATTGGTTTATTGCATGGTAGTTTTTCTATGCAGTAACAGTGACCTTATCATATAAGCATTTTGCAGTGAAATCTGCTCTAACTTTTGCAAATTTCATCGACACTCTGAAACAACAACAGGGCTGATCAATGTCAGAGCATGGTTAACTCACAAATCACCCCCTGAAACAACCTATGGGCTAATCAAAGTCAGGGCATGGATAATTCACAGATTGAACCCTGAAACAACCTATGGGCTGATCAAAGTCAGGGCATGGATAATTCACAGATTGAACCCTGAAACAACCTCTGGGCTGATCAAAGTCAGGGCATGGATAATTCACAGATTGAACCCTGAAACAACCTCTGGGCTGATCAAAGTCAGGGCATGGATAATTCACAGATTGAACCCTGAAACAACCTATGGGCTGATCAAAGTCAGGGCATGGGTAATTCACAGATTGAATTGGAATTTAGCCTTTTAGGTTTTTTTGCGAAGAGAGGAAAACCAAAGACCCTAGCAAACCTTAAGTTCTGGTTCCGTGATTGTTAACTGGTTACCTGGAAGATCTAGTGGAAATTTTTCAGAAATCCTATCTAAATACCATTGTCTGATAGACTGTCTAACAGTGTTGATGTTTACTTATTTTACAGACACAGCTACTCTGAGATACTTCTTCAATCTGGGATACCATCAGGTAGCTTACTAATGACCAAATTATTCTACGAGTTAGCTTTGCTTGAAAATTAAACACATTGAAAACTTTTTTCACCAGTTTTTAATCATGGCAAATCAGATGAATCCATTGCTATACAATGTCATGTACCAAGGGGGAACTATGCAAGACCAAATGATACAACCCACTCCACAACCAGTAGTTTCCATGCCGCAGCAACAGATGTATGCAAATATGCATCACCAGCAGCTTGCTTATCAGCACACTGGAATCCAGGTAGAGTAATGCAGCTGGCTTGAAATGAAGGGGCGTAATGGGCAAAAGTGCATATTGTAACTCATGAATCACTGGCTTATCTTTTTGGAATTTCTTGTATCCTTGTCCAAAAAGAGGCCAAATCATGCATCACACGTAACCCCTGTGCCACCCTGTTTAATATGTGAGTCATCTGTTTGTAGAGTTTCATTAGAATGATGCCAAACTTGTGGTCTGAAATGTTAAAACATGCCCCATACTAAGGAGTTGAATAGTCCCCTTCACAGTACCCTGTGCTGTCTTGGAATGTAGCCATGAGTTGGCTGGTCCAAGGTGTTAAAAAAGGTCTCTATAATTGCAAGGTCACCTCATGTCTTGCTTTGATGCAAAGGCACAGCTACCTTTCAAGATTGCTAATGGAACTGTGAAGGGGAGTATTGATTTAAAAAAAAAGCATACTGTTTATCTGTTAAAATTCATGTGATTGAATGATAAATGAATATATATTTTTAATGTAGAATTACCAGCCAGCACCATTCCAAATTCATTCCACCATTCAGCAAACAAGTCAAGATTCAACATCCCAACATGACAGGACATCTGAACGCACTACCCACGCCCCACACCAGCATCAAGCACAACAGATGCCACATCAACAACAGTCTGGACACTTCCAGCAACAACCGCCACATTTTAATCAGACCTGGCGCTCACAAAGAGGACATTACAGCAACTCTAACAAGCCTCACCATGTAAATGTCTCCCAACCCCAAAGGTTTCCATATCACCTGAATTCTGTCGGAACAACAAGACAGTCCTATTACAAGGACAATAACAAGCAGAATCGAAAGCAACAAGGGGTGAAAAGCCGAAATAATGATTCATACTCGCCACATTTTGGCAACATGTCTCATGCCCAGAGTCAAAATATGCCACAAAGCCAAGCCACACCCAGCCAGCCTACCTCTTATTACATAGCTGGTGACCAGAACAAGGGACCTGGCCACGAATATTATGCAGGCAATGCTGTTATGTATAATTATCATCAACCTATGCCATCAGGAATGCCTTCACACTCTACTGTCTCCAATAGAGGAATATACAATTACTCCACTTCTAAAGCCCCTTATATGGATCCTTAAGGTCCTTTTTTGGGACATTTAGGTTCATTACAGCTGAAGTACTCCAAGTTCCAACTTAGCTGTCCATATCATGACCTTTTTTGCGCTCAAAAAGAAAGGACATAATGCATAACCTAAGTTTATTCCTGTACATTTTACCTGAATAGACTTCTTTGGCTTGGGCATAATATCTTCCCATTTCAGACCATGTATCATTCCCTAGAGTATCATTTCTTTGTTTAACGGTTGTGCATGAGAAGACACATGAATATGGATACAATTCAAACAAAGAATCTTATTCTCAAGAGATTGACAAATGGTCTGAAATGGGAAAACACTACGTTCAAGCCAAAGAGGTCTATTGAAGTTAGAAGAGTACAAAACATTATGTTGTCCAAAAAAGATGAATTATGTTTCCATAAAAATATATTATTTCAACACATAGAAACATTAGAAAACGAGATCTGGTGTCAAAAATTAAAAATTTTAGCTTAGAATTCCGTGTAGATGTTATGTTTCACTTTATGTGAACAAGTGTTATGATCAGTCACTTCTTTCTCTCTCCCTCCTCACTAAGGGTGCATTTGTTTGATAACATTAGTTTGATGTTCTAGAAGCGAGCGTGGCCATCTTGAGTATCATGAACATCTGAAGAAAAACTACTTTCTGATATAGACCCCCTGCACCATGATGGAATGCAGCTCAATTTGGAGGACAAAACAATAGGTTTCCAATTCTCAGGAGATTGAAATTCTTTTTTTTTTTTTGGTCTGGAAATAGAGCTGCATTGACGTCACATGCAAGGGGTCTATTGGTGGTGTTAAGGAAACTCCTATTTGTCCAGCACAAATATTTGGCTAAAGCACTGAGAAAATTCAGTATTTCAGCCAGATAGTTCTTGCTTTTCTAGTCTGAGATTTGCAACACAATTCAGGAATTCAGGAAATTTCAAGAAGTTATTATTTAAAAATTATCAAACAAGTGTATTATTAGTACTTGGAAATGTTAATTGAAATAGTTTTAGAAAATACCTGCAGGGGAAAATGTGTAAAAGAATTAGAACCGTAACTTGAATTTCTTCGTGAAAATGTGAATGTAATTAAGTGTAATGTAACCTTTAAAATATTTTTGTGTTCGTATTTTTGTCATTTATTTTCCCCATACACTGTTAAAAGAGTTCCACCAGGCCTTAAAAACACAAAAAGTGTACTTTAGCTGTTACTATGGACTTTCTTGGCAATAACTCGTTGCTAGGGTCTTCTTAGAGATCCCTTAACATAAACACTTTATTATCAAGGTTACCTAGCAATGCAGACTGTTGTTAAGGTGTACCAAAGTCATCTTTTGCCAAGGTGTATCCTAGCAACATACCACCGTGTTTCCAAGCAACAGCAACTTGGTTACCACCTCGCAACACATCAGAACTTATCTCGAAGTTTTTTCTCCAGTAACTTTCCTAGATTTTTTTTAGAATGCTCAATATTATAGCAATTGTTAATGTCGGATCACTTGCTTCATCTACTCAGTTTTACATTCATATTACCTGTGAAACGAATTTGGATTTCTATACTAAAGTATCTTAGTCTGTTTAAATGTTTTGTAAATGTTCCACAAAGCTGTTAGAAAGATTATTTTCAGAATTCAGAAATTCAGAAAAACAAATAGGGGAAAAAGGAGAACAAAAAATGATATCTGTTGTAGTTTTTTCGTTATTGTAAGACGTAATAGTAAATATACTTTTATTTCAGTCTTCCCTTTGACTCTGTATTGTATTATTTTTCTAACTGTATGATATTCTTGACTATTTTCCTCTCAGCCCAGGGTTTTTTTGCCGTTGACAAGAAAATCAATCTGCAAGGTATGGTCATCATCTTGGATTAGATATCCATGGTATCAAAAACAACCAATAGCTGGGTTTCACTTGACATCATTTCTTGTCTCGTGTGGAATGTGCCTCAGCTGAATCACAAGTTTTCAATAGAATTCTTTCTGGCTGACAGCACATGGTGGTCAGTGTTTGACCACCATTTGGAGCAGATAACGAGATTCAAAGACTTATCAGCTGATTGAAACCCAGCAATAGGCACCTTGTACTAAAAGAGGTTTCTCATGGCAGCCTTGTTTGGGGCAATAGAAATTTCCTCCTTTGGGAAATAAATGATCTTGTTATGCAAAATTATTACATTGAAGCCCTGCCCTTAAACATGGCTGCTGTGAGAAACCTCTATTCTCAATCTGGGGGTCAAAACAAAAGAATTCCCTTCCCTTGATCTGTGCTAAAATTTTTCATTGTTTAGACCCCAAGGAAGGGATTTGGTGCAAAGGGCTATATAGTTGTTGGCAGCCTTGGTCAGACAAAAACCAAGTAAAACGCACAGTACTCTTAAAATGAGTAAAATGGGAGCTGGGAAAATAGGATTTTATGCACTAGGAATGGGATTTAGCCATTACTGGAATTGGGATTTTGCAAAATCTCTAACTCTATAACTCAGACTGAGATATTGCGTGACTGGGGCTTTGAGAAATGGGATTAGGACCCCCCCCCCCCCCCCTTTCAGGACCCTCTAATTTGGCAAATAGCAGTAGCCAGTTGTATCCATAGGGTCTGTACTGAACCTGAAAGCACAGGGAGCCCAATTTAGATAAAAGTAAAAGGTGAAAATAAACTCGGAAAAAAATCGCGTTTAATTAATTTTTTTTATTCCAGGCCAAGATAATGTCCTCTATAATACGAACGAGCAAAAAAATCAGTAAAAAATGCACTAGAACGTTTTTTTTCGCGAGCGCCTTTGTTTTCCTATATAATTCCCCTATGGTATCCTATGTGTGGAGTTGTGTCAATCACAAACACACTTTAAACCACGATTTCACCGTCTTTTGAACCTCAAACTCCCGAAAAAACTTGACCAAAATGGTTCCTAGGATGGGGGATTCATTTTTTTAAAAGTCGTTTTGACCTTCCTCACCGATTTCTCGAAACGAAATTTGCGTGCAGAAAATTTTTCGCTGGCTGCAGATCACTGGCTGTAGATTATAAGATTATATTTTCATGCGCTTTTTTAAGAATTAAAGCATTATCATTATATACGATTCGTTAAGGAAGCGGGACTGGGGCGAGAACCAATTTCGACCTCACTACTCTCCCGCTTAGGCATTTTGTCACTTTCAAGACAAAGCTGCACCAAACAGATGAAAACTAGTAAAAAGAGGTGAGCAAAAAACTACACTTAGCTTTGAGAGTTCTTGTCTTAGCCGAAACACGTAAAAGGAATAAAAATAATTAAATCAATGAAATAGAAAAGGATATTTCAACTGATATCAGTTTGGTTTTGTCGTTTGGCGCCTTCAGAATAGTTTACTCAGTATTAAGTTAAGCTTAAGCTTAAATCAAGCTATAAAGATCGATATATACAAGCTTATCTTATTTCCAGCTCCTTTTTGCTGCGACCAACGCATCTATATTTATTTTCATTGCGATAAAAAGAGGGTTCATATGAAAACGTAAAAACTCTTCATATTAACTACTTAACAATTAGTCCTCGAGTCCGAATGGTCTACGAGTCAATAGCCCATGAGGCCGAAGGCCATGAGGGCGAGAGGTCTACCTGTTAGTAAAAACCTACTAATCGGTCCAATGAAAGGATCCAAAAAGTTTTGGATTTTGCTTTAAATATATATTTTTTGGTTTTCAAAACCGGCGCTTTTCACTAATAGACCCCTAGTAGCTCAGCCAATCACAGGACTCGATTGGTGATAGACCATTAGTAGGTTTTTTCTAATGAAAATTATCATGTAAAAGAAGTAGAAGTGTAGTTTTTTGCTCACCTCTTTTTACCAGCTTTGTCTTGAAAAAGTACGGCAATCTCCAAAATTTTGAGTTGAATGAATGACATCCAAGGTAAATTCACCAAACCTGATATTGTTTTGGATTATCTGTAGTTATCTTTCGTTTTTTTTAAGTAAAATTAACCAACAAAGTGTAAAAATTTCAAACTTTGTCGAAGAATTTTGCACCAACAAAACTAGCCCTGTGGGGTGGTTGGTGGTGGGTCGTGTACGCGTGACAAAATGCCTAAGCGGGAGAGTAGTGAGGTCGAAATTGGTTCTCGCCCCAGTCCCGCTGCCTTAAAGAGTCGTACATAAGATAGTTATCTGAATCTGCAGCCAGCGAAAAATTTTCTGCACGCAAATTTCGTTTCGAGGAATCGGCGAGGAAGGTCAAAACGACTTTTAAAGAAATGAACCCCCTAGCCTAGGGACCATTTTGGTCAAGTTTTTTTCGGGAGTTTGAGGTTCAAAAGACGGTGAAATCGTGGTTTAAAGTGTGTTTGTGATTGACACAACTCCACACATAAGATACCATATGCGCATAGGGGAATTACAGTCATTCTACCCATGCTCCGTTTTGGTTCAGTCACGTAGTCGCGGAGCCGGTCAATGACAACGTTTTTTCAAATGACTATATATAGAAAAAACAAAGGCGCTAGGGGAAAATATGTTCTAGTGCATTTCTTACTGACTTTTGTGCTCGTTCTTATTATAAAGGACATTATCTTGACCTGGAATAAAAAAAAATTAATTAAACGCGATTTTTTTCCGATTTTATTTTCACCTTTTACTTTCATCTAAATTGGGCTCCCTGTGGATTTTCAAAACAAAGAGTGAAGGGCCGCAAGTTTTGATCAACAATGCTTTGCGCGATTAGTTGTTCACTCAGTTAACTCAGCTTAGGGACTGGTCAGAAATTAGCAGGGAGGAGGGGGGGGGGGGTGGAGATTTGAAATTGAGTGCCGAAAATGATGTCACCCTCCCTAGCAATAGGAATGAAATTTCCTGACCCTCCCTCCCCATGGGGTAGGCCTAAATTATGTGACCCTCCCTTTTTCACTGCCTATTTTTTCATGACCCTCCCTTTTCAGGGGCTCAAAAAGTTATGACCCTCCCCCTTTTTCCACCCCCCCCCCCCCCTCCCCCCTGCTAATTTCTGACAAGTCCCTTAGAACTGGAGGTTTGACGTTTGTTATGTGCCGTTCATCATGAAACTTGTCTCTAGACCCACTACTGCACTTGTTTTTCAGGAAACTTCCAACCACAATGAACTTTAAGTTCAATTTTGTATTACTTACTTTCTACTCGGCCATCTCCGTTGGCTTAATTAATAAACTATTCATTATTTCGAAATTAAGCGGAAAGAGAGCAAAGGAACTACAAAAGTGTTGTTCTTTTTAAATTCATGCAGCTCTTATTTATACAAAAAAAATCCATAATCCGAGACGAGAGATGATGTTTTTTTTAAGAAGCGGAAATAGGCTCATCGCGTACTTAAGTGAAATGTTTTGCCCAGCAGCACAATATCCGAGGCTCTAATTATAGAAGCAAAAGTAGAGAATATATTTTAACATTCTTGCCAAGAATCGATTTATATCCCTAGTTTTTCCCTCTGTCATCACGTAAGGTAATTTCGTTAATTTTTAGCTAGGAATTTCCATGTCGTTCATCGTAACTCACTTTTTGATACAGGAATTTAACGTTCGTGTGATTCTTCTGAATAATAGTTTAATTTTGGACGTAAACACAGTAATTATCCTTTGTTTCAACTCATTACCTAGAAACAAAACTCGCTGAAAGGCTTACAATAAGAAATACTTCACCTGATAGAGTTTTGGCTGAAACTTAGTAGGCCATTGCCCTAGCTATCCAAGATTCGTCTGTATACGAAAACGGGTTAACAAATCCAAAAAACTTTTTGACATATTAAAGGTTTCCCAGCGTTACGCCTTCCATTACAATTAACAAAATTTTTGAGTCTGATATTATTAATGTCTAACTGTTTCACTAAGTAACTCCTTTGATTTTCTTTCTTTTTTTTCATTTCTAATTGTTTTATTTAGTCACAGTAATTCATTTAAATGGAAATAAAATTTTATATGCAGATTATACAGTTAAGAGCAGCTGTGGTCAGTACCTTAAAGATGCCATGACTGAGTTATAACAAGCCAAAGATCCACTCAAAAATATTTAAAAAATCAAAAATATATCAAAACACTTATTGATAGAGAATATTATAATGAGCCTGTTTATATGTCTCATCTGCATTTATTTATGAATTTCCATTTATTTGGTTGCTATTGATGACGAGTGGATGAAAACTGAAGAACGAACTGTGCTTGAATTGTCGTCTTTTTTCTCACTTTCATCAGTTAAACCAATTTATAACGACCTACAGAATTGCTTCATTTTAGTATTTATTTGTACAAATAGTTGTTCCTTGTTTATTATGCATATGCACACATAAATATTTTTGCTTTAGAAGTCTTTACGGTTTCGAATGAGACATACCATCGGGGTTAAACTTGATTTCTGAAATTTCAGAATTTCTTTTCCTTACAAGCGAAGATTTCGAATTCGGATTAATTCGAGGCAGATAAGTCTTTCTTCTGGGCTGGTATTTAATTTGTCCGTCCTTGTCTTCCTTATGCAACACTTCATCTTTACGGTCCAACATTGGTAGCGAAGAACTCGATAAAGCAGGAAGTCCAACAGGAGTTTCATCTTTCAAATGTTTAGTATCAATTCTTGTTTTCGTTCGTCGAAGTTTATTTTTACTCATTTCTTTCTTATCGTGTTTTGCCCTGAACTCTGTTAACCCATAAAACTCAGGCATACTCGTACTTCGCCGGTCCGAATACATTTGCCTAGTTGGACTCAGTTCTAGATCTTTGGCAAGACCTTGTCCCGTTGCCAAATCTTTGGCTGTTGAATTCGACGTTTGCTCAATTGGTTGACTTTTTCGATAGGTAAAACCACGAACTCTAAACGTCTTGGTGTCTTCGATGACAGGTAGAGACAATCTTCTGTTTTCGCATTTAGTTTTCTGACACGTAATGTCGACTTTAATTGGTAAAATTTCATCCATGCCTTCGTCTCCCTTGCTGTAATCCATAATTATTCGCTTGCCAAACTAAACTTCAACGATGATAGTCATTCAAAGAAAGAATACGTCCCTCAGGTCTGATTCACCATTGATATAACTCAAGTGAAAAACCATCCAATTTTGCCGTTAATTTGTTATTTCAAAGTTGTCTTGTTTAGATAAAAAAGTACAATTATAGAACGAACTTCCAAGTTATATTCCCATCTTCACGGAATGCACTTGATGCAGCTATTCTTCGACAACACGACTACAAGAATAAAATCAACACTTTCTTACTCCAACATCGAGTTTTCAACACGAAAAACAACTTTTCAGAGAAAAGCCAAGGTCAACTTTTCAATTCGAAAACATTATAAACCCAGATATAAAATTCAAGCCGATATTATTGTTATTGTTGACCCTCTAGTTTTGTTTCAGTGTTAGGTATATCCTTGTCTCTGATTGGCTGCTTTCTGCATATTCACTAGCCGGGCCTTCCCGTCACTAGCAGGTGCAATGGGGCTCCTACCGATTCATTCTTTATTGTTGGTTCCTATATTCTATTTTTTTAGACCTCAGTAAGGAGCTTTTTAGGGTTTGAAGTGAAAAACCAACAGACGGCCAAACGAAAAACACTGGGTAGAACATATTTAATGCGAAGTTAAAATCTACACGAGAATTCACACCATGGTTTTCACGTTATAGTTCAGGCAAATAAACCAAAATTAAATAACAAACTCAGTGATACTAGATGGATACTAAGTAACAAGCTAAACTCAACTAATTGCTATGCATAAAATGGATTTTTTTTTAAATAGTGAGTTCAACTAATTTTTCAATCAATGAATATGATTTTTGGAGGTGTTTTGGGATTTGGAACTACCGGAAGTCAAGGCACACGATTAAAAATTCAGTTTCTTTTTAATCTTTTGTGAATAGAGTTAATGAGTTTTAACAAATTAATGAGAAAGGAATGGAAATGGTGAACTATAACGCGCGCAAAATGAAGCCCGGAAAGATGCAGTAGAACTGTAGGTTGATGAAGATGTTTACATTTGGAAACATGTTGAACAGAACAAAGCATATCAAAACGAAAAAACAAACAATCGAACAAATGAACGAACAAACGACCGAACCAAATACGAACCAAAGTACGCCGAACAAGCTACGAACCAGCTACGAACCAGCTACGAATAAACTACGAACCAGCTACGAACCAGCTACGAACCGATTAGCAGCCAACTATGAAAAAGTGAATCAACTAAAAATGAACCAAGAAACAACGAACCAACGAGAAAACGCGAGCGAATCCTGACAAATGCGGTACGAACAAACAATCGAATAGAAAGGAATAAACAGGCACAAAAATTATTAATATAAACTTTGCAGTTTTGACATCGAACCTTGATCATGAAATGTTGGTATCCCGGTATCATTCTCCTCCGTGGCGCCTCCCTAAAATTTTCGAATCGAACCTTTCCTTCTTTGATGTATGATGTCAATACCATGGCGTAGGGAGGCCACGTGCCCCCCAAATGTTTTTCCGTAATTACCCCCCAAATGTTTTGCCGTAATTAGTTTTTATTCTAGGTCCCCCCCCCCCCCCCCCCCCAGATCCTGGGTCCTCGCTACGCCACTGATTCTCTTACCTCAGCAGAATTCCTTGGTTTCCGTTCCCATCTGAAAAAAGGAGCATCTTTGGACACCATGTCAATCTCGAGCCCAGAGTGTTCCGGCTTTTTGGTCAGCGGGCTGGCGACAAATCAGAGGACTCTGGGTACGAGATTGACCATGCAGGTGTATCATTCTCGTAACCAGAATCTGCTCATAAGCCAATTCCAAATCGTAGGTTTTCACCTCCCTGGTTTTCAGTGAAAATATAGAGCCTGGGCACGAGAATGCATGCGCACTCATTTGACCGCAGTGTGTTGCCTCTTCTGGGGAGGAATGAAACCGAGGAGCTCTGGGCACGAGATTATCCCGATACTCGCTATGTTTTTGACGTGTGCAATACGTTTTTCATCCAAGCTCAATGTCAGGTAATAAGCATCATGCATGTAGTTTTAGTGGCTTAGAGTATGTCAGAGTGATCTGCTGTCTTCGAGATCATGAATGAGCAACCAACTCTGTCCCACCTCTGTTCCCGGCGCGGCGTGAGTTTATGGACATTTTCACGTCATATGAATTTGACGTTATATGACGTGTTGCTATACCCTAACAGTACCACGCACGGAAGATTGCCTGTGGCGAATAAAAGAAAACGTTCAAGTTTATCAGTTTATCGGTCACTGATTCAACCCACTCACTCAAGGATCGATTGTCTGTTCATGAATACTGTGGGCGTAGAGAGTAAATCTTCCACGTCTAGTCGACTGCCTTACATTAAGTAGGACCTGATAGGTCTAACTTTTCCAAGACTACAGTAAATTTATAAGCTAATTTGTTTCCGCCCTTATTAAATTTGAGGTTCGGACAAATAACACATTTATCTCGTATTATAAAGTGGACATCCGTGTTTTAAGTGTTAATGTGGCCTGCAGACATTGCTAAGCGGATTTCAACCTGTATTACGCGCAGGTCATGCAGCCTGTGTTAATCAGGCATGTAACCTCTGTTAAGTAAAGGTTATATATCCACCGTGGTATAAGCAGGCTTACAACCTGTAGCTGTTTTTATATCAGACGTGCAACCAGTATCACCAGTATACCTTTAATACAAACGGATGCTATAATCAAAAGACCCAGACACCATGACGATGTCTTCAATTTTCTTTGTATACATTGAAGCGGAGAAAATGTAATTGAGATTTTCCTAATAGAATTATATCATTCAACTTTCTCATTTTCCCTCAATAAGGGTTTTTCAATGAGGATTCATTTCCATGCATGCAGATTGCATGTGCCTTCTTGTTCGACTGGATCACGCATGACCGAGGATGCATGAAAATTATGTATGTCGGCTCACTAGTAAAATGCACAGAAATGTAGTCCATAAACTACTTAAATCAAAAACTAAAAGTTCCGAGTGAATGAAGAAGGCCACACTGATTATATTTATTGGGTTATGTAGACGCCAAATGGCAAAAAGACCTAGAAAACGTGCATGGTTCACAGACAAACCAACAGGTTCTTTTCGGCTCTAAATAACATGTCTGTCAGTTTTACCTGTCATTCATCATTGTCGTGTCTGTTTGCCCTAAGGTGAAACTAGCCCCTAACGGGCAAACATTCAATATCCGGACAAAGCAAAGCAAACATAGTTACTTAGCTCGACTGGCTTTTTAACCGTTGAACGACTAACAAAAGACCCAACTTTTTTAAGTTCAGATCCACTCAAGTAGCTCGTGTACTAAAACAACTCCCTGAACCCTTTTGGAACTGTCATGTTGTTTATCAAATTAATAGCGTCAAACTTTAAAATCAAGTGAAAAATCGTCGCCAGTTTAGTAAAGTCATTTTTAATTACGGGTTTTGTTCAGAGACAGACTTTCGTTCCTATTTTGAAATTACCGCGATGGTAGTCAAAATCTCTCGAAAAAGTTTGATTTACGAGCAATTTTCACGGTCCTTTGAACCAATTTCAAAAGATTCTCAAAATATGAAACACGGAAGCTTCAGGAACGATCTATCTTATCATGTACGTGACTTCAAAATTTGCAGATCCAAGCCACCAAAATTCACGAAAATTTCCAACTTATTCCCACGATTTTTCCATGTTTTGACCATGGTATTTTCAGACCTTGAACTTCATCCACAATCCCATAGTAACAGGAAAAAACAAAGACACAACAGAACTACCTAAAATGGAGTTGTTTTCAAATTTAAACTCTCATTTTGTAAACACATGTCGCTTATTCAAAACCGTGTTGGTTTTTTCTAGAATGTATTCCACGAGTGAGTCACGCTCGTTGTTTAGGTGTGACGCTTCTCCTATCAGATTTCTTGTCAGATTTTTTGAGAAAAACGTTAACTCTGAATTATAATTGCTTCAAGAATGAATACCGTCTTATCTAGCTAGCGAACCAGTCCTTTTTTTAAAAAAACGGTACTTGAATATAGCAGACAGTTTTAAGCTTTTTTTTGAATACATTAGCAAAATTATATTCCCCGGCATCAATGATTTATAGGGTTTGGATAGCATCTTCAAGGACGTGGAGAGATTTCAAAAAGATTGCATTAAATTATCTGTTGTCGTTACTTAGAATATCAATTTTCGGCTATTGGTTTTGTATTTAGGGTCGAAATACACCAATCGTATTGAATTACTCTTTTTTGGCCGATTCATCGACTTTTTCTTTACAGCCGTCACGCATGCATTTTGTTCTGGTACAAACTTATCTCTATTGGGTTTGTTATTATTTGTAGGACTACTAGAAAGTGATGCAAGCGTGGGCTGTAAAAGCAGGGTTGGGAAAATAAAACCCGTGAGCTAGCTGAGTCTGGAAGCCGAACCGCGGACCCCTCTCGCGTGTTCTTGAGTTCCAGACCTTTCTATTCGTTAACAACAATATATTATGCAAATTGACCTTTCATTGGGAGTATAAGACGCAGAGCCCTGGAACACCCTTTATTCGCGTACCCTTTCAACTGCATGCGAGCTGTTTTGGTCTTCTAGTCTGCGAATTATCCGCTCCGCTTCGATTTTTACAGATTGATTGCTCGATTCATTCACTCTAGTAAGCCATGTCGGTGAACGGTACTACGGTAGCGCCGACAACAGCGGCGACAACACCGGCGCCAAAAGCTCAAAACGACAGCACTACCACGTTTCTCATTGCTTTGATAATCAACGCTATCATTGCTCTGGTATTGTTGTTGATATACTCGCTGTTAAGGCCCAAGCTAAAGCACATCTATGCCCCGCGATTGCTCTTGGTCGACAAAAAGTACCCACTCGGAACTCTGTCGGAGAAGTGCTTCGGTTGGATTTTACCAGCGTTCAAGGCAAGCAACGATGATATTTTCAACTACTGTGGAATGGATGCGCTGGTTCTGATCCGCTTCATGAAGTTCTGCTTGATCGTTTCCATCATCATCCTTCCCTATGGAATCATCGTTCTCCTCCCCCTTCATGTCCATGGAGGGTTGGATCTGGAGCAATTGGACCAGCTTACACTCTCCAACGTGAAACCCGGATCACAAATGATCTGGGCGCATTTGATTGCGGTCTGGGCATATACGATAGTCATCTGTTACCTGCTTTACAGAGAATGGAAAACCTATATTGTCTACAGGCAGAGATACTTAGCGAAGGGGTTAAGAAACCACTATGCAGTGCTTATTCGAGATCTTCCTACAAAGGTAACGTAAATAAACCGTTTGCACCTTCTAGTGTTTATCTTTTGGGTCGAAGGAAAGGTGTGGTGCGAGGGTGTGACCACATGTCTGCTATATACCTACCTGTTATATTGTATATGCACGTGTTTTCGAATCCTTTAACATGTGTTGGTCATGCAAAAGCCATGCCAAACGGCTGGTTCAACCAAAATCACCCTCACGAAATTATACGATTTGTATCAGAGCTAAAAACTTGTAGTTATTCGTGATATATGTATATATATATATATATTATATATGTGTGTGCTGAGAATCATACCAATGAGGTTTTCGTTTTAGCTCACGAAATCTTCACAATCGTTGACACAATACCTAAGACTTGTGCCGAAACAAAATTTGAAATTTAAAAAGGCTATAGAGTTTCAATTGTTGATTTGGAAAATAGCTGGATTCACGATTATGAATGTTTTCTAAGTATTCCTTGAAAAACATCAATCAATATTGATCCCAACACTTGGAAGTTATGGTTGTTAGGGATTGCAGGCAGTCAAGTATAAAACTTGAATAATTCAATAAATAAATACTGGTCGAGAACGATATGTTAATATATAGACACTTAAGTCTGAAAAATCTAGGGTTATAAACACTTCTAGAACTGAGCAGAAATATTAATCGGTAACGCAGGGCTTAATCAAGCGAAGTAAAATTAGAATAAAATTAAATTATGAGATAAAATTAGAGTTTTGAGTACGTTTTTTATAAGAAAAACTCGAAAGTTCCAGAAAATAGCAACGACTCATATGATTTAAATAAATTTTGATTGTCTGACGATTGAACATTGAATAATAAAAAAATGAAACAATTGCTAATTGAATTTTGATGAGACAGGAAACCCAAAGTTGTAAAAACACTGATTCCCATTCTTCTACATGTTTGCTCGGAAAAACAAAATGGCGAACGCGAAGAAAAATCAAGATACTCGTTTTTTCTTTGCTATTTTGCTTCGTTTCTTTAACCAATATTTACTCTGACTATGAAGTAGACAGCAGTTGTTTGTTCAAAGTTCATTGAGATATCCCTGAATGCATGAAAGGTGTGGAAATTCGTAAGCAATTCTGGTCTAAAATTCGGATCATTTAGGAATTATATTTTCGAATTTTGTTCTATTTGTACATAGCATGCTTTCTTGTTGTTTGTTGGCGTCTTTTGTGCTAAGATATTTAAGAAACGTAGGATATTTCTTGGTCTTTCAGGCCTTACATTCCTTGGGAACAACGCGAGAAGAAAATATTGAGCTTGAAGCAAAACAAAACCCATCTCTTAACTGCAAGAATACAATTCATCCTCTAACAAAAAACCTAAACGTGTGTATTTATAAAAGTAATAGTCATTAATACAGTCTAATGATAATCATTTTACATTATAATTTTATAATTATATAAATATAACATCTCATTAAGACCTTAAATTTCTTGATCATTATTTTTTGGGGGATTATTTGAAAATTTAAAAAAAATAAATAAAGCTTAGATGTTAAAAATTAAAAATGAGTTTTTGTTGCAAAAAAATTATTATCAATAAAATATCCTTGCTAAATCATTATTCAAATTCTTGGGATAAGAAGTAAATGAACCACACCTTTTTGGGGGAATACTAATATTAGAGAAATCTTACACTGTTATTAATATTATTATTAGTTTTTACCATATTGTTTGGTCTTGGATTTGTAACTTATTACTTTATAACTTTTGTAGCTTCAAAACAACGAGAGCTTGAAAGCCTATGTTGATCAACTGTTTCCGGGAGAGGTAAGCTCTTTCATAATTTCACTAATAATTTCTATAATTTTTGGTTGATTATTTCTGTTTGATTATTTTTGGGCAAAAACAAATGAATAAATATCCTAATTTGTGTGTGGTAGGTTGAGGATATCACCGTCGTAGAAGATCTTGACAAATGGCAGGAGTTGGTTCAACTGCATGATGAGTTCATATGGAATTTGGAGAAAGCAAAGGTAGGTAGAGAATTTTAGATTATTTGGTTGGATATTTAATGGTTAGTGAGCTGGAATGCAAAGAAAGAACTATAATTTGTTAGCTTATACCGCCCTTGTTTTGCAAGAATAGCACTTGGTAACCAGTGTCTAACAAACCAATGGCGCTCAAAATTGATTTTTGTGGAGGGAGGACAACCAGATAATGCAGAGAAAAACCCTCAAAGCACAGGAGAGAATTGAGGCCTTATGTGCCACGAGGCACGGAGGAGATAGGTAACAGTAACAGGAGAGAATCAACTAGAAACTTTACTCATATACGATGCCAAGCCTGGCAGGACTCGAACCGAGGTCACATTGTTGAGAGGGGAGTGATCTCACCGCTAGACCACCTGTGCTTCCCACCTCAGGATTTGATTTTAATTTTCTAATAGAAGGTGGAAGATGATCTAAAAATGGTTTAGAATGTACTGGTCATGATTTATTCATTGAATATTTTGCTTTATAGTTTCTGCTGGAAAAGAAAGGTGAAAGACCTATGCACAAGACAAAAATGTGTGGTGGAGAAAAAGTGGACTCAATCTCTAGTTATGAGGAGGGGTTAAAGGTAGAATACTTGAAATTGACAACGATATATCTCATCCATCTATCCCATCTCATTCATCCATCCATATATATGAATCCTGTCTGATGCCATTAGTGGCTGCATCCATTCACTTAATACATTCATTCATCAGAGGAGTTATGAGAAGGTGTTGAAGGTAGAATACTTGAACTTGACATCTATATATCCCATCTATCTATCCTATCCCATTCATCCATTTCTATTTAAATCCTATCCAATTCCATCAGTGGCTGCATCCATCTATTTAATCCATCCATTCATCAGTTCATCCATCCATCTTAATTTCCAGCCATCATTTTGTCTAATCCATCCATCCATCCATTCCTTTGACTATCCATTTATCAGTCCAACCATCTCATGCATTCGTCCATCAATTTTATTACTCCATCAACAATCCCATTCACCCATCCAGTCCCTTCTATCCATTCATTTATTCAATTATCCATATATCAGTCCATCTATCTCATTCATGCATAATTCGTCCATCCATCTTCTTATTTAAATTCTATTAAGAATGCTTCAAATTTGTAACAATATGTCTTTTTACCTCACAAAACAGACAATCCGTGAGGAGCTCACTGCAGAAAAAGACAAAGAACACAAAGCAACATCTTCTGCATTTGTAATCTTCAAGTCCCTAAAAGCTGCAAGCTTGGCAGTGCAGTGCCGATGGGACAGTGCACCGATTGCCAACATTGTTCGCCCAGCTCCTGAAGTCAACAATGTCATCTGGGGCAACCTCTCTATTTCTTTGCCTAGCAGGTAAGCTGACATTTTCATATATAAAGCACTGCATTAGGATTTTTTGGGATCTAATTCTAATCTATTTCTCTAGAAAAATTCGCTCAGTCATTGTGGCAGTGTTCACATTCCTTCTTGTTATCTTCTGGATGGTGCCTGTTGCCTTCGTGTCATCACTTATCCAACTTGAAAAATTGGCAGAGGAACTTCCTTTCCTAAAACCAGGTAATTTATGTTCTAGCCATTTTCAATATTAGGTGAACTCGTAACTGTAAGCTGCATGCTGAAGATTATTTATTATTTTTGCCACTTTATCTATCAAAATTTATTGCCAATTCTCCCTAACCCGAGGTTAATTTTTAAGTATATGACACACTCTGCACTCACTGCCACTATATTTAATGTTCACATAACTCTCATCTAACATGTTGGTAGAAAACCAAAGTAGCAGGAGAAAAATCTGTGGCAAGGCAAGAGAACAACACACCCAACAAACTATATTAGCATGTGGCATGCAGGAATCGAACCTGAGACAAAAACTGTAGAACTGTAGTGGTGAATGGACAATGTTTTACCACTACACTATCTTGATAAGAAATCAGAAGTGGAATGTCTTTGAGTGATTATTGCATTTATCCTATTTTTCTTCTTCTTTTTTTCAGTGCTTGAATTGTCAACAATTGTTACTGGTTTCATTGGTGGATTCCTGGGTGGTTTGGCCCTTCTGATTTTCTTCATTATCCTACCTATGGTAATTTATACTGTGATTTGTTCTATCTTATTTATCACATCCTATCCCATCCCATCCATCTTTTCTATCCTAACTATCCCATCTATCTTCCCTATACCATCCATTCTTACCATTCCAACCATCTGTCCTTCCTATCCCATGTATCCTTCCCATTCCATCCATCCTTCCCATCTCATCCATCCCAACCATCCCTCCTTCCTACCCCATGTATAAGTAAGTAAGTAAGTTTATTTATTCACGTAGACACAAAGGAGCTTACAATAAAATTCGTTAGAATGTGCACATGCTAATCTAATCTAATTATATTACAAATGTATAAATCTAAATATATTGTACAGAAATAAGAAAAGAGAAATATTTTTCTAGCTTTTTTCTGCTATAAGAAGTATGTTACCATAGTGATGATATTTTCACATGTGAAAATAACATGTTATCTTCACACGTGAAAATATCAAATTTTTGAAATAAAGAAATATAGGTATTCCATTGATAATCATAAAATAATATCCTTTCTGATTCTCTACTTTTTCAATACAGATTGTGCGTTTTGTCTCAAGGCTTCAAGGTCTTTCTTCCTGGAGTGAAGTCCAAAGGTCATCACTTGGAAAACTGTTCATATTCAAAGTAAGTAGCTTTAAAAGATGCCTAAAGATGTTTCCTCCTATGTTTGTTGCATTTCTCTGTCTCATTTCCCATTTTGATTTCATTTTTCCTTTTTTTCTCATAGATCCTCAACATGTTCCTCTTACTGGCAATTGCTGGCTCAGTTCTTAACCAAATTAAAGGTTTCGTAGACAAACCTACTGGCGTTGTCGGCTTCCTTGCTGAAAGTCTGCCAGGCCAGTCAACCTTCTTCATCACACTCATCATGTTGTTGGGCTTGGGTGGTTTTCCGATGGAGCTGTTGAGAATTGGTCCACTGATTGTTGTCGCACTGAAAAGAAAGTTTCTTAATATGACTCCCAGAGAAGACAAGGCTGCCTGGAGGCCACCTCCTATTGCCTATGATGTACAGGTAAATTATGTTCTCTCTGAGCTCTCTTCCCTTAACCATTTTATCATGGGTGGACCAAAGAGAAAAGAAAATGTCTCAAGGAATTCAGAGAAAAACCCTCACGGCTAGGGATAGAACCACACCTTCCTGAACTACTTAATCATGGGTAGGGCAAAGAGAAAAGGAAATATCTCATGGAATTCAGAGAAAAACTCTCATGGCAAAGGACAGAACAACACATTAAACAAACTGTATTCATGTGTGGTGTGATTTACGATAGCTTTGTCTACGCAATGGTTTCGCCTACTGAAGTTCGCCTATGTATAGTTTTGCCTATCACACAACCGTGTCTAAAGTTTTTTAACTCATTTGCGATGTTTTCTCACAGCTTTCGCCTTGAGATTTACACAAAACTTTCTTGGACATAAAAGAAGAGTTTATTTTTACTCAAGATTTTGGCAAACAAGCAAAGATTTCTTACAAAAAATCGGGTAGTTTCATTGACAAGTCATAACACTCTTGTTGTCACAACTGTTATTCATTCGGCGTCTAACATGTCTAAAGTTTTCAAGATGTTTATCTCACTTTATTCGCCTTGGCATTCATATAAAACTCTTTCTCTCTTTTTACCCAATCATTTTTTTTCTTTTTCAATTTTACAGTATGTTTACTGTCTCACACTTCATAAATAGGTTTTACAACGTATTTTATACGTAGGCGAACTTCAGTAGGTAAAACAATACGTAGGCAAACTTCAGTAGGCGAAACTATGTGTAGGCGAAACTATGTGTAGGCGAAACTAACGTAATTCCATGGTGTTGGCAGGAATCAATCCTGTGACCCCCCACCTGGACTCACAGTGATAAAAGGCAAACATTTTACCGCTACCCAACCCTTCCCACTCTGATGTGTTTTCTATCTGTTTGTTGCAGTATGCAAATCATCTGTACGTACTGATTGTTGGATTGTGCTATTCTATCATGGCTCCTCTCATGACCCCCTTTGTCTTCCTCTACTTCACCCTTGGTTTTATTGCCTGGTCCAACCAAGTCTTGTGTATCTACATTCCAACCTTTGACTCTGGTGGATTACTGTGGCCAAAGGTTTTCAACAGGTAAGTACGCAGTGATTGTTATTACAGTATCTTTATTATAGTTGCTCCAGCTTAACTCTCAATTTGTAGTTGTGGTAGTTTGGAGGTATCTTTTTTTAAACTCTTTATTCCCTGTTTTATTCTTTCAAGTTAGTATTGTAAATCCTCTATTAAGTCCCCTGGGGGGCTTATTTATTTCAGGCACGTTTGAAGGGGGCTTATTAGAGAGGGGGGCTTAATATAGGGGGGACTTATTGATTTGGCCAAAATGCGGTAAGTCCTGCACTATCACAATATAATATGATTTGATAACTTTATTCCAACACAGTAAACTCAGGATTAAACGGAAGTATCACTATTGACTGTCTCACATAATCTATAGGGATGTTAAATATGCCATGGTATATGCATTGCTCAAATTACACATTCAACAAATTCAACATTTGTTTGTAAATGTTGTTCATTCAGTGTTTCTTTTGTCATCCATCATTCATATTTAGTTGTATAATAATTTGATCTGAGAAAGAATTAAATTAAAATAAATATTTTTCCAGGATGATTGCTGGTCTCCTAGTGTTTCAGTTGCTCACGATTGGCATCTTTGGTCTCAAAGAGAATGCTGCTGTTTCTGTACTGGTTCTCCCACTGCCTGCCATCTCCGTGCTGTTCTTCACCTTTGTGCAGTTTTACCTTCTCCCTGCCTCAGCCTACCTGACCCAGGAGAAGGTTACTTCTGAAGAAGAACCTCAGTTCCCAGGGGTAAGTCTTGTGAGAACAGTTTGAAAATGTTGTAATAACCAACTGAATAATCATCCACCCAACAAACCTTTACCCCTCCCCCCAACCAACAACTCACCAACTGACAACTCAACCCATTCAACCAAACATCAACCAAGTATCCATATTACCAACTGACAACCCACCCACCAATCCAAACAACCAACCATTCACCATCAAACTGACAACTCAATCCATTCTACCTACTGATAACTCTAAGTACCCACATAACAAGCCAAGCATCCCATCAACTGATAACCACCAACCATCTTACCAACCCACCAACCATCTTACCAACCCACCAACCATCTTACCAACCCACCAACCATCTTATCAACCCACCAACCATCTTACCAACCCACCAACCATCTTACCAACCCACCAACCATCTTATCAACCCACCAACCATCTTACCAACCCACCAACCATCTTATCAACCCACCAACCATCTTACCAACCCACCAACCATCTTACCAACCCACCAACCATCTTACCAACCCACCAACCATCTTACCAACCCACCAACCATCTTACCAACCCACCAACCATCTTACCAACCCACCAACCATCTTACCAACCCACCAACCATCTTACCAACCCACCAACCATCTTACCAACCCACCAACCATCTTACCAACCCACCAACCATCTTACCAACCCACCAACCATCTTACCAACCCACCAACCATCTCACCAACCCACCAACCATCTCACCAACCCACCAACCATCTTACCAACCCACCAACCATCTTACCAACCCACCAACCATCTTACCAACCCACCAACCATCTTACCAACCCACCAACCATCCTACCAACCCACCAACCATCTTACCAACCCACCAACCATCTTACCAACCCACCAACCATCTTACCAACCCACCAACCATCTTACCAACCATCTTACCAACCCACCAACCATCTTACCAACTAGCAACCAAACTATTGGACCTTGGATTTTAATGTGACTCTTGGTTTTTATTCTTTAAAAGGAGATTGCCCAAAGCTACATTCGAAACTATGAGATGCCTCCAGAGCAAGCACCAGCTAGTGAACCATTGGAGTCTGAAGACCATGGAAGCGAAGGCGCCAAACTGATCTCCAAGCCGGCACACTCCTCAAAGGAAGAAAGACTTGATACTCACGTCTAAGATAGATGCTACCTACAGCTAGAGAAAAGAATCATCTAGAATTGTGAGGATTGGTTTTTAGGTATAGCTGCTTAAAAATAATCATATCAAGAGAAACAAGAGTGAACTTTTTTGATGATAATTTTCATTAAAAAGTGAATGAACAGTCTACTTTTTAATGAAAATAATTAGTAAAAATCATGGAATTTGAAAATGTAACCAAGAAACGGATTGTACGAAGAGTATTGTAAAAGTTTTTTAGTTGTGTGAAGTGTGGTGTTTAATTGAGAATGTCATAGGATTCATCATTCATTACCATCAAGAGAGATGGCTGCCTTTTCACTGTGTGAGATTAATGAAAATGCTCACACTAAGAAGTCCTGGCTATGTAAAACCTTAGTGACATTTCAGCTGCAAAGGGAGTTCTTGAATTTCCAGTTGACAGGACATTAGTGCAGTGTTGCTGATTTAAGTTGTTACCCTCAGAAATGTTCTAAACTAAACATAACATAGCACAGTAAGAAACACATATAAATGTTGATTAAATAAGTAAAAGTACATCATAGAAGAGATGCTCCAGTAGAGTATTAGTCTAACTATATTAGCACTGTTAAGATATAGAAAACCTAGCGCTTTGAAATTAGCCTTTATGGAATTGTATAAATGTGTTGCATTATGGGGCTGTTTTGAGGGATGCGTCATCGTTCAGTTGGCATTTTATGCATAAAGAAAAGAAAGAAATTCAAAAATTGTCATAACAGTTATGAATTCCTATCAATTTTCAATAACAGCAAGCAAAAAATATGCCATGTAAGTATGAAAGCGGGCCTAAAACAGCCCTATCATGCAACATGTTTTGCAATTCCAGAAAGGCCAATATGAAAACACCTTTAGTATTATTTAAATACTTTTTTGTAAGCTTAACTAGTGTGAGCTCTATTAGAAATTAGGTTTGTATTCATGCTAGGATAAAAATATAAGTAATATAGCTATAAAATAAAAAGTATTTAAAAATTAATATTAACACTAAGCCTCGACTAACAAAGCCTTAACTAACAAAGCCTCATGAAAACATTTACAAAACATGAGAGCTTTCATAGGCCTCTATTTTTTAATTTAGTTTTAAGTTTAGAGTTGTAATCCAATATGTATCCTAATTAAGATCACCGTGATAAATAAAGTTGTTCACAATCTTTATAATTTTTTCATATTTCCACTTTTGACACCCATCACATGAGAGCCAAAAAACTAGCAGTTTTCACACATTTTCTACTCTGATGAATTATCATAGTAGATAGTTTTTGGCTATTTGTTTTTCCGCAAAAGGCTATAGCCCATGGTTTTAGTTGATTCTGGTTCATTATCACACCTTTTGAAAAATTATACACTATTTATGAAGGATGCAAAATATGTCATCTTTGGCCATTTTTGAGCAAAAACCATGGGCTATAGCCCACAGTTTTGGTTGATTCTGGTCCATTTTCAAATATTTGTAAAAATTATAAATTATTTATAAAGGTTGCAAAATAGGTCATTTTTGGCCATTTTTGAGCAAAAACCATAGGCTATAGCCCTCGGTTTTCATTGATTTTGGTTCATTTTCACACCTTTTGAAAAATTATACATTACTTATGAAGGATGCAAAATAGGTCATCTTTGGCCATTTTTGAGCAAAAACCATGGGCTATAGCCCACGGTTTTGGTTGATTCTGGTCCATTTTCAAATATTTTGAAAAATTATACATTATTTTAAAGGATGCACAATAGGTCATTTTTGGCCATTTTTGAGCAAAAAGCATTGGCTATAGCCCACCTTGATTTTGGTTCAATTTCACATCTTTTGAAAAATTATACATTATTTATAAAGGATGGAAAGTAGGTCATTTTTGGCCATTTTTGAGCGAAAACCATGGGCTATAGTCCATGGTGTTAGTTGATTCTGGTTCATTTTCACACCTTTTGAAAAATTATAATTATTTATGAAGGATGCAAAATAGGTCATTTTTGGCCATTTTTGAGCAAAAACCATGGGCTATAGTCCATGGTTTTAGATGATTCTGGTTCATTTTCACACCTTTTGAAAAATTATACATTATTTATGAAGGATGCAAAATAGCTCATTTTTGGCCAGTTTTGAGTAAAAAGATTGGGCTATAGTCCACAGTTTTGGTTGATTCTGGTTCATTTTCACACCTTTTGAAAAATTATACATTATTTATGAAGGATGCAAAATAGGTCATTTTTGAGCAAAAACCATGGGCTATAGTCCATGGTGTTAGTTGATTCTGGTTCATTTTCACACCTTTTGAAAAAATATAATTATTTATGAAGGATGCAAAATAGGTCATTTTTGGCCATTTTTTAGCAAAAACCATGGGCTATAGTCCATGGTTTTAGATGATTCTGGTTCATTTTCACACCTTTTGAAAAATTATACATTATTTATGAAGAATGCAAAATAGCTCATTTTTGGCCAGTTTTGAGTAAAAAGATTGGGCTATAGTCCACAGTTTTGGTTGATTCTGGTTCATTTTCACACCTTTTGAAAAATTATACATTATTTATGAAGGATGCAAAATAGGTTATTTTTGGCCATTTTTGAGCAAAAACCATTGGCTATAGTCCATAGTTTTAGTTGATTCTGGTTCATTTTCACACTTTTTGAAAAGTTATACATTACTTATGAAGGATGCAAAATAGGTCATTTTTGGCCATTTTTGAGCAAAAAGCATGGGCTATAGCCCACCTTGATTTTGGTTCAATTTCACATCTTTTGAAAAATTATACATTATTTCTAAAGGATGGAAAAAAGGTCATTTTTGGCCATTTTTGAGCGAAAACCATGGGCTATAGTCCATGGTGTTAGTTGATTCTGGTTCATTTTCACACCTTTTGAAAAATTATAAATATTTATGAAGGATGCAAAATAGGTCATTTTTGGCCATTTTTGAGCAAAAACCATGGGCTATAGTCCATGGTTTTAGATGATTCTGGTTCATTTTCACACCTTTTGAAAAATTATACATAATATTTATGAAGGATGTAAAATAGGTCATTTTTTGCCATTTTTGAGCAAAAACCATGGGCTATAGTCCATGATTTTAGTTGATTGTGGTTCATTTCCACACCTTTTGAAAAATTATACATTATTTATGAAGGATGCAAAATAGGTCATTTTTGGCCATTTTTGGGCAAAAAGCATTGGCTATAGTCCATGATTTTAGTTGATTGTGGTTCATTTTCACACCTTTTGAAAAATTTTACATTATTTATAAAGGATGCACAATAGGTCATTTTTGGCCATTTTTGGGCAAAAACCATGGGCTATAGTCCATGGTTTTAGATGATTCTGGTTCATTTTCACACCTTTTGAAAAATTATACATTATTTATGAAGGATGCAAAATAGGTCATTTTTGGCCATTGATGAGCGAAAAGCATTGGCTATAGCCCTCGGTTTTGGTTGATTGTGGTTCATTTTCACACCTTTCGAAAAATTTTACATTATTTATAAAGGATGCACAATAGGTCATTTTTGGCCATTTTTGGGCAAAAACCATGGGCTATAGTCCATGATTTTAGTTGATTCTGGTTCATTTTCACACCTTTTGAAAAATTATACATTATTTATGAAGGATGCAAAATAGGTTATTTTTGGCCATTTTTGAGCAAAAACCATTGGCTATAGTCCATAGTTTTAGTTGATTCTGGTTCATTTTCACACTTTTTGAAAAGTTATACATTACTTATGAAGGATGCAAAATAGGTCATTTTTGGCCATTTTTGAGCAAAAAGCATGGGCTATAGCCCACCTTGATTTTGGTTCAATTTCACATCTTTTGAAAAATTATACATTATTTCTAAAGGATGGAAAAAAGGTCATTTTTGGCCATTTTTGAGCGAAAACCATGGGCTATAGTCCATGGTGTTAGTTGATTCTGGTTCATTTTCACACCTTTTGAAAAATTATAAATATTTATGAAGGATGCAAAATAGGTCATTTTTGGCCATTTTTGAGCAAAAACCATGGGCTATAGTCCATGGTTTTAGATGATTCTGGTTCATTTTCACACCTTTTGAAAAATTATACATAATATTTATGAAGGATGTAAAATAGGTCATTTTTTGCCATTTTTGAGCAAAAACCATGGGCTATAGTCCATGATTTTAGTTGATTGTGGTTCATTTCCACACCTTTTGAAAAATTATACATTATTTATGAAGGATGCAAAATAGGTCATTTTTGGCCATTTTTGGGCAAAAAGCATTGGCTATAGTCCATGATTTTAGTTGATTGTGGTTCATTTTCACACCTTTTGAAAAATTTTACATTATTTATAAAGGATGCACAATAGGTCATTTTTGGCCATTTTTGGGCAAAAACCATGGGCTATAGTCCATGGTTTTAGATGATTCTGGTTCATTTTCACACCTTTTGAAAAATTATACATTATTTATGAAGGATGCAAAATAGGTCATTTTTGGCCATTGATGAGCGAAAAGCATTGGCTATAGCCCTCGGTTTTGGTTGATTGTGGTTCATTTTCACACCTTTCGAAAAATTTTACATTATTTATAAAGGATGCACAATAGGTCATTTTTGGCCATTTTTGGGCAAAAACCATGGGCTATAGTCCATGATTTTAGTTGATTCTGGTTCATTTTCACACCTTTTGAAAAATTATACATTATTTATGAAGGATGCAAAATAGGTCATTTTTGGCCGTTTTTGGGCAAAAACCATGGGCTATAGTCCATGATTTTAGTTGATTCTGGTTCATTTTCACATCTTTTGAAAAATTATACATTATTTATAAAGGATGGAAAATAGGTCATTTTTGGCCATTATTGAGCGAAAACCATGGGCTATAGTCCATGGTGTTAGTTGATTCTGGTTCATTTTCACACCTTTTGAAAAATTATACATTATTTATAAAGGATGCAAAATAGGTCATTTTTGAGCAAAAACCATGGGCTATAGTCCATGGTTTTAGATGATTCGTGTTCATTTTCACACCTTTTGAAAAATTATACATTATTTATGAAGGATGCAAAATAGGTCATTTTTGGCCATTTTTGGGCAAAAACCATGGGCTATAGTCCATGATTTTAGTTGATTCTGGTTCATTTTCACACCTTTTGAAAAATTATACATTATTTATAAAGGATGCAAAATAGGTCATTTTTGAGCAAAAACCATGGGCTATAGTCCATGGTTTTAGTTGATTCTGGTTCATTTTCACACCTTTTGAAAAATTATACATTATTTATGAAGGATGCAAAATAGGTCATTTTTGGCCATTTTTGGGCAAAAACCATGGGCTATAGTCCATGGTGTTAGTTGATTCTGGTTCATTTTCACACCTTTTGAAAAATTATACATTATTTATAAAGGATGCACAATAGGTCATTTTTTGCCATTTTTGAGCAAAAACCATGGGCTATAGTCCATGGTTTTAGATGATTCTGGTTCATTTTCACACCTTTTGAAAAATTATACATAATATTTATGAAGGATGTAAAATAGGTCATTTTTTGCCATTTTTGAGCAAAAACCATGGGCTATAGTCCATGATTTTAGTTGATTGTGGTTCATTTCCACACCTTTTGAAAAATTATACATTATTTATGAAGGATGCAAAATAGGTCATTTTTGGCCATTTTTGGGCAAAAAGCATTGGCTATAGTCCATGATTTTAGTTGATTGTGGTTCATTTTCACACCTTTTGAAAAATTTTACATTATTTATAAAGGATGCACAATAGGTCATTTTTGGCCATTTTTGGGCAAAAACCATGGGCTATAGTCCATGGTTTTAGATGATTCTGGTTCATTTTCACACCTTTTGAAAAATTATACATTATTTATGAAGAATGCAAAATAGCTCATTTTTGGCCAGTTTTGAGTAAAAAGATTGGGCTATAGTCCACAGTTTTGGTTGATTCTGGTTCATTTTCACACCTTTTGAAAAATTATACATTATTTATGAAGGATGCAAAATAGGTTATTTTTGGCCATTTTTGAGCAAAAACCATTGGCTATAGTCCATAGTTTTAGTTGATTCTGGTTCATTTTCACACTTTTTGAAAAGTTATACATTACTTATGAAGGATGCAAAATAGGTCATTTTTGGCCATTTTTGAGCAAAAAGCATGGGCTATAGCCCACCTTGATTTTGGTTCAATTTCACATCTTTTGAAAAATTATACATTATTTCTAAAGGATGGAAAAAAGGTCATTTTTGGCCATTTTTGAGCGAAAACCATGGGCTATAGTCCATGGTGTTAGTTGATTCTGGTTCATTTTCACACCTTTTGAAAAATTATAAATATTTATGAAGGATGCAAAATAGGTCATTTTTGGCCATTTTTGAGCAAAAACCATGGGCTATAGTCCATGGTTTTAGATGATTCTGGTTCATTTTCACACCTTTTGAAAAATTATACATAATATTTATGAAGGATGTAAAATAGGTCATTTTTTGCCATTTTTGAGCAAAAACCATGGGCTATAGTCCATGATTTTAGTTGATTGTGGTTCATTTCCACACCTTTTGAAAAATTATACATTATTTATGAAGGATGCAAAATAGGTCATTTTTGGCCATTTTTGGGCAAAAAGCATTGGCTATAGTCCATGATTTTAGTTGATTGTGGTTCATTTTCACACCTTTTGAAAAATTTTACATTATTTATAAAGGATGCACAATAGGTCATTTTTGGCCATTTTTGGGCAAAAACCATGGGCTATAGTCCATGGTTTTAGATGATTCTGGTTCATTTTCACACCTTTTGAAAAATTATACATTATTTATGAAGGATGCAAAATAGGTCATTTTTGGCCATTGATGAGCGAAAAGCATTGGCTATAGCCCTCGGTTTTGGTTGATTGTGGTTCATTTTCACACCTTTCGAAAAATTTTACATTATTTATAAAGGATGCACAATAGGTCATTTTTGGCCATTTTTGGGCAAAAACCATGGGCTATAGTCCATGATTTTAGTTGATTCTGGTTCATTTTCACACCTTTTGAAAAATTATACATTATTTATGAAGGATGCAAAATAGGTTATTTTTGGCCATTTTTGAGCAAAAACCATTGGCTATAGTCCATAGTTTTAGTTGATTCTGGTTCATTTTCACACTTTTTGAAAAGTTATACATTACTTATGAAGGATGCAAAATAGGTCATTTTTGGCCATTTTTGAGCAAAAAGCATGGGCTATAGCCCACCTTGATTTTGGTTCAATTTCACATCTTTTGAAAAATTATACATTATTTCTAAAGGATGGAAAAAAGGTCATTTTTGGCCATTTTTGAGCGAAAACCATGGGCTATAGTCCATGGTGTTAGTTGATTCTGGTTCATTTTCACACCTTTTGAAAAATTATAAATATTTATGAAGGATGCAAAATAGGTCATTTTTGGCCATTTTTGAGCAAAAACCATGGGCTATAGTCCATGGTTTTAGATGATTCTGGTTCATTTTCACACCTTTTGAAAAATTATACATAATATTTATGAAGGATGTAAAATAGGTCATTTTTTGCCATTTTTGAGCAAAAACCATGGGCTATAGTCCATGATTTTAGTTGATTGTGGTTCATTTCCACACCTTTTGAAAAATTATACATTATTTATGAAGGATGCACAATAGGTCATTTTTTGCCATTTTTGAGCAAAAACCATGGGCTATAGTCCATGGTTTTAGATGATTCTGGTTCATTTTCACACCTTTTGAAAAATTATACATAATATTTATGAAGGATGTAAAATAGGTCATTTTTTGCCATTTTTGAGCAAAAACCATGGGCTATAGTCCATGATTTTAGTTGATTGTGGTTCATTTCCACACCTTTTGAAAAATTATACATTATTTATGAAGGATGCAAAATAGGTCATTTTTGGCCATTTTTGGGCAAAAAGCATTGGCTATAGTCCATGATTTTAGTTGATTGTGGTTCATTTTCACACCTTTTGAAAAATTTTACATTATTTATAAAGGATGCACAATAGGTCATTTTTGGCCATTTTTGGGCAAAAACCATGGGCTATAGTCCATGGTTTTAGATGATTCTGGTTCATTTTCACACCTTTTGAAAAATTATACATTATTTATGAAGAATGCAAAATAGCTCATTTTTGGCCAGTTTTGAGTAAAAAGATTGGGCTATAGTCCACAGTTTTGGTTGATTCTGGTTCATTTTCACACCTTTTGAAAAATTATACATTATTTATGAAGGATGCAAAATAGGTTATTTTTGGCCATTTTTGAGCAAAAACCATTGGCTATAGTCCATAGTTTTAGTTGATTCTGGTTCATTTTCACACTTTTTGAAAAGTTATACATTACTTATGAAGGATGCAAAATAGGTCATTTTTGGCCATTTTTGAGCAAAAAGCATGGGCTATAGCCCACCTTGATTTTGGTTCAATTTCACATCTTTTGAAAAATTATACATTATTTCTAAAGGATGGAAAAAAGGTCATTTTTGGCCATTTTTGAGCGAAAACCATGGGCTATAGTCCATGGTGTTAGTTGATTCTGGTTCATTTTCACACCTTTTGAAAAATTATAAATATTTATGAAGGATGCAAAATAGGTCATTTTTGGCCATTTTTGAGCAAAAACCATGGGCTATAGTCCATGGTTTTAGATGATTCTGGTTCATTTTCACACCTTTTGAAAAATTATACATAATATTTATGAAGGATGTAAAATAGGTCATTTTTTGCCATTTTTGAGCAAAAACCATGGGCTATAGTCCATGATTTTAGTTGATTGTGGTTCATTTCCACACCTTTTGAAAAATTATACATTATTTATGAAGGATGCAAAATAGGTCATTTTTGGCCATTTTTGGGCAAAAAGCATTGGCTATAGTCCATGATTTTAGTTGATTGTGGTTCATTTTCACACCTTTTGAAAAATTTTACATTATTTATAAAGGATGCACAATAGGTCATTTTTGGCCATTTTTGGGCAAAAACCATGGGCTATAGTCCATGGTTTTAGATGATTCTGGTTCATTTTCACACCTTTTGAAAAATTATACATTATTTATGAAGGATGCAAAATAGGTCATTTTTGGCCATTGATGAGCGAAAAGCATTGGCTATAGCCCTCGGTTTTGGTTGATTGTGGTTCATTTTCACACCTTTCGAAAAATTTTACATTATTTATAAAGGATGCACAATAGGTCATTTTTGGCCATTTTTGGGCAAAAACCATGGGCTATAGTCCATGATTTTAGTTGATTCTGGTTCATTTTCACACCTTTTGAAAAATTATACATTATTTATGAAGGATGCAAAATAGGTTATTTTTGGCCATTTTTGAGCAAAAACCATTGGCTATAGTCCATAGTTTTAGTTGATTCTGGTTCATTTTCACACTTTTTGAAAAGTTATACATTACTTATGAAGGATGCAAAATAGGTCATTTTTGGCCATTTTTGAGCAAAAAGCATGGGCTATAGCCCACCTTGATTTTGGTTCAATTTCACATCTTTTGAAAAATTATACATTATTTCTAAAGGATGGAAAAAAGGTCATTTTTGGCCATTTTTGAGCGAAAACCATGGGCTATAGTCCATGGTGTTAGTTGATTCTGGTTCATTTTCACACCTTTTGAAAAATTATAAATATTTATGAAGGATGCAAAATAGGTCATTTTTGGCCATTTTTGAGCAAAAACCATGGGCTATAGTCCATGGTTTTAGATGATTCTGGTTCATTTTCACACCTTTTGAAAAATTATACATAATATTTATGAAGGATGTAAAATAGGTCATTTTTTGCCATTTTTGAGCAAAAACCATGGGCTATAGTCCATGATTTTAGTTGATTGTGGTTCATTTCCACACCTTTTGAAAAATTATACATTATTTATGAAGGATGCAAAATAGGTCATTTTTGGCCATTTTTGGGCAAAAAGCATTGGCTATAGTCCATGATTTTAGTTGATTGTGGTTCATTTTCACACCTTTTGAAAAATTTTACATTATTTATAAAGGATGCACAATAGGTCATTTTTGGCCATTTTTGGGCAAAAACCATGGGCTATAGTCCATGGTTTTAGATGATTCTGGTTCATTTTCACACCTTTTGAAAAATTATACATTATTTATGAAGGATGCAAAATAGGTCATTTTTGGCCATTGATGAGCGAAAAGCATTGGCTATAGCCCTCGGTTTTGGTTGATTGTGGTTCATTTTCACACCTTTCGAAAAATTTTACATTATTTATAAAGGATGCACAATAGGTCATTTTTGGCCATTTTTGGGCAAAAACCATGGGCTATAGTCCATGATTTTAGTTGATTCTGGTTCATTTTCACACCTTTTGAAAAATTATACATTATTTATGAAGGATGCAAAATAGGTCATTTTTGGCCGTTTTTGGGCAAAAACCATGGGCTATAGTCCATGATTTTAGTTGATTCTGGTTCATTTTCACATCTTTTGAAAAATTATACATTATTTATAAAGGATGGAAAATAGGTCATTTTTGGCCATTATTGAGCGAAAACCATGGGCTATAGTCCATGGTGTTAGTTGATTCTGGTTCATTTTCACACCTTTTGAAAAATTATACATTATTTATAAAGGATGCAAAATAGGTCATTTTTGAGCAAAAACCATGGGCTATAGTCCATGGTTTTAGATGATTCGTGTTCATTTTCACACCTTTTGAAAAATTATACATTATTTATGAAGGATGCAAAATAGGTCATTTTTGGCCATTTTTGGGCAAAAACCATGGGCTATAGTCCATGATTTTAGTTGATTCTGGTTCATTTTCACACCTTTTGAAAAATTATACATTATTTATAAAGGATGCAAAATAGGTCATTTTTGAGCAAAAACCATGGGCTATAGTCCATGGTTTTAGTTGATTCTGGTTCATTTTCACACCTTTTGAAAAATTATACATTATTTATGAAGGATGCAAAATAGGTCATTTTTGGCCATTTTTGGGCAAAAACCATGGGCTATAGTCCATGGTGTTAGTTGATTCTGGTTCATTTTCACACCTTTTGAAAAATTATACATTATTTATAAAGGATGCAAAATAGGTCATTTTTGAGCAAAAACCATGGGCTATAGTCCATGGTTTTAGATGATTCGTGTTCATTTTCACACCTTTTGAAAAATTATACATTATTTATGAAGGATGCAAAATAGGTCATTTTTGGCCATTTTTGGGCAAAAAGCATTGGCTATAGTCCATGATTTTAGTTGATTGTGGTTCATTTTCACACCTTTTGAAAAATTTTACATTATTTATAAAGGATGCACAATAGGTCATTTTTGGCCATTTTTGGGCAAAAACCATGGGCTATAGTCCATGGTTTTAGATGATTCTGGTTCATTTTCACACCTTTTGAAAAATTATACATTATTTATGAAGGATGCAAAATAGGTCATTTTTGGCCATTGATGAGCGAAAAGCATTGGCTATAGCCCTCGGTTTTGGTTGATTGTGGTTCATTTTCACACCTTTCGAAAAATTATACATTATTTATGAAGGATGCAAAATAGGTCATTTTTGGCCGTTTTTGGGCAAAAACCATGGGCTATAGTCCATGATTTTAGTTGATTCTGGTTCATTTTCACATCTTTTGAAAAATTATACATTATTTATAAAGGATGGAAAATAGGTCATTTTTGGCCATTATTGAGCGAAAACCATGGGCTATAGTCCATGGTGTTAGTTGATTCTGGTTCATTTTCACACCTTTTGAAAAATTATACATTATTTATAAAGGATGCAAAATAGGTCATTTTTGAGCAAAAACCATGGGCTATAGTCCATGGTTTTAGATGATTCGTGTTCATTTTCACACCTTTTGAAAAATTATACATTATTTATGAAGGATGCAAAATAGGTCATTTTTGGCCATTTTTGGGCAAAAACCATGGGCTATAGTCCATGATTTTAGTTGATTCTGGTTCATTTTCACACCTTTTGAAAAATTATACATTATTTATAAAGGATGCAAAATAGGTCATTTTTGAGCAAAAACCATGGGCTATAGTCCATGGTTTTAGTTGATTCTGGTTCATTTTCACACCTTTTGAAAAATTATACATTATTTATGAAGGATGCAAAATAGGTCATTTTTGGCCATTTTTGGGCAAAAACCATGGGCTATAGTCCATGGTGTTAGTTGATTCTGGTTCATTTTCACACCTTTTGAAAAATTATACATTATTTATAAAGGATGCAAAATAGGTCATTTTTGAGCAAAAACCATGGGCTATAGTCCATGGTTTTAGATGATTCGTGTTCATTTTCACACCTTTTGAAAAATTATACATTATTTATGAAGGATGCAAAATAGGTCATTTTTGGCCATTTTTGGGCAAAAACCATGGGCTATAGTCCATGATTTTAGTTGATTCTGGTTCATTTTCACACCTTTTGAAAAATTATACATTATTTATAAAGGATGCAAAATAGGTCATTTTTGAGCAAAAACCATGGGCTATAGTCCATGGTTTTAGTTGATTCTGGTTCATTTTCACACCTTTTGAAAAATTATACATTATTTATGAAGGATGCAAAATAGGTCATTTTTGGCCATTTTTGGGCAAAAACCATGGGCTATAGTCCATGGTGTTAGTTGATTCTGGTTCATTTTCACACCTTTTGAAAAATTATACATTATTTATAAAGGATGCAAAATAGGTCATTTTTGAGCAAAAACCATGGGCTATAGTCCATGGTTTTAGATGATTCGTGTTCATTTTCACACCTTTTGAAAAATTATACATTATTTATGAAGGATGCAAAATAGGTCATTTTTGGCCATTTTTGGGCAAAAACCATGGGCTATAGTCCATGATTTTAGTTGATTCTGGTTCATTTTCACACCTTTTGAAAAATTATACATTATTTATGAAGGATGCAAAATAGGTCATTTTTGGCCATTTTTGGGCAAAAACCATGGGCTATAGTCCATGATTTTAGTTGATTCTGGTTCATTTTCACACCTTTTGAAAAATTATACATTATTGATGAAGGATGGAAAATAGGTCATTTTTGGCCATTTTTTAGCAAAAACCATGGGCTATAGTCCATGGTTTTAGATGATTCTGGTTCATTTTCACACCTTTTGAAAAATTATACATTATTTATAAAGGATGCAAAATAGGTCATTTTTGAGCAAAAACCATGGGCTATAGTCCATGGTTTTAGTTGATTCTGGTTCATTTTCACACCTTTTGAAAAATTATACATTATTTATGAAGGATGCAAAATAGGTCATTTTTGGCCATTTTTGGGCAAAAACCATGGGCTATAGTCCATGATTTTAGTTGATTCTGGTTCATTTTCACACCTTTTGAAAAATTATACATTATTTATGAAGGATGCAAAATAGGTCATTTTTGGCCATTTTTGGGCAAAAACCATGGGCTATAGTCCATGATTTTAGTTGATTCTGGTTCATTTTCACACCTTTTGAAAAATTATACATTATTTATGAAGGATGCAAAATAGGTCATTTTTGGCCATTTTTTAGCGAAAAGCATGGGCTATAGTCCATGATTTTAGTTGATTCTGGTTCATTTTCACACCTTTTGAAAAATTATACATTATTTATGAAGGATGCAAAATAGGTCATTTTTGGCCATTTTTGAGCAAAAACCATGGGCTATAGTCCATGATTTTAGTTGATTCTGGTTCATTTTCACACCTTTTGAAAAATTATACATTATTGATGAAGGATGGAAAATAGGTCATTTTTGGCCATTTTTTAGCAAAAACCATGGGCTATAGTCCATGGTTTTAGATGATTCTGGTTCATTTTCACACCTTTTGAAAAATTATACATTATTTATAAAGGATGCAAAATAGGTCATTTTTGAGCAAAAACCATGGGCTATAGTCCATGGTTTTAGTTGATTCTGGTTCATTTTCACACCTTTTGAAAAATTATACATTATTTATGAAGGATGCAAAATAGGTCATTTTTGGCCATTTTTGGGCAAAAACCATGGGCTATAGTCCATGATTTTAGTTGATTCTGGTTCATTTTCACACCTTTTGAAAAATTATACATTATTTATGAAGGATGCAAAATAGGTCATTTTTGGCCATTTTTGGGCAAAAACCATGGGCTATAGTCCATGATTTTAGTTGATTCTGGTTCATTTTCACACCTTTTGAAAAATTATACATTATTTATGAAGGATGCAAAATAGGTCATTTTTGGCCATTTTTTAGCGAAAAGCATGGGCTATAGTCCATGATTTTAGTTGATTCTGGTTCATTTTCACACCTTTTGAAAAATTATACATTATTTATGAAGGATGCAAAATAGGTCATTTTTGGCCATTTTTGAGCAAAAACCATGGGCTATAGTCCATGGTTTTAGTTGATTCTGGTTCATTTTCACACCTTTTGAAAAATTATACATTATTTATGAAGGATGCAAAATAGGTCATTTTTGGCCGTTTTTGGGCAAAAACCATGGGCTATAGTCCATGATTTTAGTTGATTCTGGTTCATTTTCACATCTTTTGAAAAATTATACATTATTTATAAAGGATGGAAAATAGGTCATTTTTGGCCATTATTGAGCGAAAACCATTGGCTATAGTCCATGGTGTTAGTTGATTCTGGTTCATTTTCACACCTTTTGAAAAATTATACATTATTTATAAAGGATGCAAAATAGGTCATTTTTGAGCAAAAACCATGGGCTATAGTCCATGGTTTTAGATGATTCGTGTTCATTTTCACACCTTTTGAAAAATTATACATTATTTATGAAGGATGCAAAATAGGTCATTTTTGGCCATTTTTGGGCAAAAACCATGGGCTATAGTCCATGATTTTAGTTGATTCTGGTTCATTTTCACACCTTTTGAAAAATTATACATTATTTATGAAGGATGCAAAATAGGTCATTTTTGGCCATTTTTGGGCGAAAACCATGGGCTATAGTCCATGATTTTAGTTGATTCTGGTTCATTTTCACACCTTTTGAAAAATTATACATTATTGATGAAGGATGGAAAATAGGTCATTTTTGGCCATTTTTTAGCGAAAACCATGGGCTATAGTCCATGGTTTTAGATGATTCTGGTTCATTTTCACACCTTTTGAAAAATTATACATTATTTATAAAGGATGCAAAATAGGTCATTTTTGAGCAAAAACCATGGGCTATAGTCCATGGTTTTAGTTGATTCTGGTTCATTTTCACACCTTTTGAAAAATTATACATTATTTATGAAGGATGCAAAATAGGTCATTTTTGGCCATTTTTGGGCAAAAACCATGGGCTATAGTCCATGGTGTTAGTTGATTCTGGTTCATTTTCACACCTTTTGAAAAATTATACATTATTTATAAAGGATGCAAAATAGGTCATTTTTGAGCAAAAACCATGGGCTATAGTCCATGGTTTTAGATGATTCGTGTTCATTTTCACACCTTTTGAAAAATTATACATTATTTATGAAGGATGCAAAATAGGTCATTTTTGGCCATTTTTGGGCAAAAACCATGGGCTATAGTCCATGATTTTAGTTGATTCTGGTTCATTTTCACACCTTTTGAAAAATTTTACATTATTTATGAAGGATGCAAAATAGGTCATTTTTGGCCATTTTTGGGCAAAAACCATGGGCTATAGTCCATGATTTTAGTTGATTCTGGTTCATTTTCACACCTTTTGAAAAATTATACATTATTTATAAAGGATGCAAAATAGGTCATTTTTGAGCAAAAACCATGGGCTATAGTCCATGGTTTTAGTTGATTCTGGTTCATTTTCACACCTTTTGAAAAATTATACATTATTTATGAAGGATGCAAAATAGGTCATTTTTGGCCATTTTTGGGCAAAAACCATGGGCTATAGTCCATGATTTTAGTTGATTCTGGTTCATTTTCACACCTTTTGAAAAATTATACATTATTTATGAAGGATGCAAAATAGGTCATTTTTGGCCATTTTTTAGCGAAAAGCATGGGCTATAGTCCATGATTTTAGTTGATTCTGGTTCATTTTCACACCTTTTGAAAAATTATACATTATTTATGAAGGATGCAAAATAGGTCATTTTTGGCCATTTTTGAGCAAAAACCATGGGCTATAGTCCATGGTTTTAGTTGATTCTGGTTCATTTTCACACCTTTTGAAAAATTATACATTATTTATGAAGGATGCAAAATAGGTCATTTTTGGCCGTTTTTGGGCAAAAACCATGGGCTATAGTCCATGATTTTAGTTGATTCTGGTTCATTTTCACATCTTTTGAAAAATTATACATTATTTATAAAGGATGGAAAATAGGTCATTTTTGGCCATTATTGAGCGAAAACCATTGGCTATAGTCCATGGTGTTAGTTGATTCTGGTTCATTTTCACACCTTTTGAAAAATTATACATTATTTATAAAGGATGCAAAATAGGTCATTTTTGAGCAAAAACCATGGGCTATAGTCCATGGTTTTAGATGATTCGTGTTCATTTTCACACCTTTTGAAAAATTATACATTATTTATGAAGGATGCAAAATAGGTCATTTTTGGCCATTTTTGGGCAAAAACCATGGGCTATAGTCCATGATTTTAGTTGATTCTGGTTCATTTTCACACCTTTTGAAAAATTATACATTATTTATGAAGGATGCAAAATAGGTCATTTTTGGCCATTTTTGGGCGAAAACCATGGGCTATAGTCCATGATTTTAGTTGATTCTGGTTCATTTTCACACCTTTTGAAAAATTATACATTATTGATGAAGGATGGAAAATAGGTCATTTTTGGCCATTTTTTAGCGAAAACCATGGGCTATAGTCCATGGTTTTAGATGATTCTGGTTCATTTTCACACCTTTTGAAAAATTATACATTATTTATAAAGGATGCAAAATAGGTCATTTTTGAGCAAAAACCATGGGCTATAGTCCATGGTTTTAGTTGATTCTGGTTCATTTTCACACCTTTTGAAAAATTATACATTATTTATGAAGGATGCAAAATAGGTCATTTTTGGCCATTTTTGGGCAAAAACCATGGGCTATAGTCCATGGTGTTAGTTGATTCTGGTTCATTTTCACACCTTTTGAAAAATTATACATTATTTATAAAGGATGCAAAATAGGTCATTTTTGAGCAAAAACCATGGGCTATAGTCCATGGTTTTAGATGATTCGTGTTCATTTTCACACCTTTTGAAAAATTATACATTATTTATGAAGGATGCAAAATAGGTCATTTTTGGCCATTTTTGGGCAAAAACCATGGGCTATAGTCCATGATTTTAGTTGATTCTGGTTCATTTTCACACCTTTTGAAAAATTTTACATTATTTATGAAGGATGCAAAATAGGTCATTTTTGGCCATTTTTGGGCAAAAACCATGGGCTATAGTCCATGATTTTAGTTGATTCTGGTTCATTTTCACACCTTTTGAAAAATTATACATTATTGATGAAGGATGGAAAATAGGTCATTTTTGGCCATTTTTTAGCAAAAACCATGGGCTATAGTCCATGGTTTTAGATGATTCTGGTTCATTTTCACACCTTTTGAAAAATTATACATTATTTATAAAGGATGCAAAATAGGTCATTTTTGAGCAAAAACCATGGGCTATAGTCCATGGTTTTAGTTGATTCTGGTTCATTTTCACACCTTTTGAAAAATTATACATTATTTATGAAGGATGCAAAATAGGTCATTTTTGGCCATTTTTGGGCAAAAACCATGGACTATAGTCCATGATTTTAGTTGATTCTGGTTCATTTTCACACCTTTTGAAAAATTATACATTATTTATGAAGGATGCAAAATAGGTCATTTTTGGCCATTTTTTAGCGAAAAGCATGGGCTATAGTCCATGATTTTAGTTGATTCTGGTTCATTTTCACACCTTTTGAAAAATTATACATTATTTATGAAGGATGCAAAATAGGTCATTTTTGGCCATTTTTGAGCAAAAACCATGGGCTATAGTCCATGGTTTTAGTTGATTGTGGTTCATTTTCACACCTTTTAAAAAATTATACATTCTTTATGAAGGATGCAAAATAGGTCATTTTTGGCCATTTTTGGGCAAAAACCATGGGTATAGCCCACGGTTTTGGTCGATTCGGGTTCATTTTCACACCTTTTGAAAAATTATACATTATTCATGAAAGATGGAAAATAGGTGATTTTTGGCCATTTTTGCACAAATCCCACCATCGAAAAAGCGTTCCAAAAGGTCTCGCTGTATTTTGCATAGTAGAACTTTTTGAGTTAGCTCTTAATACAGTGTCTTGATAGATCTCTTTCCCTTAAAAGTGCTAATAGTTGAAATACAGATGCAAATTTGTCAGGAGAGAACAGCGTTGGGTTATGCATGTTAAGTTAATCCTAATATTAATCTTGAAGTCAGTAGACTTCAGTCCAGGTCACGTGACCATACCCCCTTAAATCGAGCAGTTTTTGCAAAATGAACATCAGAAATAATCAAAAACCAACACATAAAAGTAAATACTACCAATTACAGTATTAAAGTACTAACTTTATTAATCATTAAGAAATTATAAAAAATTTAAACTTAGAGTGCTTTTTCCATACAAATCTCTAAAAACATTCTGCAAGCAACACTGTAGGCTTTGGTGATCTTTTTCTCTAAATTGCTTATTTTAGCATTTCCTTTTGCATAAGAGTAATGATTTATTAAAACATACAAAAGCAATATTACGCCTTTATGAGAGTGGTGTATATTTCTTCAAAATTGGTATTCTTGGTTTGCACGTGACGTCATGGCCGCCATGTTGGATGAATTTAACAAAAGATTTTACAATGAATTCTTTTGTTATATCATCCAACATGGCCGCCATGTCTTTTGTTATTTTATTCTCTTGGGAATGATTTCAAACCAATAATTCATTTTGTTCTTTGCTAATTTTTCAAAATTCTCTGTCAATTTCTAATTATTTTATTATAGAAATAATCGTGTAAAGCTGATTGTTTTCGAACAGTTTGCCATCCTAAATGCCTTGCCAATTAGTTTCACTTCGTTTTGAATCAACAAGAAATATTCATACTACTGATCTTTTCGAAAAAGCGTAGAATTATAGAATGTTATGTTTTTCATTGTGATTTATAGCATTATGATAGGCCTTTTGGGTTCATTAAAGCATTGGATTGACCAGAATATGTCTCGACAGAACACCTACACGAAAACTTTATCGTCGAGTCTCGAAGGAATGGCGACACTGAAATACTTCGTGCTAAATATCATGCGACTCTGCCTGGCTACTCTGTCTATCACTATGACACTGTCAATCACCTGATTGGAGGAGAGTAGTCGAGTTACCATGGTGTAGGGCTCTGAACCAATGAGGGGCATAGGTAATGGATAGGTACCGCGTAGAGTTGCACAATTTTTTCCATTTTGCCGTGTAGGAAAAAAAAGCCGCAGGTAGTTTTAGACTGGTTTGCCAGAGGCAACTCAGTAATAGCGTACATTGACTGGATTCTGATACAAATATTAGCCGTTAACAAAACGAGCAAGGGCCTGGGGCCTGAGTTTGAAAAGCTAATTTAATTAAGGTTTCAGAAAAAAATTACCCCATCTCATGAAAGAGCAACAAGCAACAAGTTTCAGATGTTTGACTTTATAGCGAAACAATAATTAATAATGGTAATAGAACTGAGTTGAGTGCAATTTGGGCTGAAATCGCAAGAGTGATTGCAAAATTGCACGACCGCGCAGCGAGAGTGCAATTTGTTAATCACGAGTGTGATTTCTGCTCAAAATTGCAAGACACTCAGTTCTATTACCTATTAATCATTTCCATTTTGAAACTTAATATATTAAAATACTCAACAGTTATATTTAGCTTCAAAAGTGATTGTTTGACAAAATGATGCAATTAATGATTCAAAATAGTGCAATTAATGCTTAAATCGCACACTTTTTAGCCAATCAGATTGCAGGATTTGCTAATGATTTCAAAATGGATATGATTAATGTTATGAGCATTCAAACACTGCCAAAATTACAGAGAAATTTATGGTGTCCTTAAAACGTCCAGCCATCTTAATATCTTAATTTCGTTTCAATTTCCCCAAACTCGTTCAAATTTTCACTAATTCTTATTTGCTCTTTCTCTAGATGGGGTTTGTTTGTGAAATAAATCGAATTTGAGAAACTCGTTTCCACTTCCCTGCTCGTTTTCGTGACAAGAGTCTACAAGATGAACATGAGTCCAACCAGTACGCCAACAAGAACAGTGTGGAAACTGACCATGGTTACAAGACAACCTGATGATTTCAAAGAAATGAAAATAAAGAGATGTTCTTTAATGAAGAAAATATTTACAACAATTAAACGTTACATAAATGGAATAATATTAACTACAGAGTAGAGGCGAAGAGACAAAGAATAGATTACCTGACATCAACAGATCAAAACAATGTTGTCCGCCTTCGTTTGCTTTGCACACATACCGACCAGCATCATGGGATCGAAGGCTGCTAATGGTCAGTCTATATCGACAGTACGAGCAGGGCCTGGTAACTGCATACCGTTTAGCCATTGTCATGTTGACTAGATCTAGAATATTAAGACACATTGTATGAGAAACAAACTAAGCAACCGAACACTGACATTCCACTCTACTTACTTGCATCTTTCAAAGGGACTTGTGTTCCGTTGTTTAACCTCCTCAGCCATGTTATGTTCAGTGGATAGCCTTCAGCTGGACATTCCATCACCACCCTACCCCCCTCAGTGCCCACTACTCCCGTTGGAGCTCCAAAAAATTGCACTCTTACTGAAAATGTAAACATAAAACTCAAAGTTAATACCTATTTAATACGTATCTGGACTCCATGGCAACTAACTGTAATGAATTAATAATAGCTATGAATAAGTTGGTGGTACTTACTCCTGTGTATGGCCGTTCCCAAAGATATATTGACAGGTTTTGAAGATTGTAGTCTCACCACAGCAATGCATTTATAAACTCCTCCATCTCTGGCTGACACAGCGGTGAAGATCAAAGGATTAATAGAATTAGTGGAGCCATTCTTGACAGTCTTAGTGTCCTTGACCCATGCTAGGCTCTCTAGTGGTGCTGTAACCTTGTCACCAGTATACGTTACATCACACGTCAGTTTAGCAGGTCTTCCAAGAGTGCTAGTCGTACCATTCACTGTTGCTCTGGGTAGATCACTCTCTGTATATCAATATATATAATCATCAATTCTCTAAAATATTCAGTTACAAATAATTGAGGACAGAGTGGTTCACTTACTTGATATGACATAGAGATTGAATACATGTTCATCTGGTTTATCAACGCTTCCCTGGCCATGTGTTGCAGAGTACGCCCAGCACTGGTACGGTCCAGAATTGTAGTGATCAGAAGGCTGTACTGACTTGATATGGAGGACTGTAGTTCGTGTTAAACCTGGGGGGAAAAAAGATTGGTTGCGTAACGATCAGTACTCAACAGGACTAGACAAGCTGAGTGACACGTCTTTATTCTATCAACATGTCTTTGTTATTTCATGCCATTTGATGTTCAACTGATCAATGATTTCATTGCGGTTTTTAAACAAATTAAAATTTGATCGATGACATCAACAACAAGCAGAAAACAAGCACCTTGGAACATTGCAATTACCCACGACCTTTGATGCATGTCGCTCTAACTTTGAAACATTGAGCAATATTGCATTGAGTAATATTTACCGTTTGTATCGTTTCTAGTTGTATTGGTCATATAAACTCGCTGACTGTTTTGAATTTCATGGTAGGCGTGCTGTTTGTCTCGTCTGACGAAGACGACTTTACTTGGATATCCTGAAGTGTCTCTTGCAGTGCACGATATCGCCAAGGAATCTCCTTCTATTGCTATCTCATTCTTAGGATATGGAGGGATTATATCCAGGGCTGTGAACAAGAAGGTATTCAACACATTTTGTCACATCTAATTTGTTATTATAATCTAATACCCTTTGTTATCCCTGCTTTGCCTATACTATAGGCAACTCCCCAAGTACTTAACTCCCCAAGATGACTGAATAACCTGCAAATTTTTATTGAAGAACTATCCAGATATTCCAAACGAGTACAAAAAAACGAAACTTTTGAAAAAGTTTGATAAAAATGACATGGGTTTTTACTCAGAAAAAGCGGTAAGTCAGCGTACATTTTTGACACTATATTATAGGTGAGGAGAAAAAAAAAATAGTAAACTTCTTTTAATCGATCTGAAATTTCGTAGAGATGTTAAGAGTCAAGAGAACAACACACTTTCCTAGTTTAAGATCATTTAATTCAGAATTTACAAAATTATTGCGATTTCAGTTTTTTTATCAATGAAACCATTGCAAAGCTGCCATAAGTAGAGTACTTGGGCTACCTGTGGGCGAACCTTTATGTTGACGCTATGTGGGCCTGCCCACGACCCCCACGACAGCAATGACGAGTATTGCGCGCGCATTTTAAATCTATTTGTTGGCGCGGTCTATTTTGGAAGTTACGAGTGGTTTGTAAATGTTAGGGATCTGAATATGATCATTTCCTGAGTTCTCATCTAGTTCAGAATGCATGCTTCTAAAAACCATCTGATTTGATTATAATCCAAGGTTCTCAGTTCTTTATGTATTATTTTTTTATTTATATATCTGCTTTGACTTGCATAGTCACAGTATAAGGCAGTGTTGTGATGATCGGCTTTAATGTATAACACGCAAACTAAGGGAATATTCAAGAAAGGAAACTGATAACAAGCAGTTGGTTCGGCTATGACGCAGTTACAAACTGTACAATACATAGAGGATATTACATGTTCGCGCGGAGATACGAATTTTATCTTCGAGTGTTGATATTATCAGCACAAGAAGATAAAATTCGTATCTCCAAGCGGCCATGTAATGTTCTGTTTATTACGATACGATACCGATACGATACGATACGATACGATACGATACGATACGATACGATACGATACGATACGATACGATACCGATACGATGCGATGCGATGCGATGCGATGCGATGCGATGCGATGCGATGCGATGCGATGCGATGCGATGCGATGCGATGCGATGCGATGCGATGCGATGCGATGCGATGCGATGCGATGCGATGCGATGCGATGCGATGCGATGCGATGCGATGCGATGCGATGCGATGCGATGCGATGCGATGCGATGCGATGCGATGCGATGCGATGCGATGCGATGCGATGCGATGCGATGCGATGCGATGCGATGCGATGCGATGCGATGCGATGCGATGCGATGCGATGCGATGCGATGCGATGCGATGCGATGCGATGCGATGCGATGCGATGCGATGCGATGCGATGCGATGCGATGCGATGCGATGCGATGCGATGCGATGCGATGCGATGCGATGCGATGCGATGCGATGCGATGCGATGCGATGCGATGCGACACGACACGCTACGATACGATACGATACGATACGATACGATACGATACGATACGATACAATCTTATTTCACATTTCCATTAATATATACATTTTACAGATTTATATATTTTGTATTTTGTTCAGTAGAAAGATTTTGAAGGTTTTTTTTAGCAGAAATATAATTATAATTTTAAAATTTAGTACTAAATGGACCCTTAGAGTGGTTTTCATAAACCCATGAAATACACTTTAGCATTTGCGCACTACTTCACTCTGATTCTTTTGTTTTCTATTGTGTTTATCTGACTATTACACTTTAACTAGTACACTTTGTTTCACGGGTTAATGAAAACCATCCTAGGATTTTTAGTTAGATACTAACATTGTAAGTTACATTTTGATGAGCTAACACACAACTTTGCATATAAAACACAAACACGTATATCAATAAATAAGTATCATACAGTATCAATAGAGTAGTTGTAAAGCGAGCATGCAGTAACATGTAGTAGACTGGCGTGTGTTCCATTGACTTTCAGAAATAAAAACATGATCTTAAAAAATAAGCACCACCATCAGATAAAGCAAGCAAAAATATGTACTTTTGGAAAATTTCATAGCTATAAATAGAATTCAAGTGAAGCTATTTGGAATCAAAATTATAGAGATTTGTATGTGTTCAGAGATCTGTTTCCTTGCTAGCCTCGTTGTGGTGTTTTCCCCTTTTTAAAAATTCTCCTAACTTCTCAAGAATTTAATATTTTTGTCTCAAATTTTCTAACTTTGTTTATGACATTCTAATCTATAATTTTAATGTAGTGGTCAACTAAAATATGAATTCAAAAATTATTATAATGAAGTGGCGGCCATATTGGCATATCATAACAAAATAACAAATATTACTTTATTCATTAAAGTCTCCTTTTAACCGGAATATTCATTAGTAGTCAAAACTGATTCACGCCCATACATTGTTAATGCGTTTTTCGAAATAAAAACTGATTTGCACTAAAATTAACATTGTACAGTTTTGCGTAAAATATTTTTTCTTTTTTGAGTGATTGAGGTACTTAAAAGAAAGAAATTAAACAGCTTATTTACCTGCAATCCTGGATATGATAGTCAGCAAGCAACACAAGACCAGTACAGTGGTATTCATGAATGGTTGTTCCAAAGTGAGCGAGTGTTTAGTTTAGTATCTCTTTACACTGCCTTTTATACCTGCCTGCACATTAACAGGGCTTTACCTGCAAGTTATAATTTATATTAATATTATTATTATAGTTTTGAAATTAATTATTTTATATAAAGGGCTTAAAACAAAGATCAAATGCTGGAGGGTTCAAAATCCACCCCAACAATTAATTATGATTGACAGGCAACGAACAATAGATGATAAATCTGGTAAGGTATCAAACAAACAATCCAGAGACCGAGGACGAGCAGGACGAGCGAATAAGAAAGAAAGAAAGAAAAAAAAGAAAGAAAGAAAGAAAGAGAGAGAGAAGGAATCATAAATACATTATATGAAGGGGTCTGGGTATGAATATGCCGATAGTGTCGGGGTGTACCTGGTACCTAGTGGTGATATCAAGGTGGGTCAGTGCAAAACTAAAATGTCGAAGCTTGAGTTGAACTCCGCACAATTATTTTACCTATTCTTGCTATCTACTTGGTCTCCTGCAGTGTACATAGTGATTACAATATGCCTTCGCTTGTCTGGTCAGTATTTACAAATACGATGTGCTTATTTCCCCAGTAAAAATACGAGCGTGATCACAGAGTGTGGTCATGTTGTGATCACGGGTAAAAAAGTTTTCTCGTGATCGCGGTGTGATTAGGAACATGAATCACAATCTGTTGGCAGTAATGGTGATCACGGGTAAAAAACCACGATGTGATCACGGACGATTAATTAATTTCAGCGTGATCACGGTGTAAATAATAACGACAGTTCAGTGGTGTCCATATTGATTATAGTATAATTATTATAATAAAATTAAAAACTCCTGATTAAAAAGAATAGCTCTCAGTTAATCCAGTTGGCTCACACCCTTATGTAACGATAAATACTCTGTAATTCATTTGTGTAACTTAAAGGTGCCAAACATTGTCACTGTCACACACACACACACACACACACACACACAAAGAATATTAAACAATATAAAATCAATTGCTTGGCACCGTACCTGGTGATGAGGAGGTCGTTTCCTCTGCCTGACATGACGAACGTTCTCACTCCTAACCGCGGAGCACCCTAAAAAGTGGTAGGGCTATATAAGAGACTAGTATGACAAAAGGGAAAAAGTGTTAGGCCTATAGCCCTCCAGCTCCTCTCCTCCTCCCTGTCACTGTCTTATAACTTATCATGATCATGGAAACTTGAGTGCTGCAAAAAAAATAGCCTATTATGAATGATTGATTCCTTATTTCTTCATATAATGACAAATAGTGCATTCACAATAGGTAAAAGGGTGGAATTTATATCAAAACTTGGACAAATTATTATCTAACCCTAACTGCTTTTTAACGATTCAAATTAAGCCGGTGACTAGTTTGATATTATTTGGCCCGTAAAAATATAGTGAGCGTATTACAATTACACTACGTAATCATATTAGTCCATTAATACATTTTTGCAGACTTTATTTCATAGTCCAAGTAAAATAACTGTAGCATTATTTTGAGTCACAACAATTCACTTAACATTGACAAAGAAAAAGTTGGGTCGACCGTAAAAAGAAGAAAAAAACTACTCAAAGACCTAGGGCTATATTTTTACTTAAACACTGTTTTTGTGGACTGATTGCGTGATGTATTAAGAGCGAAAGATAATCGATGACAGAGTACCTCCTGATGGTTCAGGTTTTAACTGACAGGTCAAGTACTTACAGATCATGTAATAGCAGAAGATTTGCAATAATCACTTTCGTCCTTGTTTGTTACATGGCGATCCTCTAACAGTTTGTTGGCTCCTTGTTTGTCATAAATTGCCTCTACACAAGATGTGTGGTACTTAAGTTTGCATCTGAGTAAATATACAGAAAGTCTCATTCAGGGGCGTAGCGAGGACCTTGAAAGTGGGAGGGCACCCAGGCACCCAGTATAAAAAAGCAAACCAAAAAACAGAAACCAAATGTTTTTCTATATTCAAACATTAATTACACTTTGCTGGACAATTAATTTCAAAACATTTGGGGGGGGGGGGGGGGGGGAGGGGGGCACGTGCCCCCCCTCGCTACGCTACTGGTCTCATTGATACTTACCGGCCATATGAAACAACGTTTATATTTTCATGCAGGTGATTGTTATGTTGTACGCTGCACACAGCAACGATGTCTTCGGGGGACCACATCTTCTGAATGTTTCAACATGTTTGGCCGGTAAAGAAACGCCGATAAATTCAATATCTTCTGAACCATCATTCGGCGCCGGATGCCGCACTTTCATCTGTAAAGAAACTTGTTTCGCCAGTGGCGTAGCGAGGAGGGGGGGCGGGGAGTCGGCTGCATTTTCTCTTTCTTTCTTTTTCATCGTTTTTTACACTAGTCGATCTTTGCTTTGGTGCAGACCTTGATTTTGGCGGGAAAACCAGTTTGCTTTCTTCTGTTGTTCTTTTGCCACTTTTTCTTTCATTTTTTTTTAGAAAAATACTTCCATCTTCTTCACTTTTTTCACCAGATTCTGAGACATGGTCGTTACCGTATTCTGCAACTTTTCTTGCGTGTTTCTTTGATGGCGGTTCGCGCTTTCAAGCTAGGTTTCCATAGTCGTCAAGTCGTGAACTAATGGTTTCTTGCGAGTCCTTTCCTTGTTAGAAACTTCTGCATTTCCTCGAGCCTTTTTTAAGCGAATAAGAATAATTTTTTTGCATTCTGTTTTTTTGGAGACTTGTTTCGGCTTACTTGCTTCAAAATAAACCTCTGTCACATCTCCCGCTTTTAACCATGCAAGTTATCCAATCTTCTAACATTGAGGAGGGGCGTAAGATACGCATGCACCAAAGGTATAACTAAATGCCAACTGTCAGCAAAGTACTTTCATACATAAATAATCCGAAATATTCGAGGGCTGAGCTGAGTTCTACTGCCCTACGTATTTGCGCGGTAGCCACACGGAGTGATAATGAAAGCTAGAATTTTGCCCTTATTACGAAATTAAACCAGAGTGAAGCTGGTGTCAGATTTTTGAGTCAGATTTTTGAGTCAGATTTTTGGATCTATTGTCAGATTTTTTCCGGGGGGCGTTACATCAGTTGATTTACAAAGTGCTCTGTATTCTTAGCAATGTCTCGAATCTAGATAAAACCTTTACAACGCTTTAGATATAAGACAGTCCTTGAAAATGGTGGTCTTTGGACATCGAAGCAATCACTTAAAAGAAAACAAAGTGCGGTTTCAGATTTTTTGGAGCTGTGTTATCTACTATCATGATCAACGGGACTTCGTGCCACGAATACTTTAGTAGTACTGCTTCCAAATATCAGGTTACAGCTTTTTTAATTCAACATAAATATACTTTGAACTATCTATAGTGAGAAAGAGATAACTATGTACAAACGTTGAGATAGTATACTCATCAGTTACGTTATATAGAACAAATCCACGAGCCCGTATAGAGCAGTTTTTAAGCAAGCTGGATTAACTGGGTAACAAGACACCGTAACAATGAAAATACAATATTCGATAGTTCACACGCTATTCCTTTATTAAGGTAATCTGCCAGAGGTTACCTTATTTACGGTCCTTAGCGTTATCCATATCAAAACTGAAGTACCTACACAATTATACAAGTACAAAGAAATATCCCTGGGTGCAGTCAGATTTTTTGTGTCACGCCACTAACAGAGCATATCGTTACAGCAATTATGGCTCAATTATGAAATTCTCTTCCAAGCAGATATGTTTTCAAGGATTTTTACAGCTCTAAGCAAACACCAGTTCTACGTGATATCCAAGTAAGCATTTGCTAAATAATATCTTCGCGCACAAATTCCAGCTTCACTCTTGTCGAAATTAAAGAAATACGATATTGTTTCGAGATCCTTTCTTTTGGGTTATAACGAACATTCTTTGACTTCCCTTAGATAAATAGCCAGTTTTAGCTCTAAGATCACGTAATGTGATTGACAGATTATCTATATATCTCGTGACAATCGAGATCGCGATTAATTTAACTATTTAAATTTTGCATAATAATGGTTATAAATTGTTCCTATTTTAACATTTACAATCAATGCGAAAAAAATAGTTTTAATAGCTTCGTATGTGTGTGATAAAAATATAATAAATGTTACGTATCAATAACATTCGTAATACTGCCTGAGCTGGGCACATCTCACTGTGATCACACAAGCTACTGGACATGACTATTATCATTTATATCACGGGTTAATCACAATCACAATCACAATCGTGATCATAGGATTATCACACAATGTCAAAGGCGTGATCATGAAAAAAGGAGTTATTTGTGATCACAATATATTTGTAGTGGGCCAATGGTCGGGCCGGTTTTGGTTAATTCTGGTTCATTTTTACACATTTTGAAAAAATTATACATTATTTATGAAGGATGCAAAATAGGTCATTTTTGGCCATTTTTGAGCAAAAAGCATTGGCTATAGTCCACAGTTTTGGTTAATTCTGGTTCATTTTCACACCTTTTTAAAAATTATACATTATTTATGAAGGATGCAAAATAGGTCATTTTTGGCCATTTTTGAGCAAAAAGCATTTCATACCATTTCATATGATGGATTTGATCTAACAGTGTTTTAAAACTAGAAAAGGAAGGTCTTGGTTGATTTTAGTGTGATTTATGGAATCTATTTTGCTAGTTTTTCACTTAGTTTATTTGATTTATTAGCCAAGAAATTCAAGGACAGGTCTTTTGGAAGCCCCCCTCACACTCCCCCCCCCCCCCACCCCCCTGCTAACTCGGTAGCCAGGGGCGTAGTGAGGACCTAGGATCTGGGGGGGCACCTCAAGGGCGGCGGAAGGCCACGCAGAAAATTGGCGAAGCAAAAAAAAAGGGATGCGATAAACAAACAAAAAAACAATGGCCCCGTTAAAAAATAGCCTTGTCTCAGGGTCTCGCATAGTCTCACCTCGACACCCCTAATACATTTTGTTTGGACCCCCCCACCCACTCAAAATATAATTCCTGGATCCACCCTTGCATTAACATGGATGTCGCTGTCAAGTGGACTGCATCAACTAATTGGATCAACTGATTGGATCAATTGACGTACATTGCTTTACAGTCAAAACGGCTCAAGGGTACCCCCCTAGAATCCATTAATGAATTGATTATTCGAATATTGAGTTCATTATTCACTCTGACTCCAAACTTGAAAATAAATTATCTACCTGAGTTTTGATTGGATTCTTCAACAACTGCCATGCCAAGGTCCCTTAAAATTTTAGTTGTGAAATGAATGTGAAGTTTGGAGTCTTTGAATTTTTTATGAAAACTCGGAGTGAATAATGAAATCAATATTCAAATAATGAAATCATTAATGGAGCCTAGGGGGTATGCTTTAGCTGTTTTGACTGTAAGCTTACACTGACTGTTGCAATACAGAGAGTTTCCATGGCAACCATGTTGTATGACAAGACAATGCAATATTTCCATTGTAAAATAAAATCTCATCATGCAAAAATATTGCACTCTTCTTGTCCTACAACATTGCTGCCTGCCAGCAAACTTTTCTATATTGAGATAAAATGGCAGCTTTTTACTATGCTATTCTATACTTGATATAAAGCTTGCAGTAAAGAATGACGTTGGGAGGAATACTGTTCAAGTACTTTAGATGGGCTGAAAATAAAATAATCAAACTTTAGAAATTTTGCTTTGCTGTGTGTGTGTTGGGGGGGGGGGTAGTTGGGTGTGTGTGTGGGGTAGTTGCGTGTGTGTGTGTGTGGGGGGGGGTAGTTGGGTGTGTGTGTGGGGTAGTTGCGTGTGTGTGTGTGGGGGGGGGGTAGTTGGGTGTGTGTGTGGGGTAGTTGCGTGTGTGTGTGGGGAGGGGTAGTTGGGTTTGTGTGTGGGGTAGTTGCGTGTGTGTGTGGGGGGAGGGGTAGTTGGGTGTGTGTGTGGGGTAGTTGCGTGTGTGTGTGGGGGTAGTTGGGTGTGTGTGTGGGGTAGTTGCGTGTGTGTGTGGGGGGAGGGGTAGTTGGGTGTGTGTGTGGGGTAGTTGCGTGTGTGTGTGGGGGAGGGGTAGTTGGGTGTGTGTGTGGGGTAGTTGCGTGTGTGTGGGGGGGGGGGGGTAGTTGGGTGTGTGTGTGGGGTAGTTGCGTGTGTGTGTGGGGGGAGGGGTAGTTGGATGTGTGTGTGGGGTAGTTGCGTGATTTTGATTCAGAAGGTATAGAAAGTTTGCGATAGACATAAATCAAACTATGATCACTAATACCTATGTGAGCTACTCCACAATAAGTTGGTAGGTAACTTAGTTTAGTAATGGGTTGGTGGTGACTTGGTAAGTGGTTGGTAAAAAAAGGACTATAGGAATCATAAGTTGGTAATGGTTTTGTAGAGTGTTTATGAGAAGTTGGTGTGCGTATGGTAAGAAGGTAACTCTAAAATTAGCAAGGAGTGGCAGTTTACCAGTGGCACCCTCTACAGAGTATCTATTTATCCACTTAAATTCCAAGTAGAACTTAGAAGTTGATTTTTGCAGGGGAAGAAAACACAGAGAATCCTGAGAAAAACCCTCAAAGCACAGGAGAGAACCAAGTAACTCTACTAGTCACTTATGACACTGAGCCTGATGGGACCCAAACCTGGGTCACAAATGGTGAGAAGTGAGCATTCTCCCTGTATGGCAGCCATGCTTCCCCTGTTAGTAGGGAGTTAAACAAGCTTGCTCTTTAAGTCATATTTCTATCATTTTCAACATCTTACCGTGACATAAATACAATAAAGTAAGAAGCAAGTGACTTTGTGAAGTAGTCTTGTTTTACGGCATGTATTAGAGCACTAAGTGGTCCTGCCAGGTCTTTCACAGGCTGTATTTTATCTTCACTCTGCACAAACAAGAAATTATATTAGAAATATATTTACTGCCATTCTCAATGTTCTTCAAACTTGTTTGTCAAACGTGAAGGTGGAAGGGATAGGCTGTCAAAGAGTAACAAGGATGTTTGCCGATAATAAAACGAGTGGGAACTGCAACCTGGAACCGATTCAAATTTTATTTTATTCAGAAACAGACCCCATCACAAGAAAGAGCACATTAAAATTAGTAAGAATTGAACATTTGATCAAGTTTTGGCAAACTGAAACAAAATTAAGATATTTAAAAAACTCCTAAAAATACAGAGAATGTAAGGTGGGAACACCAAAAAAAAAAACTTTCCAGCTGAGTTGACCTTCAGAACAAACTCAAGGTCAATCAATCAGAATTGAGGATTTAACATTGTATTTTGATTAGCATTTCCCATGATTCTGCCAATAGAACTCATGAAATTCCTTCTGTAAATTGATCGTAAATGGTTGTTAAACTCATGACGGAATTCCATCTCAATCAATGAGAGAATTCTACATTGTAATCAGTCCCTGCTCAGAAATTCCTAATGCAAATAGTTGACCCATAATTCCTGGAACCTTAATTAAATTAATTTTCCAAACTTGGACCTAGTCCCTTGCTTGTTTTGTTACCAGTGAATATAAAGCATCATAATAAAGACCACAAACCTTAAGGAATCCTAGATAAACTAAAATAGAGTTTGCAAGGTTTCCTTCCTGAATACTGGATGATGATAATGCTGTTCCTAAAATAGCATCTGCAAGAAATTTGAACATAAAACATTTTAGGGAAATAAGAAACAAATAAATGAAATTGAGGTGAGGATAGAACAAGAATAGAACTCTTTACCTGGGGTGTAATGTTTTCCCATGCATTGCAGATGACATGTCATTCCCTAGAGTATCATTTCTTTGTTCAAAAAAAACTTTGTTTAATGGTTGCACACGAGAAGACACAGGAATATCGATACAATTCAAACAAAGAATCTTATTCTCAAGAGAATGACACGTGGTCTGAAATGGGGAAACATTATGCCCAAGGCAAATATGCTGTTTTTGTTACCTGTACATGTGTTGAGGGCATCTGCGTCGTCCTTTACACCAATGGACACCTAGAAGTAGCAAGATAATAAGAGTATCATTAGTAAAAACCTTTGTAATTCCTGCTAGTAATAAATTGAGTAATAATAATGAAGTTCTTTGGAATGTAGGATGGTAGTAATTTATTCCTGGTAAACAGGAAAGATTTAAGGCAGCAGCAACAAAGTCTACATGTTATATCTTATCAGGGAGGTTGTTCCAGAGTACAGGTGCAGCCATTGCAAAAGCTTACACCTTGTGCAGAGGGGGAGGGATGAAAATACATCCTTGGAGCACGTTGTCATTGAAGTGATGTTCAATGACTGGCTAAAATTTGAAGGATGAGAAAGTTGAAACCACAATTTGCTCATCCATTCAATATAAGGGCTTCAAGGCAGCATGAGATTACATAACTGACATATATTCTATACTTGGAAATTAATGGTATTATATCACATTATATAATTTATCTCCAAAAATTTACCTTGACAAAATGATGAGCTACTTTGTCTGCATCCCTCAAGTCATCCTACAGTTATTTAAAAAATTGAAAACAATGTCAAGTAAAGGTAATGTTTTGTTATAATATTTGAAAGGGAGTGAACTACCTTTGAGCTCTGAGGCACACGACCATCAGAAATTCGACTGAATAACAGGTTAGAGAATAAAAAAAAAGAAATATTTTCACTACAATTTCCAATATTATGCAGATTCTGTAGTTGTGAGTTTCCCATTGGAACTTTGGTGTCCACATAATTATAAAAATTGCAGTAATTAATGCATATAAACATCTGACATCCCAGCCGAGGATAAATAAATGGTTTACTTGCTCAAGTTTCTTATTGTGTTAAAAACAGCATAATCCCCAAGGTTCTCTGCAGGATCTGATGCTAAGCTAGCCATGTTCATATTCACCACTTTCCATACATTGGTTCACTGGTCAAAACACAAAGCATTTGATCGAGGTTTCAAGGTAGTTTTAAAGGATCATTCAAATTTGGACCTTGCAACCTAGACTGAATGCTTTGTGTTTGGCCAGTGAAGAGATGTATGGAAAGTGGTGAATGCTCTCATTATAGTACTCTAAATGTTGAAATATTAAAAGTTATTTTTCAAGAGCTGGAGATCTGAATTACCTGTAATGCATCTTTGAGCAGTTGGACTCGTTTTTTGACTGGAAAGCATTTGAACATCTGAGCAGTTGGACTCTTGATAAAATTCTGGACATCTTCTATGCTGCATTCCTGGATCAAACACATTTGATTGATATTAAATGGCAACAAAAACAAAAAATGGATGAAAACATGAAATCATACAATAAAGTTGCTCAAGATAAAATCATATCTCCTTAACAGGTGGTTTGCAACACTTCCAAGAAAACAGGGGCCGATCCAGAAACTTGCAAGGGTGTGTCCAAAACAAAAGAAAGTGACGTTATCAATAATCATGAGCTGAGTTACTTAATTTGGAATATACTTAGACTTTTATTAGTTAAAAAAATATTTTTTTTAGTTCAGTTCAAACAACATGGCAGTGAAGGATTATAAGGTAATGACTGAGATTTTAATAGATATTTCAGGTAATCATGAACTTTTATGATCCCCCTACAGGTTTTGTTTGACAATCACCTGACTGTTAACCATCCCCTGACTATGCATTGTCAGGGCATTGGCCAACTATTGGTGATGTGTTGACCAAGTGTTGACCAATAGTTGGGCAATGTGCAGCAAATATATGGCTAATAGTCAGCCAATTATTTTTGAAAACACTGAATGCAGAGGATGTAATAATGTACTACAGTAACATGATATGTAAAGATTTTTCACGCTGAAATAACTTTATTTAACACCACACAAGCAAAGGTCTGAACACGGGCGCCAGAGTCACCTCCTTATTTGGATTGAAACTAACGCTTTATTTTGTTTTCAATGGTCTAATAAAGCTGCTTTGGTACTGCTGAACTTTAGCAGTGAATAACGTCTAGCTCCGATTTCAATCTCGTTAATTGAAATTGGAGCTACAATGTAGATGTTTATTCACTACTAAAGGTCAGCAGCTTTATTAGACCGTTGAAAACAAAATAAAGCGTTAGTTTTAATCCAAACGTGGAGGTGACTCTGGCGCCCGTGGTCTGAATACATTATTTGTCAAAAGAAGAAACAATATAAACTCCATGAAATACTTTTACAGGATGTGAAATAAGAAAATAGAATTCTCTTCCTACAATGTATATCTATCTACCTGCTACTTAAAAACCATATTTAAGCTTCTGCATTTATAAATTTAATTTTAGGATCGTTACTTGCATGGCGTAGTATGATAATGTGATCAGAGCAACTGCTTGGGTAACAGAAAATTAATTAATCATTAATTAAAACTGATTAATTAATCATAAAATTAATTAACTGCTCTCATTTGATCATAAGCATCCTACCAAATATACTTGATAAAAAAGTAATAAAACTATGAATTTAATGTCTCTAATATTTCCACATAAATATGAGATAATTCATCGTCAGTACTACATTTTTTGTACCTCATTATTAAATAAGAAACTAATTGTACTAGAAAATATTAAATAAGGTTAAAAAAGTGAATTCAATTCATTTCTGTAATTACAATGCATATGTGGCTTGTCATGTAAAAGCTATAGTACTTAATAATATTAAACACACTTTCCTAAGATATTTTTATTCTTATGTACAGTATACATAGTATGTTTTAGAGTCGGCAAGTCAAACAGAAGAGTAATTAATTAACTAAGAGAAGAGTAGCAATCAATTAGTTGTTACAAGTTGAGGTTGGTAATAGTAACTATTAGCACCCCAATAGACCTGTTGACCAACTGTCAACCGATTGTTGGCAATCGATCAACTGTCGATCGTTTGTCAACCGTTTGTCGAGTGACTGTCAATCGACAGTTGAAGCAGGTGGTTTCTAACATGTTTCTAACACTGAATTTTGTGGGCAACTATAAAACATGGAATGGCAGAATCATTGGCTGAATGCCCTTGGATCCTAAAACGTGAAAAGGTGGAAAATTGCTGAGTTTCAATCAACTGATAAAAGTCTCATTGAATCTCATTATATAGAGGCTTTGCACCATCACGTGATGGCAGCCATGACAGGAGGCAGGAACATTATGGAGTCTTCCCCCCTGGGAAACTGAATTCTTTCTCATGTAAATCATATTAGACCAGATTCAATTGTTCCTGCCTCCTGTCATGGCTGCCATCAAGTGATGGTGCAAAGCCTCTATACTCCAAATGCTGGTCAAACACTGATCGTCATGTGCTGTCAACCAGAAAAAAATTGTGATTCAGCTGATGGACATTTTGCACATGAGAAGTGAAACCAAGCAATACTACCAGAGTCACTATTATGTCCAACCTCAACTTTGAGCCACTGTTTCATGATCATTTATTAAGTGAATTCAACAAACATTGTCTGTTTACCGCCACTCATATCACTGCGATTATTTACATTTATTTAACATTCTTAAGCAACACAGAAACTCATTCTTAAATCATGAATATTTTAAAAAACTACCTACTTCTCACTTAGGCTCCTAGTTTATCTATCATAAATCAAAATTTAAAAAATGAACAATTTGTATTTCTACAATAAAGGCAGTGTGCATAAAAAACCCCTAAAATAACACTAGCCAATGTGCACGAGCTTGAATTTCTAGCACAAAGCATGACAGGAAACTGAGTCCTTACGCTTTTTTGGCTCCTCTAAAAATTCACCTAACAATTTTCCCCCCAACATTTTCTATGGAAATGTAAGTATTTCAATAGATGAAAATAACAGAGTAATTTGATTTCCATGTTTCAATTTTTCAGGGCTCGGTTTCCCAGAGTGCTTTGTGAGCTTTGATGCACATTGTCTATTGTGTTCCGTCCCCATAACTTTGGTATGAGTTGCATCAGTCCAAAGATTCTGCCCACAGAAACCCAGGCTGCATTCTGTACAATTCTTTCTTACTTTACTTTGCTATATTTTCCAAAAGAACTAAATCTCGTCATGATTTCTCAGAAGCCTACAAGAAATATATAAACTTATGGTTAGATTAAGTTACTTTATTCACTGGACTATTAGTTAGATATTTGTTTACTTTATATTTATCCAAATTTAATGTAATCTAGGATTTATTACTATATTATATTATTGCTTTGTCTTCTATATTTTAAGTCATCATATTTAATATTACTACTTCAAACAATGTACATCAGTTTTATTTTATTATTAGCTTGATTATGATGATGATTTTCTCATTAAATTGTTATAAAATGATTGATAACAACCCTTATAATTCCTTGGGAAAGTGCTTTTTATAGAATTAAATTACTGGTAGTGATAAGTTTTAATGATATAAGTTTTAAGATATTCTAGTTCAAACATTTACTTACAGAGACAGACTACTGATCTTACCTAAATTATACTCAACATGAGAGACTCAACTACACTAAGTTAGACTAAAACATCTCTGTTGCCATACAGTGTATCATTGAATACGTTCGCTAACATAGTTAAATATAGTTATTGCTTTAAAATATTGTAAATACTAACAGTACATATTAAGTTCAGTCTATTTTAGTGCATATTTTCTTGCTAGGCAGTCAAGAAATATAGTGAGTAATGAAAGAACTTGCAGCTTTTTTCTTAATTCTGGGACCTACCAACTCAAGACTTCTGGTGTTTTGGCTTCCATCAATCAAATTGAAGAGGCCCTGAGCCTCTGAGAAATAAAGATTTTGAACAATAAAGAAATTCCCATGTGAAAATGGCCATCTACTGTAGTGACAGGAATTTTCTTATTGCTCGTTCGGGATAAACTCACCCCGTTGTAAGTTTGATTAACAGAAATGCCAGATGTCTGGTGTCAGTAAGGTCACAGAAATATGAAAAGTGCTTGGAGCTGAAATATGAAAAGATCCTGGATGAAAATTGCATTGGAATTTTAAAATCATTGTTTTGTGCTTTTTTCACAAAGATTAACCACACTTCATCCATCCATAACTACAGTTATCCATAATTATTATTTAACTAACCTTTTGTAATTCCTGTTGTAATTCCTCATCACCGCCAAGTAAAGGGGACTGTGGTTTAATGCCGAGTCCTTCTACCTTTAATGAAAGGTTGCTTGTTTCTTCTACGCTATTATCCTCTTCTCCACTCTCACTCTGAGCACATATCTCATCAATATCCTCATCCTCATCATCATCTTCGTCCCCTTCATCATCACTTAAACTTCCAAGTTTCTCAAGCTGCCCTTGAGTGTCCATTGCATCTTTTAACTCCTCGATTCCTTCATCTCCAATACAGTTACCTGGAAAAAATTTACGACACGGTTAGTAGTGTACTATGGAAATAGTAAGCAATGCAACCCCCAAATTTTTTTTTTTGGTATCAGTCTAGGGTATCAGAAGTGTATCAGTAGGTTGTCGGTAGGTTAATAACTATCATAAATAGTTGTCAGTAGGTTTAAATTGATAAGTTGTGGGTAGGTTGATGGAATGTTCACCGTAGGTTGTCAGTAGGTTCAATTTGGGAGTTGTTTTCTTTGTTGTTAGTTTGGACTTTATAGCAAAAGTATACTTCAAGACTACATTTATTCCTAGACAGTTTATTCTTGGGGTAAAACCATGTGACTCAAAATCCCCTGAGATATAAATAACAATAAAACAGCCACCATGTTGGTTGATATAACAAGAGAATCTTAATGAAAAATGCTTTGTATAGTCCACCAAGATGGCAGCAACATTACATGTACCCCAAGAATTGCACAGAAAAAAAAACAAGCATGCACTGGTCAGATGAAAAATCCTCAATTTAAGGGAGGGACCCAACAAATTCTGTTCACATATGTGATACAAAGTCCAGGAATCAAACCTTAGTTCCCAGTAGTGAGAGGCAAACTTGTGCACTATCACTACACCACCCTTTGATTCCCCAAGCATGCATAAATATGTTTACCATCAGTTAGAGTCACTTACCATTTAAGTCTAGCTTTTCTAAAAACTCTTTATTCTCTACTGCCGCAGCAACAGCCACTGCTCCTTCCTTGTTGATTTCATCAAATGATAAATTAAGTTCCTAGAAAAAAAGTTTTACGTGTTAAAAAGGACATCACCCCATGTTAAAATTAAGGGTAGTAATCATGGGTGGCATAGCAGTAGTGCATTTGCCTCTCACCATTGGGGGGGGGGGGGGATTAGATTCCTGACATCGGCATCATATTTTTTAGGCTCTCCCTTGATTTGAGGGTTTTTCTCCAGGTTCTCCAGTTTCCCTACCTCTACAAACCCTAACAAGCTATTTATTTATTTATTTTGTTTACTTACCAATTAGATAAAGATACAAATGTCTAATTGACGGCATAGTCAACAGGACAAGAGTACCATGTAAAGACTAGACTAAATTCCAATACCCTCTGTGAGTTACCCATGCCCTGACTTTGATCAGCCCAGAGGTTGTTTTAGGTTTGGATCTGTGAGTTAGCCATGCCCTGACTTAGACCAGCCCAGAGGTAGTTTTAGGTTTGGATCTGTGATTTAGCTGTGCCCTGAGGTTGTTTCATGGCATTGATAAAATCTGAAGGTTTTTAAAAAAGTCCACAATATTTGTGATATATACCTTGAGATTATTGGCTCCTTTGGTCAATTCCTCTGCTAAAACCTTGGCTCCCTGAGTTTTCACAAGACAATCACCAAAATTGATAACTTCTATGTTTGTTAACAGTGGTAGGACCTGAAAAGTGAAAATAAATGCAACATGAGATGCCATATAGACACAGCTAAAAATAATGTTTGCATTTGGTCTGACATGATCACTGTCAATTTGACCAGTCAAGTGGACTGGCCTAAGATGCATTTGGCCAGACATTGTAAAAGAATGTAAATTAACTTTATAAGAGAGGTTGATAAACTTGTGGTACTCTATTTTTAATGTCTCTGAATGAGGTGGGACCACCATTCAAGCCACAGCAAAGGTCTAATCATTTGCAGATATTTTAGAGTGAAGGCAGCACCTTCTACTCAGATAACTTAAGACCCTGAGTGTGAGTCCAGCTGAGGCTTGAACCCATGACCTCCTGCCCAGCTGTCCGGTGCCGAACCAACAGAGCCAACCAGGAGGCAGTTATACCTGTACTACTTAATCCACCAAACCATGGTGTTGACACCAAAATACATATGATGACTATGCCCACAAATGTCTACAAATCCACCGACAAACATCAACGTTTTAGTCTGCATTCCTTTCTTCACAGGTTGGCATCCTTTTGATGAGTTGTAGAGAAGAAAATTATCAAAAGGATACTGACCCGTGGAGTAAGGAATGCAGACTAAAATGTTGATGTTTGTAGCCTGATTCATAAATGTTTGTTGGCATAGTCATCATATGTATTTTTGTATTTTTGTATAAGATATTTTTAGTATAAGATATGGTTGCTTGTTATTATCAAGGGATTTCTTTGGATTCTCCAGTATTCTTCCCTTCACAACATACAGTACTGATAAACAAGAACATACCTTGGCCATGGCAGCTGCTCCTTTCTCTGTGAAGATGTTATCATTGAGATTAAGAATCTGAAAAACACACCAAAATATATATAAAATATGTATGTACTTTCTACAAATAAACATACCTTAGTTGACTTAAATGTTGGTTTAATATTATTATTTAGTTATTATATATCATCCCTCCTCCTTCTGTCCAATCCCCCTGCACTGTCACACAGTCCATTACAAGCTACAATACTATATGTCATTTGTTACATCAACTTGAACATGAGCTAAAAATAATCGCTGCTTAATGCAAGGCTGCAAATAATTTTTGATAGGCAGTTCATTTGTCAGGCCAGAGGAATATTTGACCTGTCAAACCCAAGTGTGTCTGGTCAAATGTCCAGAGAAGGAGAATCATTTACCAGTCAAGAGGTCATTTTTACTGGACATTTGCTCAATGACTGGCACCTATTTGCAGCTTTGCAATGGTCAGGCATGATGACCAGCCACATCGGACTGATGTGACTTGTCAATGTTACCCATCAAGAGTACTGGCCTAAGAGGAGTAGAGCTGAACATTGTCTGTTGATTGGCCATTAATTTTAGTCTTGTTGATACAGTAAACTTACTTTTAAGTTAACATTTGAAGCCATTGCATCTGCTAGGGCTGCTATTCCTTCGTGTTGTATACCATTTTGTGGCATCTGTACTTCCACTAGAGTACCAATAACCTAATAATAAAATACAATTCTGTCTCAGTAAATAAAAAAAACTAAAGGTACTGAGAAAATATTTAACTTTTTAAATTACTTTGTTTTATTTTATATTTTAAGTTTTTTGTTTTTCTCTTTTCTCAAAGCTAACACAACACAAAGCAAGAAGTTCCATGATCATTGGGTAGACTTTAAATGACTGTGAAATGGCTTAACACATGGCACCGTCATGGTACATGTTTTAATAGCGATGTGAGAACATCCTTTGAGCCAATCATAGTGTGGACAAGACCACTGCTCACTCAGTAAATTGCTTACTATCAATCATGTGACTTTTCTGGATTTGACTGGGGGGCAGCCATGGTTGACTGGGGGGCAACTAGTGATTCTTAAATCAAATCACATCAAAATAACTCCTCAAAGTATTCTATCTGACTATTTGTACAACATGAAACCAGAAAACAAGATATACAGACAACCTTCAACATTCTACAAGCCAGTCAAAACGGAGATACTACCAGAAGTGACGTCTATTGATAGTAAGCAATATGCTTGGAGATAAGACCATCATAATCATGGCACAGAACATCTATGTCATGAGCTTGAAGTTATATGATTATTAAGTGCTGTCATATTGATGCATGGTTCACCTCACAGGATATCCACACTGAGATCTAAAATCACTACTTCACATACATTTTACCACACTAATGCCTATCACAGGACAACTTATATTTACCTTAAATGCTTCAGATAATGCTTTTGCTCCAGGGTTTTCCAGTCGATTTCGTCCCGATATGAAGACCTCAAGGGCAAGGGGTTTACCAGTATCTGAACTTGACCGATGACAATCTAACAGAGCTTTTGATAATAGCTAAAAGAAAAGTTAAAGTCCAATTTTATGCATTGTGCAGGATTTACAAGAGAATGGTACTATATTAACATCGTATAGACTTTTTGGCTTGGACTTTTAAGTTAACATTAAAATGTTTTTCAATTTCGGACCACCTGTCATTCCTTAGATTATTATTTCATTACGCATGAGAAGACACATGAATATGGATACAACTCAAACAAAGAATCTTATTCTCAAGCGAATGACATATTGTCTGGAATAGGAAAACATTAAGTCCAAGCTGAAACAGTCTATTTATTATCAATGATAATATAGACAAAATAATGCATATGGTTTGTTACATCACAGGAATAGAACTTTAAGGTATAGGTTATTATTTACAGGGGGGGGGGGGGGGGTGGGGACCTGGTGCATTTTGATTTTTACTCGCACAAATTTTCATGACCTGTCCCCCTAAAGTACCCTTTGTCTCTTTTAGCCCTGTCCTTTGTGGAGCATAAAAGATGCTGCCCCCCCCCCCCCTATTTGCACCAGCCCCCCCTAAATAATGACCGGTCCCTAACTTGATCCTGGTGCATGCAACATTATGGACACCCAACAATTTCTTCCCCAAAAGTCTTATCAAAACATTTCAAACTCTTACCTTTCCCCCACCCACACCAAGACCATTGTTGTTGAATCTCAGCATCTTGAGTGAATAACAAGCTGTGCTTGTAAGTAACTTGACACAAGCCTTCACACCATCTGGACCAAAGGCGTTATCACTTAAATCTAGTTCAACAAGTCTTGCGTTTGATGTTATGACAGCATCACTTAGAGCTTCCTGTACACACACAAACAATCTTTTAATAAATACTACAGTGACAAAACAAAGAAAACCATTGTCTCATAACAAAAGTCAAGTACTACAACTACCAGAATCCCTTGCAGAATCCCTCTTTCTTTGGTTCAATTAATTAGCACCAATACCTACTGTTATGGATGCATCCAAATGAGATATTCTTTTGTTTTAAGAATAATACAAGTGAGGCTACTGGGTAAATACAATGCTTGCTGTCTCATTTGCATATCATTTCAATGCATCCATAATAACAGCTATTTACTTTTCTTGTGAATTCATTTTTATTTGGGAAGGATGGATGGCATAGTGGTGAGATGCATCTGACGTTCAATAGACCATTTTCAAGATGCGTGAGCGCTTTCAAAAATATTGCAGGCACAGACATGATCTCGAGGCATTTTTGGGCAGCGTCAATAGTGTGCGCGATCTTGCCCGAAAATGCCTCTTTTTCATGCCTGCGCCTGCAATATTTTTGAAAGCGCTCGCATATCTCGAAAATGGTCTATTCCTGGATTCAGTGTCATATGTGCGTTAATTTGCTTGCTATCGGTTCTTTGAGCTTCAAGGATTCTTCTCAGGGTTTAATTCAGTGGAAGAAGAGCCATTCTGTGGAACCACTGTTCCCCATTCTTATTTTCCCCCAATATTCTCACATTGGATGAAATAGAAATTTGACTAACAAAGAAAATGTTTTAGAAAAAGCTGAATGTAAGCTAACAAACTTACCATGGCTGGTGGGATTTCAGATCTCACTCTACCAGTAAACATATCACTCCATAAAGCTCTCTGCATAACAAGCAACACACTTGGTTAGCACAGGGAGAATGCAATTTTGCCCAAAGAGAGGCTGTGAAATAGAAGAAAGACCCACTTTGGGGTTTGTCAATTTTTTGTACCTCAAATTCTGGTCTCTTTGAAAGTGCTTCAGCAATAGCTTTGGCTGCATCGACACCAATTGTGTTTCCCTCCAGACACAGGGCTTGCATATCTTTACTCTCTTTAATTGCATTGCAGATCTCCTCAGCTGATAATAACATATGAAGATAATATTTCAATGTTGTTTGGTATCTCTTGATCTACTCAAATGTACTACTGAATTTCCTGAAGTGTCAGCAGCTCAAAAAAATGATCCATCAGGCTTTTATTTTGATTGATATAGAAAAGTCATTTAAATTAACTCCCATGATCATTTTGATCATCCAAATGGGCACCTGACATTCAAATTCTCATTTAAACAAAGAATTGGGAAAAAATTGAAAGTCAGGTAACCATTTAGATCCATGGAAGTGATCACATGAGATAATAGAAATGATTTTCCTATCAATTTTTTTTTTCAGGAATAGACTTTTTTACAGTTCCATTCCAGTAACTACAAATAATAGTTCCAAGTCGAGGTTGGAGTTGCCATATATGATAGATTATAGTTTTATTATGCGTGGCAACTCCATCCTTGGCTTGGAATTATTATTTGTGGTCACTGGAATGGAACTGTAAAAAGGAATATTTGGTGGTAAGGTTATTCCTAAACTTGAATCCCTGGTTTTTCATGACCATTCCTGGCTTCTTAGCATTTGGAAAGGACTGACAGATTGCACACTGACATATTATATTTTGCTCTGACTCAAACGATTATTTAGTGTTTGACCAATCACAGCCCTTTGTCACTTTTTAATGGCATATGAAAGGGAAACTGTAAAAGAGGTTCCAAAAACACTGCATAACACTTTATCTATACGCCAATATATCGCATCAACGCTCCATCAACAGGATTTTTTTTTTGTCTACAAGCAGTATAAATATGATATAAATTTGGAACATTCCATTTTTAAACCCCCAAAAATGTCGAAAGCATGAGTGAACAATAAAAATTTTAAGACCTGTCTCGGAATCTTGTATTTCTACGGTTAAATTATACAAAGATAAGAAAAATTCTACGTAAAATTCACTTTCTAAGCACAAACCGTTGACTGGGTAACCACTTTGGCAAATTTATGTGTAAACCTTTAGACAAGCTAGATTCGACGAAAAAACTAACAAGAATCGTCTTCTTAGAATCTTTTTTTCCTACAAAGTATGTTCTGTAGCTATAAAAGCAGGCGTTTTTACCATCAGCAGCCGTATTGAGCTTGAGACTTTTTCCCTTGAAGCTGATTAGATTAACTTGAGCAACCTTGGTCTTCGCCAACAAGTTTGTCACATCGCTAAGATCGTCTTTTTCCAACGTCATTTTGAACTTCAAGAAAACAAAATAAGGATATATAGCTTCCGTATTAGTACTGATGGCTAAATTTGATGCCAAAATGTATGGATAAAAGCGATAAAGGGTGAAATATTAGTTTTACCTTGAACCATGTGCTGAAAAACTTGTCACAACTGCCGCCGAATTTCGTAAAATTCGAAAAAAATGAGTCCTTATTAGAGAAGGACTGGGAACTAGGAAGCGATACCGCTGGACTTCGACTGGCTCGAGTGGCAAAATCCTCACCACAGGATGCCCAAGCTAAGGAGGGAGAAAATGCGTGCAAAGTCTATCTAGCGCGTGTGTGTTATCGGTATCTCTTTAAAATTTATGATTATCTTTTTCCTTTCATTTTGAAATTATTGAATAAAATTAGTGACCAAGATTGGGCTCCCTGTGGACTTGCTTGTACAAACAAAAAAGAAAAAAAACAACAACAAAAACAAAAATCATTAGTTATTGAATCAATCCAACATGTTTTCCATGTAAAAACTGCTGCGCGAATATTTTTTCTTTGTTAGTATGACCTCAAAAAGGATGTCAAAATGCATTGAAATGTTATCTCTTTCTTTTGATGTGTAATAGCAAAAGATACCGTCGTAGCAGGGTGAGGAGCCTTGGGGCCGACCCCCCCCCCCCCCCCCCCCCCAATAATTTCGGATGTACTGTATATTGAACACTGAAAATTTTAGGTCTGTTACTTATACAATCGGGTTACCGTACAATCCATATATGATAGCCCACTTTTCAAATGCTTAATATCAATCAAGATCTGATATCTGATTAAAAAAATCTCATACTTATCGACTAAAATAACTCAAAAACCGTGGACGGTAAATTTTTTAAAGGCTTTGCATGTGGCTTTTATTTAAGGGTTCGTAAAATGGTGCTAAGAAAAGATTCTAAAACTCATTAATATTCAATGAGGCTAAGAGCCAATCGTGTCGCCCAAACTAAACACGTGACGTATATTTTATACTAGGATAAAGGTCCATCAAACTAAAAGTCGGGGGCGGTTTTGAATATCTCAGGATAGTGCGGGGCTGATTAATAATTCATATCCGTGCTGATACAATACATGCATCAAGAGTTCCGCGCTACTGCTCTAAGCGCATGCTCAGGGGATTAAAAAGTGGGATAAAATTTTTAAAATATGCTATAAATTATTTTAGTTGTATCTTTCTTGTCAAATACAATTTTCACTAAATATTCAAGATCGCGTATCGTTAAGCGAATTCTGAATCAAATATACCGAAAAATTGCATATTATACAAAAATCATCCCACTTTTTAATCCCCTGAGCATGCGCATTGAGCAGCAGCGTGGAACTCTTGATGCGTCTATGCATTTGTGCTTGATGAACCGTTGTAGTTATAAAACTGTTTAATAAACATGAGTGTTTTAACTGCAGTTTTATTGCAGTTAAAACACTCATGTTTATTAAACAGTTCAATATCTACAACGATTCATCAAAGACAAATGCATTGTATCAGCACGTATATGAATTATTAATCAAACCTGCACTCTCCCGAAATCAGCTCAAAACGGCCCTCTCTTATGAACCTCCATACCTAAAAAATAGAATAAAATAAAATAAAGACAATTAAAGACAATTCATAGCGGAGGAAATAGATTTACTAATATCAAACAAATGTGTACAACTTTTTATCTAAATTTACTTATAACTAGCGTTTTTTTCAACTAGAAACATTGAAAATATAGTTTAATAGATTGGCTGATTGATAACCGCGTTCATATTCTGTGTGTTAAGATTTTGTATAACTGAAAAATATCTTTAACCGCTGCCATGGAATAATCTCTTTTGAAGGATCTTGCATGATCTCGTTTGACTCTAAATCTCTTCCAATCCTCAAAAATGTTATGGGTCCACTTTGAAGAATATTTGGTACTCGAATTTACTAAAGCTTTCTCTTTCAGAGGCTTGTACCTTCCGAAAGCGCTGCATTGTCATTATCGGACACACGAAAAAAACAGAACATGAAAAAACAAAGCAAATCTAAATAACAAAGCATTGATGTTTAACAAAGAAAGGTTTTTCAAAAGCGTTATGCCCTAATAAGTAACACAAATGTTAACTGAGCCTCCTGAGATTTCTATTTCTTACAGACATCATATTGTAATTTTATTCATGAAACACACGATATTCAAAACCTATAATGTGGCACCAGATTATACTGCAAAATACATTTTTTTATTATAGTCTTGAATACAAATGCTCAAAAAAATGTTTTTGACTCTTCATACGTTTTAGAAGTCATGTAAAAAACTCGCATTCGTGTTTTATCGTGTTTACATCTCACGATAAAACACTCAAGCTCGTTTTTTAAATATCACTTCAAAGAATTCTGTGATGGGGGAACGTCCTAAAATAAACTTCATTGATTTTTTGAGATTCCTCATTACAGAATTTTTTCGGTGCAATCAAAGATTGGATCATGAAGTCCAAACATGCCAATTTTAAACGATTTTCACTTTGCGGTTTTTAGAGTTATTTAAATAAAAAACTTTGCACACAAATGTGAAGTGTTCTATCATTGTCATAGCAATGTGTTGCGTCATATTTTTCTTTTTATTCCAATTCTTACTTTATGGTCTTTGGTTTTCTGGGTCAACTTACTGTCACATATTAGCCAGATAAAGTTTTTTTCAGTGTCGTTTTTGTTATGGTATATGGCAGTTCAAAAACCCTTTCTAGCCTCCTTAATTTACCTTCAATGTTTACCCTTCAACCGCTTTAAAATTAAACGTTCAAAGTAGTCAGTGTAACCGTAAAAGCTTCCACCACATTGAGACCCTCGTATATGCTTATTTCTTTCCTATTTCATATTTATCATATTTAGTCACTTTTTATATGACCAAAATTTAAGCACAGTTCTAATTTATAAGTTGATAGTTCTACCGTGCCTGACTTTAATTAGTTTAAAACTTTTTTTCTGGTTTCCTAACACCTAATTCAGTTCCATATTTATATGTAATTGTTATATATCGATTTACTATGTAAATAACAGGTGCAAAATAAATGAAAATCTGAAAAGAATCTGTTTGTTTTCTTCCTCTAACGCGTAATTTTCAATAAACTATCTTTTTTAATGATTAAATTTCGCATTCTATAAACTTATTATAATTATCAGGCGGGTTGCTGTGCAATATGACAATCAGAAATTGGACTTGATTGTATCCCTCAGACAGCTGTCTATTTGTCGGTGAAAAAAGAATTAACTCGAACGAAAAATAAATTCATCACTCAACTAATATAAATTTCTAATATTAACTTTTATTGCCTCAAGGTCTACTTTACAAAAAATGCTCGAAACAGAGGCGATTATCCAATAAATTCATCACTCGACTAATATTTATTTATAATATTAACTTTTGTTGTCTCAAGGTCTACTTTACAGACAATGTTCGCTAAAACAGATAAAAATAAGTTTTGAGTGAGAAAACAGACCGATAGACAATACCGCAGTGAAATAAGAGTAGACGATTACCATATATTTAACTATCGGTGCGCTCTACTAATATATTTAACTGTTGAGAAAGTAGTCACACGACGAACTAGAGCTAGGTAGTTCTTCTAAAAGCAGATGATTGTGGTGTTTTTACTAAAAAAAATTGAAGCTTACTATACAATATCTCATGGCTACAATGTTCATTTACGCTTTATACGATGTATCAATCAATGGCATTTTGTATGCATATAATAATCTATACTGATCATCTATAGTCATCGCATAGAACACATGAATTCTTGAGAATGAAAACCGCGTTGTTTCGAATTCAGTTAGGATCTTATTTCGCATCCACACTTCTCGTATCGTACTCCGCGGTAACTTATATTATGAGTAGGTCTGATTTAGTTTAGATATTCAATACAGTTGCTGGGACTGAAAAACTGGAAAGATACTGTTAAGGCCCGTTTACATTAGCGATTTTTGCGGCAATTTATGAAAAAACAATAAATTTTGTCTTATGCTTCTAGGTAAAGAGACATTTGTCCAGTTAATCTTGGTGTCCTGAGTAAAACTTTACGAGTTAATACGTTACCATTTTTGACTATGACTAAAACCGCCGCAAAAATCGCACCTAAAATCATCAGTGCAAACGGACTTTTACGGCAAACGGTTGTGGCCACCTCGACTCCTCAATTAAAAAGGTAAGTGAGCCGAACAGTCTGCTCCACTTCTTGGCATTCTAATACGTAGTGGTTACCGTAAGAATGGTTTTCATTGGTGAACTGAGTACTTTCTCGAACCTAGCCGCGCTCTTTAGCTCCAAGTTATTTGAATCTGCCCCTTGCCGTGTTGTAAACGTTTCCTTTAAGCCCTTTCGGTACTTTGTTGCAAAGACAAAACAGACGAAAGGGTTGACTGCCGCATGTGCGAAGGCCAAGAACTTCATCGCAAACAAGATACTTGACCAGAAACAATATCGAGGAAGTTTCCAGTGCCAGTGGAACGCAAGCACAGTACGGAAAATAAAAATCGGTCCCCAGAAAAATCCAAAAAGGCCCACGATGACGACGGTCATGATAGTGACGCGTCGTGCTACTTGCATTCTCTTTCTGGCCATCTCAGATGAATGAACAAGAGTTTTTGCTTTCAGCTTCGTTAGAATTATACCATAGAGTATAATAAGCAGACCCAAGGGAATTATGAAATAGAATACAAGGTTGAACGTCATTTCGATGTGACTTGAATTTTCTATTGAGCCCTTTGGCCACTTGTGGAAGCACACGTTGTTCTCTCTTTTTTCCCCGGCGCGCATCGTAACGAGATAAGTAGAACTGGTCGCGCTGCTAATAATCCAAGTAGAAACGATCATAGCATAACGACTTTTATCAGATATTAGGCTGATCTTCGTAGGGAAGACTATAGCACAATACCTGTCTATGGTCATGCAGATGAGCGTAAGAATAGAGACGCTAGCTGAAATGTTCTGCAAGAACATGAATATCTTACAAGTGATGTCTCCCCAGGTACCGGTAAAGGGCCAGATTCGTTCTTGTGTGTAGTTCTCAACAATCTCTCGAGGAAGCATCATTAGAGGTACGAAGAGATCTGAGATGGCCATGTTCATGAAAAACAGATTGTTACCGCGCCTAAGTTGTTTGTTACGCAATACCACGTAGATGATGAGGATGTTACCGACCAGAGATAACAAGCCAACTATGCTCAATGCACTTACTTGTACAATGATCTCGGAAAACGAGCGACTAAATGAACAGGAATTCGACAGATTGCTAGTCGTGTTCGTTGTCGTGTTCCCTCGTTCCTTCATCTTTTAACAAACAAGCTAGGAACATATACAAATTAGGAATATAATAGGCACATCACTCAGTGGTGTCTGTCACCTGTACTCTGGCAAATGACCATTTATACGAACAAAATACTGTTAATTATGCATAGTATTGAATTTCTAGAGTGTTTTTCTCATGAATAAATCATTACACGACTAACTACTGCCGAATGGCCAGAAGCAAAACACCGGCTAGAAACGCCGGTTAAGGGAAATTAATTAAATATCCATTCCCTGAAAAAGCCTCTGGACTGATCAAAGTCAGGACCAGCCAACTCACATAGATCGAATTGGAATTTAGGGTGTTATGTAGTGAGAAAAACCGGAGAACTCGGAGAAAATTACAACCCTGGAATCAAAGGAGAGACCTGACAAATTATACTCAAATGTGTGGGCGCGATTCCGAGTCTGGGAATCAAACCCGAGACCAGGGGAGCTATGGGAGAGTGTAGTCAGTTCTACCGCTAAGTCGAGAGAGAGAGAGAGAGAGAGAGAGAGAGAGAGAGGGGGGGGGGGGAGGAGGAGGAAGGGGGACCTAACAAATAGGCAATGTGCAACCAAGCTCCCAGAGCACTCTGGAAAACTGAATCCTGCACAATTGGAAGACGGAAATCTAAGAAAATCTAAGAAAAAAATTACTCTGTTATTTCGTCTGTTGAAATACTTACATTTTCAGAAAAAATTTGGAGGGAAAACTGTCAGATGAATTTTTAGATAAGCCAAAAAATGGACTCAGTTTCCCATAATGCTTTGTGCTAGAATGTTCGTGCACATTGTCTATTCCACTAATACGACACTAATATGTATGAATTATAGCCCAAAACTATACATCCAATTCCCTGCTGATTGAAACGCCTCCTCAGTAGGAAAATGTAAACGCCGCACGGTCAGTCATCATGACTTTTTAAAAATAATAATGATACAAATTGATTAGATCTCGGTGACTCAAGCCGTGCGGCGCCATCTATGGGCCAATACCAAATTTCTTACCACTTCGAGGGGCAAATTGTGAGTTGTGTCATTTTGTAGAGTGGGTCAAGGTGTTTTGTAATTTTGATGATAGCAATCTGGAATCGGCATCTTTATGCCATAATTTTTTAAATTTAAAAAAGCTCAAAAATCACTTCAGCATGAAAACGAGGCTGCAAATATTATTTTGTTAAAAAATAAAAATAAAAAATATGAACACAATTGAGCAAAAAAGTGAAGGAAAAACACTTTTCTTGTTTATCTAAAGCCTTTTTTTAAGACGAAAAAAGTAAATTGAAACTGATTTTAGAATAAAATTGTATTATTACATTTTGCAATGCTCTATGGGTAATTCAAGATGGCGGACAATCTATCAGGTAAGAGCCATGAATTTTGTAAAATTTCTGCATCTTAATAGAAAATTTACTACAATTACTTTTATAAAAAAGGTGTGCAACATTTAAGGGAAGGCAATAAACACAGATGTTTGGCTTGTTCTTGCAAATATGTCGTCTAAACAAAAATACTTCCAGTCATTCGAAATGTGTATTCAGATTTATTAGGGAGCATTCATTTTTTAGGAGGGGGGGCGAAGGAATTAGGGGGGTCATTAAAAAATTACTAGATAAAAAGGGGGGTCACATTTTTTTTGAATGTTGAACCAGGGGGGTCATGAATAAGATGAAAAAGTCATAAAGGTATATTTTTTAGTTTTTTTCTGGAGGGGGGGGGGGGGTAGAAAATTTTTATATTTGGAAGCGGGGGGGGGGGTTATCGAAATATTCAATTCCTTACCATGGGAGCTAGCATTTTTTTTCTATTTGATTCCTCTAATTCCTCCGCCCCCCCCCCCCTTCCTAAAAAATGAATGCTCCCTTATGATGCTTTACTCTAGCTCTCTAGCAAGTTTGAAAACAAAAAAAATGCCCAAAATGTAAAGAGTAATAGTGCCTCTATTAGAACCACGAAAATCAGGCAAATATCTGATTAAAGTGATGACGTGGGAAACTTTGATCATATTTTTTTTTACTTTTTCACAGTCATCTGATATGGATATCGACCAGCTCAGGAGAAGCTCATTTGATTCTTAGGAGCCGTTGCAACTTGCAACTTATCTTGCACTTTTGTTGCAGGACAAAAAGATGCGTTGTAGTTGCATCGACAGGGGATGTTACACTAAGCAAACTAGTGTGAATACAACAGTATGAAAATGTGTTACAATAGTTCTAAACTCAGTAATACTAGTTTAATCACTCACACATATATATTATATATAAATTATAATTTTTAGAGATTTTCATCGCGTAATTCTTAAATTAATAGATTAAATTTCGGTTTTTCGCGGAACAATCGAAAATATTTGTTTCTTTGTGGTTTTTTTTGTGCGGGTGTAGTTAATTTATCGTTACACCCACTAAACTATATTGCGATATGCAGTCAAGTGACACTCGTTTTCAATATCAACCAACACTCACACTATCGTCTTCAAAACCAATTAGGACCTATATATATATAGGATTTTACATGGTCGCGCGGAGATACGAATTTTATCTTCGAGTGTTGATGTTATCTCTCACGAGTGAGCGCGGCAAACGAGTGAGAGATAATATCAGCACGAGAAGATAAAATTCGTATATCCAAGCGGCCATGTAATGTTCTGTTTATTATATGAAATCTTCAATGAAAAATAATGGAGACTGAATTTGAGACTTGCTGAGCAAAAAGTCGAAATGTGTCACCACCAGTGTTGATATAAATCGTATCCCCACTGGCCACTGGTGGGAGTGGGGATATCAATTTTATCATTTTGATGTCACTCAATATCACACTCTATTTCATATAATAAAAGACTTTATTATATGAAATAGAGTGTGATATTGAGTGACATCAAAATGATAAAATTGATATCCCCACTCCCACCAGTGGCCAGTGGGGATACGATTTATATCAACACTGGTGGTGAGAAATTTCGACTTTTTGCTCAGCTTCTCAATTTTTTTTCATTGAAGATTTCTAATAATAAACAGAACATTACATGGCCGCTTGGAGATACGAATTTTATCTTTTCGTGCTGATATTATCTCTCACTCGTTCGCTGCGCTCACTCGTGAGAGATAATATCAACACTCGAAGATAAAATTCGTATATCCGCGCGACCATGTAATATCCTATATATACGACCCTATACGACAATACGACCCTACATGACAATACGACTATACGACAATACGATAATACGACTTTACGGCTATAAGACAATACGACATACGACAATACGGCTATAGACAATACGACTATACGACTTTATGATATAAGTAGGACTATACGAATAAACGACCCTATACGACTATACGAGAATGCGACTATTTCATTCTACGACTCTAAATGACTACACGATAATACGACTATACCCCCTATACGACTTTAGGACCCTATACGACTATACGCTACTATACGACCCTATGCTACTACACGACCCTATACGACTATACGACTATACGACCCTATGCTACTACACGACCCTATACGACTATACGACCCTATGCTACTACACGACCCTATACGACTATACGACCCTATGCTACTACACGACCCTATACGACTATACGACCCTATGCTACTACACGACCCTATACGACTATACGACTTTACGATCCTATGCTACTACACGACCCTATACGACTATACAAGAATACGACTATACAAGCCTATACGACTATATACGAGAATAGGCGGACTATACGAGCCTATAAGACTATATACGAGAATAGGTGGAGTATACGAGACTACTGATAAAACTGTAAGCCCTATACTCGGAAGTGGTCTTCATGGTGACCAGGATCTGTGGAAGTTTGTACGTCAATCGGGGACAAGAGTGGTGATCTTTCATCTGATATTGGGATTTCTTCGTATCCAGTGATATTCCTGCTCGTCCCATCAGTACTCAAGCCGTTCAATTCGGGTAGCTTGTGGTTTCTTATGTAGTTTTGTGTTACGACCTGTAAAATATTACAGAAAGATGAGCGCGAAAACTAACCTTAAATACTCATGTTATTACTCAAATGTCTTTAATGCAAATGAACTCCTAACATCTCTGAATACTAACTACCGCTCTGATTACAGTTTCCTCTACCCAAATAACGCCTCTTTCCTGGCTGTATTCAACACCCTCTCTTCTATAACAAAGAGACCATGAAGGACGGTCTCTTGCTATCACCTAAGAAACATTCTCAACGCAACGACAACATTACCTGTAATATTCTGGGACTTGCTTCTGGAAGCGTATCGCTTATCTCGCGAGAGAGGGAGTTACAGGGGCGGTAGAAGGAGCGATTCATAAACACGAGAAAAGCAAAGGCGATGAAGGGCAGCGGTGCTAGTAGTATCGGCATAACAATCATCCTCTTGAGACCAAATATGCCAATCATCACGAGATGGAATACCATCAAACAGACGATTATTCTGAAAAATAACCAATCATTGTCACCATCATTATCATCGTCAATGTTGTGGTCATCATCATTCAACATCACCGTCGTTATCATCACCATCATCATGCTAGACATCATCGTAGACATGATCATCATCATGGTGATGGCGATGATGATGATGGATGATTCACCATCATCATCACCATCTACATTATCCCACATACATTGATCATCATATATATAGGGTCCTGAAGGGGTAAAATGGGAGCTGGGATTCGCCCTTTCTTGGGCTGGGAAAATGGGATTTAATGCACTGGGACTGGGATTTAGCCATTACTGGGATTGGGATTTTGCAAAAGCTCTAACTCTATGTAAGCGCTGAGATTTTGAATAACTGGGACTGGGATTTTGTAACATTTTGGGCTGGGAAATGGGATTACCCCCCCCCCCCCCCCACCCCTTCAGAACCCTCCATATAGCATCATAGTTACACTAAGTTACCTGTTAAAAAGGGCAGGCCACATTAATCCTCCAGTGCTATGTGTAGGTATGTAGACACATAACAGTTGATACATCCATACCACATAGCCAAACACAAAGTACAACAACACGAAAATTGACACTAACGGTGCCATAACAGAATAACACAGGCCGATTATCAGAATCAACAGGTGATCTGCAAACTAAAGAGAGATGGATATTTTCCTTAGTTAAGCCTGGTTGACACTTGCAAACAAGCAAAGCATAAACAACAAATGAAGACTAGTAGTAGCTACCAGAAATAGTTAACTCCAATCACGAGAAATGGGTAAACTATAGAAATATAGCAGTATCTATTCACTACAGCTGGACATTTAGGCTCGGCACGGGGCAAATGTTGCGCACAACTTAACAAAAGTAGAGAGATTTACTTCTGCAACGGTGTGCGCAACAAGTTTCATCGTGTGAACACAACCAACAGAGGTTGCGCCCAACGTTATTAAAGTAGAATCGAGATCTACTACTGGAACGTTTTGTGCGCAACACGTTTCATCGTGTGAACACAACCTACAGAGGTTGCGCACAACGTTATTAAAGTAGAATCGAGATCTACTTCTGGAACGTTTTGTGCGCAACACGTTTCATCGTGTGAACACAACCTACAGAAGTTGCGCACAACGTTATTAAAGTAGAATCGAGATTTACTTCTGCAACGGTGTGCGCACAACTAGTTTCATCATGTGAACACAACCTACAGAGGTTGCGCACAACGTTAGCCAAGTAGAATCGAGATTTACTTCTGCATCGTTGTGCGCAACTAGTTTCATCGTGTGAACACAACCTACAGAGGTTGCGCACAACGTTAGCCAAGTAGAATCGAGATTTACTTCTGCATCGTTGTGCGCAACTAGTTTTATCGTGTGAACACGACCTGCAGAGGTTGCGCAAAACGTTGGCCAAGTAGAAACGAGATCTACTTCTGGAACGTTGTGCGCAACTATTTTTATCGTGTGGACACGTGCAACGTTGCTGGCAATGTCGTTCGTGAATTTTTCAGCCAATGAAATTAAAATATTTTTTTTGGTGCACCGTTAAGTAAAGTTGCTACTTGTGACATCCCCATGGGAATCAAGGGTGCTGTAGCGGTAATACATTCGCCTCTCACCGCAGAGTCTCGGGTCGCGGGCTCGATTCCTAGATTTTGCATCACATGAGTAGAGTTTGTTAGGTCTTTCATATTGTCAAGGATTTTCTCCGAGGTCTCCGGTTTCACTCCCTCCGCAAAACACGTTAAATTTCAATTCGATTTGTGAATTAGCCGTGCCCTGACTTTGATCATCCTAGAGGTTATTTTGTGGTATTGATAAAAGAATTTTTTCCCTTCTAAAATCCGGTCATGCACGACTTGCGCAACAGTTGCATCATATGCCCAGGTCTTTTAAGATGGCCCAAAACAAGATTGCTCGCAAACATACCAAAGCATCATAAGCAGCAGGTGGTGGCCGCCAGCTGTCACGATCCTCTCTAGGAGTCAATGTGAAGAATTTTCTCTTAAAGGCAACCAATAACAAAGGGACTGGCCTCAAGAGTTCAATTGGATAAACAGTGAATGAACACAGCATCAAGTAAGATATAAAAAACGTTGACTGGGAAGGAAGCGTTGTTCCAAGATATGTTGGAATCAGCCTAGGATGTTTGGTCATGTCTTCTAATTTGTTCAAGGCTGAGCCAGCTGTGAGGAAAATAAATTGGTTGATAACCTGTAGTATTAAAAAGAAAAATAATAAAGACAAATATTACTGGGAGTTTGGTCATTAATTTAAATGAGAAGGGCTCAGGGACCGCGGAGGGGGAGGGGCTGGTAAGGCAATAGCCCTAACACATTTTCCCTTTTCCCATACTAGTCTCTTATATTTTCCAATCTTAGCCCACCACGTTTTAGGGTGCTCCACGGTCCCTGTGGCTGGTGCAAACTGGCTGTTCACCTTTTCCTGCACCCCTGAGTTTGAGGTTTAATTACAGTGAAATCATGGTTTGAAAAGTGTCGGCATTTGAACTCACTGCCCTTGTAGCAGTATATCTACATCCAGACAACATAAGAAAATCATATAGGAAAGCATGAATTTTTGCTCGATTTTCTTATTCCTTTTTGTTATGGAGGACGATTGACCTCGAATACAAAAAAATTAAAGTTGATTTTTTTGGATTTTACTTTCACCTTCCACTTTTACCTATCTTGGGCTTCCTGTGTATTTTCACTGACCTTGAATATGAATAGTTTCTTGAGGGTTGAAATTTCTGCTTGACTCATGGATACAAATCCTTGCTTGCTTGACAAGAATCTCATGAACTTTAAAGTGAATTCATAAAAGGATTAAGTTCGTTAAGGGAATTGTAAAATAGATGAAAACAATACTATTATATATTACATTTTATTAAAACTTAAATCTAGACTGTTAACCTTCCCTCTTTTCCCTCCCAATTCAGTTACATTTTCCCCCCTCCATCTTGTATGCACAGGGAGTGGGGAGTGGAGGTGAGTTTGAAGCAGCATGCATGGACAGGAAAAGCAGGGACTCTAGTTGTCCTCTCCCCACGTGCCACTTCAAACTCACGCCTACTACCTGTGCATCAAAGATGGGTGAAAATGACTGAACGGAATCTGGAGGGAAAAGTTTTACCAATCATTATCATCATGATCATGATCCTCACTACAATCATTGCCATCCTCATCTTCAATCAATCATGTATCATCATCATCAACCATTATCAATCATTATCATCATGATCATGATCCTCACTACAATCACTGCTATGATCATCATCCATCAATCATGTATCATCATCATCATCATTATCAACCATTATTTTAATGATTGTTGTATCATATTACAATTATATTAAAAATTAGAGAATAATAATAGTAATGATGACAATAATGATGATAATAATGATAAGATGATGATGACGATAATTAAATTAATTTAATGGTCGATAAAAACCACAACCTACCATTGGTAAGATCGCAAAGAAAATCAGCAAAGCCAAGCCAGATAAGAATCCTTCTATGAAACTCACAAGAACTGGCGGCAACTTTTCAACTAAAATAGAAAGTGAACATGTTATGAGCACAAATACCATGGCTGGATGGATGAATGGAAAGATGTGGTGAATGGAAAGAAAGATGGAAGGACGGATGGAAAGATGAATGAAGGGAAAGAAAGATGGATGGATGAATGGAAAGATGGGTGGACAGAAGGATGAATGGAAAGATGTGGTGAATAGAAAGAAAGATGGAAGGATGGATAGAAAGATGGGTGGACAGAAGGATGAATGGAAAGATGTGGTGAATAGAAAGAAAGATGGAAGGATGGATAGAAAGATGGGTGGACAGAAGGATGAATGGAAAGATGTGGTGAATAGAAAGAAAGATGGAAGGATGGATAGAAAGATGGGTGGACAGAAGGATGAATGGAAAGATGTGGTGAATAGAAAGAAAGATGAAAGGATGGATAGAAAGATGGGTGGATAGAAGGATGAATGGAAAGATGTGGTGAATGGAAAGAAAGATGGAAGGACGGATGGAATGATGAATGAAGGGAAAGAAAGATGGATGGATGAATGGAAAGATGGGTGGACAGAAGGATGAATGGAAAGATGTGGTGAATAGAAAGAAAGATGGAAGGATGGATAGAAAGATGGGTGGATAGAAGGATGAATGGAAAGATGTGGTGAATAGAAAGAAAGATGGAAGGACGGATGGAAAGATTGAAAGATGGATGAATGGATAGAAAGATGGATGGATAGATGGATAGAAAGATTGGTGGGTTGAATTGGTGGATAGCATGTAAGAATTAATAAATGAAAGGCAAAATGGAAGAGATAGATGAATGAGTGGAAAGGTGTATAATGGGTAGATTGAAATAATAGAATGGATGAAATGGATAATAGACAGGATGGATAAATGTATAGGATTGGATAAATGAATGAGATTGGATAGATGAACCACTGGGACAAGTAATCTGTAATCATACATACTGTGTGACAAAAAGGGAAATTTTCTCTCCAAGTCTTGCAGTGCAATAAGTGAAGATACAAATCCAACAGGAATGAAGTAGAACAGCACAGTAAGCATGACTATCAAAAATATAACAAAACTGCGGAATCTCCTAAAAAATGAACCACAAAATAAAACACTGTTAATTAAGCTATAAACAAATTGCCAACTTAAAACTGAGTTTATAAGTTTACTGAGTTTATCACCAATATTTTACAGTCAACGAACTTCAGGCATGAACGCATAACTTGTAGATTACAAATAATAATCGAATATTCAAAAGAATAATCATATATTCAAAAGAATAATCGAATATTCAAAGTAATAATCGAATATTCAAAATAATAATCAAATATTCAAAATAACAATCGAATATTGAAAAGAACAATCGAATATTCAAAAGAATATTTGAACATTCAAAAAAATATTCGAATCTTCGGATTGTCGGACGTCATACTGTACATGGAACAGTGAATGAACTCCTTTCGATTTCAAATCTTACATCTTTATATGACTGGGATATTTTTAATCTACGAATGTTCAATTTAATCTACGAATATTCGTTTGAATGTACAAATATTCATTTGAATCTACGAATATTCATTTGAATCTACGATTATTCATTTCAATCTACGAATATTCATTTCAATCTACGAATATTCAATTGAATCTATGAATATTTATTTTATTATTCAGACAATCGTAAAAAATGTGTTCGTGCCTGAAGTTCGTTGACTGTAATCACCACTGCAAGTACAGCAGTGGCACAGCTCAACACGGTTGAACTGAAAGCAATATCAAGATGCCTCTGGCAGTTGCTACATACAGTCCATTTATGACCCCCAGAGCACAGCTCTGAATTAGTTAGGGTTTGTTTGAGAGGAAAGAGGAAAAACCGGAAAGCCAGAAAAAACCCTTGGAGTTAGATATTAAGAGAACCAACCAACTCTCCACTCCTATGGGGTGACTTGGAATTGAACCCCAGACCACAGAGTTGAGTAGCAAGTGTTTTACCACCACTTCTTTCCGACTTCCCAGCAAGGTTTGATTTTCCCATGAAATAACACCTGATGATCAGAAACAGCTGCACTCAGGGAGGGAGGGGGAGTATATAAATTTTCGGGGAATAAAATTCTTACCTTTTTGCAGGGATTAACATTAGATTGTCCCATATTACATCATTTGCAGCAGGAGCTGGCATTGGGTTCCCTCTTTTTCGAAGGGGAGATTTTTTCAATAAGGATTCAGTAGCAAACTTTAGAGACTTGAAAATGACAAAAGAACAAGGCAGAACAGAGTGTTCTCTATGCATCTCTGCTTCAAGTTCAACCTCGAGATCCTGGTGAGATAAAGAATGATGAAACACTAAATATCTTAAAAACTGCAGAAGTAAAAATACGTTTTATGCCACTTTTAAAGAAGCATGGGTGGTGTGCACTACTAATACATTGCCTCTCACCAATGCGGCCGGGTTCGAGTCCTGCCTTGCTCAGTGTTGTATGTGAGTAGAGTTGCTTGTTGGTTCTCTCCTGTGCTACAAAGGGTTTTTCTCCAGGTTCTCCAGTTTTTTCTTTGGCCTTTTTAACTGGGCTTTAACCAGTTGGAGCCTAGCTGTGTTGTGCTTGTCCCATACACCATATGAAAAAAGGTGTGGCCATGGGTATTGCTTAGCTTATCAGTTATTGAATACACCATGCTTTCATTGTGAAGAGTATATCGAAATTAGTAATCTTCACAAAAATTCAGTTTAGTAACATGAAATGATAAAACGCTATGTACAGCTGTTTGAAATTAGAAAGATTTGTATGGAAACAACAACCAATTAAGGGCCTATCAGCCTCGTTTTCATGTTTTTGGCACATTTCAAATGCTTGTAACTCTGCAGTGATTTAATATATAACAACAGAACTCTACCAAATTACTAGTTTAGACATGCTCTTTCTCGTAGTCGAAATATATTTTTGAAATCATTGATCATTCATGATGCTAGTTCCCAGTCTTTTACTCATTTTTCATATAGTCTATGCTGTGACACGACAAGCAAAGCTTAATAGATTTCAGAATATCTTAACACCAACCTCTAGCATCTTTTCATAGTACGTTATGGAATCTCCAATAAAATGGCCCAGCATGGTCCTATGTGATGGTCTTTCGCCTGTCTTCTTAACAACAAACTGAAATGAAATAATTTTAATAAATCAAGTTATTGAGCACTTAATTAAGGCATTGGATATCTAGAGTAGAAACCTGGATACCTCATGAACTAGAGATATTTTCCCTATTGCCAGAGTGTCCATATTAGGTAGGGTAATGAATGTGATCAACTGGGACAAAAACAAGTCTCAATGATTGATTGATAAGTAATGAAGGAAGGAAGGAAGGAAGGAAGGAAGGAAGGAAGGAAGGAAGGAAATAATGCAGTGGATTCCATAGCTGGCTCTTCTTCCACTGGTCCAGGATTCCAATTGTAATTTATAAGTTGCGTTTGCTGAGGGAGGAAAAACTGGAGAACCTGGAGAAAAACCCTCGAAGCACAGGAGAGAACCAACAAACAACTCTACTCACATACAACCCTGAGCCTAGCAGGACTCGAACCCGGGTCACATTGGTGAAAGGCAGTTCTTCCCACTGTGCAACTAGTGCTTCCTGGGGTTTGGTTTCGATAGCTACATCACTATTCATTTTCAATGTACCTTTGCTTTTTCTAGCTTTAGCACTAGTTCGTCATGGGTAGAAATCTTTTTTTCCCACCGACGAAGATCTTCAACCACTGCTACATCTTCAACCTAGAACAATTAACACAACATTTTCTTAAAGTCAACTATAGCTACAACATTTTCATACCCACCACATTTTAGGAGACAGTGTGCCTAAGTTTGATGAGTACATGAATGCCTGCTTAGGAGATGTTATCCATCTAGCACAGAAGTCTGCTTTAGCTTGAATCTCTATCATCTGTGTCTATAATTTGATCTTTTAAAAATGCTTGATTCCTTTGTTTTTAGGGAGAGCGCTGATTGGCTAGTTATGAAATAATGTCAAAAAAAACTTGAAGTGTGCATGGTTTGAGTGCCTGCACTGTAATATCAAACATTATTCATTTACTTTTAATGGAATTAATAGTACTATTGGTGTGTATTCACTCACCTGACCAGGAAACAGTTCATCAACATAAGTCTTCATGTTTTCCTCATTGCGGAGCTAAAATTGAGATATATTTGACAATCAGGTACTAAAAAACAATATTGATAGGGATATTTAGCTCATTTAAACATATTTGTCATGGAAATAAGCTAAAAAAAAAATAACAATAACAACAGGAATCTTGCAGAACATGGCTTTTCAAAACACTAGGAATATGAAAAAATGGAAATTGAATATGAAAAAATGGAAATTAAATATGAAAAAATGAACAACCAATAAAGGTGTCGAGCAACTTGTCACACAACATTGTTGCATTTCAAGATGCAAAGCAAATGCTGCTTGAAAAGAGCTTCTAGTTCTGCAACAAAATTTTGTTGTGGCCTCTTGATCAGCAAGTCCAGTAAATGACGTCACACGAGCTAGGTACCATTCTTCTCTAACTGCTCCGAAATGTTTCTAAAGGGTGCCCAAAACACTTTTACGCATTTAAAGCATTTTTACCAAATTTGACTGTCAAAAAAATAATGAAATCGCAACAGAATCAAAAAAAATTTATTGATTATGTGATTTTTAGGGTCAGAACTTTCATATTAAACACAAACTGGCGAACCCTTATATGCACTTTAAGGGGAAAATGAGGCACAATTATAGAATACCCTGCAGAGTAAAAGAATGGAAAGTAGGCTGTCTACGCCTACAGAGTGAGGTACCTTGGGGTTAGGTTTAGAGTTCATATTTAGGAAGACTTTACTTTGTAGGAATAACTGCGTAGGCTCATAGGCTTCATAGACTGTCTAGGCACGTAGGCTTGTATGCTTCATAGGCTGTGTAGGTGCATAGGCTTTGTAGGCTGTGTAGGAACTTAGGCTTGTAGGCTTCATAGGTGTGTAGGCGCATAGGCTCATAAGCTGTGTAGGCAATAATTGCCTAATTATTAGGCTGTGTAGGCATGCAGATTCATAGCTTTGTAGGCATACAATTAGATTATTGCTGTAGACATGAAGGCAGCCTACTATAATACTTTTACTCTGTGGGGTATTCTATAGTTATTCTAAAAATGAAATGAAAGGAAAAATGAAATGAAAATATATACCCTTTTTGGTAGGTCTTTGAGCAGCACTGCATATTGGTGGTTAAGTCCTTTTGCTAGATATTCTTGTCTATAAACGACAAATACTCTCCACTCCTCATATAACATGTAGCAGATAATAAGAGTATAGACCCAAACTGCAACGAAATGGGCCCACATTTTCTGTGAGTGTTCTTCGAAGTTAGACATGGTAAGCTTAGAAAGACCTGACAACCCAACCCCACCGTAGAGATTCATAGGGAGCAAAACAGCCAATCCATAAGGCAGTATCACCAACGAAATCTTCACACAGAGCCGCATAAATCTTATATAAACCAGAGCATCGATGCCAGCGTAGTTGTAAACGTCGTCATCTTTGGCCATCAAAGCTGGGATGAACCACGACACAAAAGACCGAGGTAGTTTACCCAGAGGAAATCTTGTCTCAAGTAAAAGCAACCGTGGAGTATAGATATACTTGACCTTGGTTCTTAGGAGTGAAAAGAGAAGGAGAACTATGACCGCTATCAGTCCATTGATTCCAAGAGATACGAGAAAAGATGTCACACTGGTCTCCTCATTTCCGGCTGGACGTGTTGTTGGATGTGAAGTTGGTGCAACTGTGGAAATATTCCCTAAAACCTCCATTGCGGAAATTACAAAGATGCATTCGAGGTCTTCTGGCTTAATTAGTTGGTAAGATTTAAACTAAACTTGGGAACACAAAATCATCTACCTCGTTCTTCCAAAGAACTGAAAGAAAAAAAAAAACATTCTCGTGCCAGGTCCCTCTCTTACATGTTTGTCCGCGTGAGGCTTTGGCATGCTACAACAGGTGGAAAAATGGATGGATGAATGAATGGATGGATGGATTGATGGATTGACGGAACGAATATGAATGATGAACGAACGAACGAACGAACGAACGAACGAACGAACGAACGAACGAACGAACGAACGAACGAACGAACGAACGAACGAACGAACGAACGAACGAACGAACGGACGGACGGACGGACGGACGGACGGACGGACGGACGGACGGACGGACGGACGGACGGACGGACGGACGGACGGACGGACGGACGGACGGACGGACGGACGGACGGACGGACGGACGGACGGACGGACGGACGGACGGACGGACGGACGGACGGACGGACGGACGGACGGACGGACGGACGGACGGACGGACGGACGGACGGACGGACGGACGGACGGACGGACGGACGGACGGACGGACGGACGGACGGACGGACGGACGGACGGACGGACGGACGGACGGACGGACGGACGGACGGACGGACGGACGGACGGACGGACGGACGGACGGACGGACGGATGGATGGATGGATGGATGGATGGATGGATGGATGGATGGATGGATGGATGGATGGATGAATGGATGGATGAATGGATGAATGGATGAATGAGTGAATGAGTGAATGAGTGAATGAATGAATGAATGAATGAATGAATGAATGAATGAATGAATGAATGAATGAATGAATGAATGAATGAATGAATGAATGAATGAATGAATGAATGAATGAATGAATAGAGTAGAGTAGAGTTGATTAAATCTTTATATAAACACGGTTAAAAATAAATGGATGAATGAATGAATGAATGAATGAATGAATGGATAGATGTGGTTGCTGAAATGAATGAATGAATAAATAGATAAATGAAATAAGTATCTGGTTTCTAGTTAGTTTAGTATACACGTGACATACCCTCGATCATAAATTCTTCCTTTACATCTTCCACTAGAGAAAAACACATTTATAGCACGAACCTATATTTATTATGGAAATATGCCTGAAAGTGAAAAAGATATGGCTGAATAAGTTGAATTGAGAAAAGATAGGAAACAAAATAGTCACGTCTTGCATATGCTGGACTGACATTCCCCCAGAAGATATTTCTGGAATGGTTCATTAATTTAACAAACGAGCTCAAGCTATTGAAAAAGATGAACAGAGAGCAGACATAGTAATTCATTTCGTCTTCAACACGACATGCACTTTAATCAGACGGAAGTCCAAAAGTGAAGTAGAATTCATTTTCGAGCTTTTAGGTGGGTTTTACTCGAATTACATATGATCTAATGGTTTTATAACATCTTTTTTGATTGCTCTTTTCTAATAACCCGAGTTTTTTGGTCTTATAATGAAGATTGACAACGACTATTCCCATAATAGCAAGAGTACCGAAGTATCAATATCATGGACAAATGCTTGGGCAGAAAACTATGGCTCAAAGTGGTTACTTAGAAGATTTAATGGTTAGTACTAAAAGCATTTGTCCGCTTGTTACTGAAGTAATATTACATGATAAATCGAGTACTTCTTGTCATGTAGGCTATACTCTGCTTCTTAAGAGATTGATATGAAACGATTATACCGAAGTAAATTAAAGCTGCCTAATAGCTTCACGGTTGGTTACGTTTTGGAGTCAAAACTCTTCTTTCTTTTCGTTCTCTCTCTCTCTCTCTCTCTCTCTCTCTCTCTCTCTCTCTCTCTCTCTCTCTCTCTCTCTCTCTCTCTCTCTCTCTCTCTCTCTTTCTTTCTTTCTTTCTTTCTTTCTTTCTTTCTTTCTTTCTTTCTTTCTTTCTTTCTTCCTTCCTTTCTTTTTCTTTCTTTCTTCTTTCCCTCGTTTCGTTCGTTTTAATTTCTTTCTTGTTATTGAGTATTGAAAATTTTCTTGTTTGTTACTGATGAAATCATTAAAAATGAAAATTAAATTAAATTCAGTTTCTACGGTTAAAATTATCTGATTCGGAAACTAAGAACAAAACTGACGGAATTATATATATTTTTACGGTGCTAAAAGAGAATATGTTGTCTTAGTATACCTCAAAAAACATTTTCTTAGTCTGAAACTATTTATTCGGTAAAACAATGATTTTTTCATTAAAAAATAGAAACAAGGAAAAAGAATTGTAAATAAGTGCACTCTTGCAGCTGTTGCTAATCCCTCTTGTTTTCTTTTCTATTTTGAAGAAGAATTAAAGACGCTTAAGATTTCTAATTTCTTTCTATCTTTCAATCTTTTTTTTTTTTTTTTCTTTTTGAAAAAGAAATTCTTATCTCGGGAAACAGTCGATCAGAAACATTTGACAACCAAACTACGCGAAAAACTTTCGAGCATTTCCATATTGATAAAAAAAATACTCATAAACATGATAAAACCTGATCGTTGCAATATTTATCCAGATAAGGAAACGGCCAAAATCACGATTTCCTCGGAAACCTCTTATTCCTCTTAATTAGTAAAACTATTAAGTTAGACGAAACAAAGTATACTCATTCTTGACCTATTTACAGCTAAAATCTTTTATTCTGGAATTGTTTTGTTGCATCGTACGACGACACCAGCCACAAAAAGTGACCCGAGAAGCCTACCAGCCTACATTTAATTTCAAAATGCGTGATTATAAATTTTGTTAAACTGATCTAATTGCCGATAGCTTTTACATCTATTTTCAATTCAAGACGTGGGTTACAACTCTTTTGAAGATTTTTTAACTAAAAAGTATTTCATGGTGTGTAGCACCTCCTTAATTGCTTCGCCTTAATGGCTCCTGAAGGTACGCGGACAATATATTTGAGAGCTTTCAACGCGTTTATACATCTGACTGATAGATGGTTTATATTCGATGTAAACGATGATTTATAGGGCAAAGATAAACATGGTAAACGCCCGGGGAAATACGAAACATAAGGGAGTACTTTAAGGAATCTCATAGAATACGATACGCGAGATGAATTTGTGTTAAATGAGAGAGGTGTGGCCATTCAATAAATGGCAAAACAACAACTCCACCATTTTTTGATTGGATCCAGGATCCGAGGAATGGATTGGGTGACTACTGGCTATCCACCTCCTTTACTGAATTCTTATATAAAAATAAGAATAAAGAATACTGAATGTAAAATCTAAGTAGGAAGCTATATATTTGCGTTCTAGGAAACAGCAATCCTCTTGAAATCTTATGCGAACAAACAACACGCAATTTTGAATCTTTTCAAATCTTTTTTGCTGACTTTAGTTTTACTTCTCGACATTTCTTTCCTATTCCTGGTTTTACCATTTCCCAAGTGCTTTGTGCCGTTTGCATCAGCACACCACAGCGGGCAAGTTTTTCATTTCTTCTTATTTAAAAAAACAAATATTTTTCTTTCTTTCTCCTTCTCAACACTTGTCAAGCCGGTGTTGTGCCAACCCCCCGCAGATTTCCGCAGATAGCACAACGGGCAAGTTTATCTTATTTATCATATAAAAAGAGTATAAGCTAGTGACAATTGAATAACTTTTCTAGCTATTATTTTAGCGGAAATGAAATAACTTGCTTTCCTTTGGCTTCTCATCCCTTCTTGAGTGTCCTCCCGCTCCCCAAGTGCTTTCTAACCACAAACATCAACCACGCACGCTTCCTATTCCTATACTAATTTCATATATTTTCTCCAATATCGCATTATAGGAGAGCTTTTGTTGCATGTTTATGCCGATGGCAGGCAGTGCAGTGAGTATAACAAAAACAGAGCCATAACTCTGTGTTGTTCAGGCCCAAATAACCTTAACTTATCTAATTCACCTGGGGCACAGATCGTTGAGTTTTTAGTGTGCATGAGTCTATATATAAGATGCTGCCGGATCCTAAGCAAAGAGACTCCTTGAATAAAGGATTGAAGTGTCGCTGCTTGTGACAGATCGACATCACTTGATTAAACGAGCAGAAGACTTGCATCCTGTAGTTCCCTGACACAGAATGTTTTCTTTCCTTATGGCGACAGATTGGAGAGGAAACGTTTCGTCACAGTGTCTTCGTAATTTGTCTAGAGGTTTCAATGTTTTTCCGCACTAAGTCGTCGAGTCTTATATATCGCTGACTGGGGAGCCTGCCTTGGTACTCTTTTCTTCCGACGTAACTTCACATTATTGCCATTTCAAAACGAGCCGTGAGATTTGCTGATTCCAATAACATGGAGCTACAAAACGGAACAACGAACGCGTCTACAAATATGTTGTCAAATAACTGCAGATTTTCTGATGCTTTTTCGTCGGACGAAAACGTGATTCAAATCGTCGCTTTCGTCACGATCCTCGTGCTGTCCTTGGTCGGAAATATCATGATCGTCTGCGTGGTATTGAGAAAAAAACTACGAAAAACCAACGACTTGTTCTTAATGAACATGGCTATTTCTGATCTGATTTTTCCCCTCATGATTCTACCACGAGAAATAACAGTTTACTACACGAAAGATGATGCTTGGCCATTTGATGATGTGTGGGGCGACCTTTCTTGTAAGATGTACGCCTTCCTTGAGAACGTTTCTCCAAGTGTGTCCGTCCTTACGCTCATTTGCATGACCATCGACAGATTCTGTGCCATAGTTTTCCCAACAAAGATCAATATGCTATCGTCAAGAACTCGAGAAATTATGGTTTTTTCAACCTGGGTAATCGGTAGCGCGGTAAACTCTCCTTACTTATGCTTCATGCACGTTATAAAAGGCGCTGAAGGAGACAATGAGTGCATTCACGAATGGAGTTCCTCCCCGAGCGTATCATACCAAGCAAATAACATATATACGATTTTCAATCTGCTTTTGAATTTCATTATTCCTATGGCAGTGCTAACTCTGCTTTATTCTATCATCTGCGTGAAGCTGAAGGCAAAGAACGAAGCTCATTCTTCCGACATGGCTAGAAGAAGGTTGCAAACAGCACGACGCGTCACCGTCATGACCATCATCATCGTAGGTCTATTTGGGGTACTTTGGAGCCCCTTTTTTACCATCATGCTTCTGCTTGCATTTTACTGGAAATGGAATCTCCCACCGATCTGTTCTTGGCCCAGAATTATGCTGACTGTGCGGTTCTTGACATTCTCGCACGCGGCTGTTAACCCGTTTGTATGTTTTATCTTCATTGAAAAATATCGAAGACAGATAACCGTGGCTGTAGAAAAAGCTAGAGGTGTAACCGCTAGTTTTATAGAGCTGAAAAGAGTCGTAGTGCCATCTTCACGGTCATTTACACTTGTGGACTTGAATAAAGTTCAAGTACTTGAGAGATCTGCGGCAACTTTCCACACAAGTCGTACTGACTTCATACAATGAAAAGCTCAGTGGAAATCAGGAGATATCGTTATTATCGTAATGGGGAAGTCTAAGATTACATGCAAAAACAACTGACTTACAAAAATGACAACTGACTTACACCTGCAACGTTAAAGCAAGCCAAGGCTGGTACGTTTGATCTTTAAAGTTGCTTATAGCTTTGAGACGTCCGAGCAAAACATCCTCAAAAAAATTCAAGCCAAACAAAGAAAAAAATTGTTCATTTATCGCAAATTGATGAATTACATTTTGTTTTCGAGTATCAAGCTTAGTGCGGCCTTTATTTCATTCAAAGCTGAAAAATCTTATTATGAATTGTTGTTAATGATATCATTCATGGGCAGATGTTGCTCGTTCAGGCGGCATCCAAACCATTATTTTTTTATTTAAGTATTCACTTTGGATGAAAAAAATTGTTTTGTCAGTCGATAGAAAAGACGAAAGCAATATTCAAAGTCTTAGAAAAACAGTTTTAGCTGACGACAATCAAATTCCGGTCCTAAATCAGGTTAAAATTATTTAATATCAAAGGGATATTACCTATCTTTCAACATGTCCACCTGCCTAACTCGTAAGAAAGGTACTAATTTCATTGTTTTTAAACAACAATTCAAAGAAGAAACTTTATCTTTGAACGGAATGGCAAGTTTACGTCAATCGTAAAACCTCTTAAAAGACACAAGAGTACGAGGAAACCTTTAAAACTTTCAAGTATTGTGATTGGATGATATACGAATTCGTGTTTCAGTTTATTGGATTATAGCGAAAGCCATTTGAGTGTCAAAGTACTGTTTGTCTCTCAATTTTGGCTCCTGGTTTCCATGGAAACATTTTCTGACTTTCATTGAGTTTCGGCTGTACTGATGTCGGCTGTACTATTGTTGCTGCGTTTTACTCGTTCCTATTTGTTTGTCTTCAAACTTTGTCATTTCATTTTTAACGTGATGCTTTCGGTATTAAAAACTTGTTAAAAGCAAAAAACATAGCGGTGGGGAAAAAACAACTAAGTTATTACGGCAAATTTTTATTTATTTTTATTTTTTTATTTAATCAATTTGCCAAAGGCAGGTGATAAACAATAGAACATTAAGTCCCCTACAAGGTGTATCACCCGAACCCAACCCATGTAAAATATACTAACCATCCCTCAAGAAACCCTTAAGAAAAATATAATTAATGAATAAGGAAATAGAAGAGAAAAAAATTTGCGAAAATTATAATATTGCCGTGTGAAAAGAGGACTATAATTTATTAATCTATTGATAGACCCTTCCAAAATTTAATCTTGAACGACTGATAAACTTATGTACTAAAAGAGGGATAATAAATTGGTGAATTAAAGCTATAAAGCCAAGAGATCATTAAGTTAACGTAGCTTATCTTGACAAATGTAAGTTTATCTCAAGTATTTGTAAACGCGTGCCACTAAAACCAGCAGAGCCTTCTTCGCTGTCCGGTTTTTGGTGACTTCTTGGCTACACAAATCCTAAATTATCTATCTTAATCCGCCTCTTCTGTCATACTTACCTCGAGCGTTGATTTTTCCTGTACTTGTTATACTTAAAGCTTGACGTCTGAGGTACTTCACAAACTCTTTTGAGATGTTATTTATACAAGGGAAGCTTACGAGATGACTATAAACAAGAAGCGAACGTGACGGTTAGTTTTCTAAAGAGGATAATAGGTGTTAATTAAAAACTTGGATGAGCCGGTGGGAAAACCACTTTTATTCCGCCTTGGTTCTGGCTCGATGACTCAACTATCTCCTCCATAATGAGAAAAGAGAACGGAGTTTTGACATTGTTGCCAATTTGTGCTTGGTTTAATCATACAATAATAAAGTTTTGTTCCACGCTGATTAATGAACTCAATTCAGGAAGAACAAACTCAAGGAAGTAATAATTATTAAATAAAGTAAAAGTTCGAGAAAATACTTTTTTTTTTGATTCGGTTACTTTGCTCTCAACGATGACAACCTTTTCTTGCAAATCAAATATTGTCTTAAATTTGTACAAGTGTTTACGAGACGGATGAGAATATTACTTGTTTATCCAGGCCTTCTACTTATAATGTTTTTTTAATGAGAAAACCAAATAGGGCTGGCTACTTCTAGTGTGGTGACTGTGAGGTGCTTTTTTGAATAATTAAACCCAGAGTAAAGTAAAAGGCTAGTAAAGTGAAGCCATTACTGATTTACTGTATAATTTTGCTCCCGCTTTTCATGATCATTGGTTCAGAGAGAAGCCATTTGACAACAACACTAAAGTAATATTGCGTGCTTTTTTGAATACAAGCCGCAGGAAGCTTTGATTTTTGTCTCAGACTCTCAATATAGATTCCCGTTTTCTTTTCAATATCAATTTGAAAAAATTTAGAAAGTACTAGAGGAAGTCAAATGCATGAAAATGCATGAAGAGTTAAAATAAAACATTACGAAACGGAACGCTTCTCAAAGCTTTTTTAATGTTTTCATTCAAATTTTTTTTCCTGAAAAAAAACACAACAAAAAACAGATTACTTTTCATGTTCTATTAATTGACTGAGAATGGAAGAAACATCCTCTGGACATCCTACGTCCATTTGTATTCATCCTCTTATCGTAAAAACTTAATCTTCCGTCTTCCTACGTGGGATTAAATAGGAACTTTTATGCTGCTTATTTCTAGATATAGTCGTAATTTTCATCAGCTTCGTAAAGGTATGCCAGAAATCACGTCTATATATCAAACGCAGATCGTAGCGTTTTTTATTTATTGAAGACATAATTGTGGCTCTGATTGTGGCTAGAATATCTCTGCGGTTATGATTGGATTAAACTTATACCTCCGGCCGCCCCTGATTGGCAGATAAGGCTTAACCTATTAGAGGTTGATAGTCGCTCGCGAGCTTGAGCCAGAGTCATCTTGTAAAAGTTTACTGACATTTGATTGAGCAACGTCAGTACATGCTGGCTAACCGTCAATTTCTCGCGAGTTTTCATTCAAGGTAGGATCGAATTTGTTTTTTAGGGTGGCAAGATGGAAACAGAAAATAGGACTTCCGCTTCGGTTTTGGATTTGAACAGCAGTTGTTGGTTTGCGGATTCGTTTTCGTCGAACGAGGTTGCGATTCAAGTTAGTGCACTTGGTGTGATCCTTACGCTATCTCTTGTAGGTAATGTGTTACTCATCTACGTGGTTTTAAGAAACAAATGTTTAAAGAAAAGCAGCTGCAACGACGTATTCTTACTGAACATGGCTATTTCTGACATGCTTATACCTTTGGTAATACTTCCTAGAGAGATTACAGTGTACTATACCCAGAAAGATACGTGGCCTTTTGATCATGTGTGGGGGGATTTCACTTGTAAGGTATACACTTACCTTGAAAACGTTTCGCCAAGCGTCACTGTCCTTACCCTCATCTGCATGACCATAGACAGGTTCTGTGCTATAGTCTTCCCAACAAAAATCAAGCTAATATCTGATAAAATTCGCAAAGGTATGATCTTTTCTACTTGGATTATTGGCAGCGCGACCAGCTCTACTTATCTCTTCACAATGGGCATCAAGAAAGACGGTCAAGGAAATAAAGAATGTATTTTGGAATGGCCAAGAGGAGGCTCATATAAAGATTCGAATAACATATTCATGATGTTCAATCTTCTATTTTACTTTCTAATTCCTCTCGTTCTTATGATAATTCTTTACAGTCTCATTCTTTCAAAGCTGAAGACCAAGAGTCATGTACATTCATCTGAGATGGCTAGTAAGAGAATGAGAATAGCAAAAAGAGTCACATTAATGACCGTCTGCGTGGTTGGGATTTTCTTGTTATTCTTTGGACCTTATTATTCTTTACTGACTTTCCTGGCATTTTATTGGAAGTGGAACTATCCACCATTATGTTCATGGCCGACTATTATTCTAACCGTGAGGTTTTTAGTTTTTTCTCATGCGGGTGTTAATCCTTTTATATGCATCTGTCTTATAGAAAATCACCGACGAAAAGTAACAAGAGCCCTAACAAGAGCAGCAAGGAGTATAACATCAAGTCACTTAGGAATAAAAAACATGCTTGGATCTGCAAACTCATGCAGCCTACGAAATATCGCGGAAAGTAGGTCAGCTGCTTCGAACATCAGGATCGATGGAATTCGAATTTAAGAAAGAGGACTCAAAATTGACTTTATTGACTTTTTAACTGAACATAAACGTGTCGCCAAAAATAGTTAAGAAAACGTTTTTTTTTTTTTTTTAGAACTTTAGCGCCGAAAAGACCATATAGTTTTCCAAGAGTCTCGTAGTCTGAGCGCTGAAGCCCACCTGCTCGAGGAACTGACACTGAATCCTTCCCTCGCAGCGGACTATAACTTAATTGTGCTTAAATTAATTTGTAAGGTCGGCTTCAATCTACTAATTCCCCGATGCAGATATCTTGTGTCGGTGAATCGGGAAGCATGTGGGCTTGTTCTTCCAATTGCACCGAAAAACAAAATTGTATGGCTAACTTTTATCTAAGGGACTTAGACATTATGGCTCAATCTCTCGTCTTGAACTGATCAAAGTCTAGAATAGTAATTAAATGAATTCCGTCACTATGGAACAGAAGCAAGTAGATAAAAATCCCTGAATAAAAAGCAATTAAAAAGAGGTTTGTTTTCAACGTAATTTATCATATGGCAATGAAGGTCGTATTAACTCGGCCGAAACGTCTAGAAAAACAATTTTCAAAAATCAGAGACAACCACTATCAAATTAATAATCCCAATGTCATAATACGCTTTAGTAATGAATCGCAAGTGGTAAATATGAAAATTAAAGAAACCATTCGCTATAAGCACCGGAAAGGTAAATTCACGAAGCAATAAATTCAATGTGTATAGACACAGTTTTAACGAGTCTGAAAAGTGAGTTCTGCACGGAACATTTGACTTCGCGCGCCCTCTCGATCAGTATGAGTGTCATTACCGGCTATTGTATAGCTTTAGGGCATCTTTTCCTTCAGCTTTTTAAACTCTAATTAATGCATTATATATTTTGTTCAAATGGAATTTTAATTGCTTTAAAATGTATAAATAAATGTACAATGATATATATTTTTTTGATAAAATAAAACATGTACTGAGAAATCATATTTGTTTAGTTGTGGAGGAGAATTTCAGATCACTGAAAAATTCAGTTTTCAGCTTTTATTTCAAAGCAAGTGTTTACGATTCGTTTTCGATTTTAACGATCTAAAAACTGGAGAAAATATATCGAATAACCTGATTGTACATGAAGTTATCTGATCAGATCTACAGATAGTGATATTCTGACGGAAAAACTGAATGTCGGCTATCGTCGCTTTTTATTTTTGGGAAAATATGCACGATAAAATATAGAAATGGAAAAATAAATCCTATAGACTGTTTTCACGCGATGTCAGAGCGGCTGCCAGATATCGCATGATGTACCTAAACAATACCTTTTCTATCCTCCGGGAATTATACTCTATTTTTATCAAAAAATGTCTGTCGTTTGGTACACGAATATGGTAGCCTGGTCAAGTGAGTGAAAACGAAGTACAAGTCTGTTAGCTGTGGTGAATAGAGTGCTACTTTGTGTGAAGGCGATGATGAAAGGTCAAAAAATCGTTCCTTTTGATCTATTTGAAAGTAGACATATATACCAATATTTACGTTTGAAATGGTTTACCAACTTGTTTAAAAAGGAGAAAAATAAGCACAGGATATTTTTGGCAGGTCACGTGAACTGTTTTGACAAATATCTCCTTAAAACTGTAGCCAACCATTCTTGCGACATCGATTAAAAGTGAATATAAATTGAAATTAAGTAAGGGTACAAACATCTAGCAACTAGCTGTATTGGGCACCCAGGATAAAAATGAAATCTTATGTAAAATCGCCATGCCTTCGTCCGCCATTTTGAATTGGGACAAACTATATAGAAATCTGGATCACTTTGGCCTCCCATAACTCAGTTCAATTTTATCGGATTTTCAAAATTTAAACTTCAATAACCAGCAGGCATGCATAGGAGCTGTCGGACTTAAAATATATCTGAAGACCTCGATTTGTTGTTTTCCAGCATCCATCATATTAAGGGCCATAAATAACAACGAAAATATCTTTTCAAAAACTTTTTGATCTAAAATGGTTTGACAATATTGGTTTTGCGGCAATGAAAGCTAACACAAGACAAACTATTTTTTATGTGTAATGGTTTAAAGATTGTGGAAATTTTATGGAGAATCGCAATAGCACCGTAACTGCTAATATTTAAAGTTCCTTCAGTATCAGGCTGGCGCATATTCAGACCAATATAACATTTTTTTTTTTTTACCGCACTCTAATATAATTTTCACGCCCATTCCCTATTTTCGACGAGCTATCAATGAATTTAGCAAAAATACAATATTTCCCCTGGAAATTTGCTGTGGCTTTTATGACTTCAAAGAAAAGTATCATATGTACACCTAATGACCGGCTTTTTACCGATACGGCGGCCATCTTGAATTCTATTGTTTTAAGTAAGACATCGGATGCTGAGGCGGCAATTATATTGGAAAATTTATAGTATACACAGCTGTCAGGGTGTCTTTTTATATAATTTAACGTTATCCAATAAGAAACACATCTAAAAACCAATTGAATTTGTTGGTGGTTGAAGCAATATGTGAAATAACAAAGTGTAAAAAATTATTTGAGAAAGCTTTATGCATTATAAACATTTCCAGGTTTACCCTCTTGGCATAACATAACTTAAGATGGCTGCCGTATTTATTGCAGGTCTATTGCAAAAAGGTAGTCATAGAAAAATAGAAAAATATACTTTAGTATTAAAATTAGTAAATTAAAAAAATTACCAATTAGGAATACTAGATTATCATTGACGTCAGACTCGGGTGACAGAATCAAATAATACTAAAAAATACGAGGCAGCTCGAATTCGTGGTTTTTTAAATTATTTATAGTCAAAACGGCTGAAGCGTACCCCCCTAGGATCCATTCAATGAATTCATTATTCGAATATTGAGTTCATTATTCACTCCAAACTTGAAAATAAATTATCTACTTGAGTTTTGATTAGATTCTTCAACAATTGCCATGCCAAAATAGAAAAACTCCCCAGAAAGGCCATCCTTTAGAATTTTAGTTGTGAATTGAATGTGAAGTTTGGAGTCTTCGGATTTTTTATGAAAACTTAGAGTGATAATCAACTCAATATTCGTATAATGAAATCATTAATAGAGACAAGGGGGGGGGGGGGGGGTACGCTTGAGCCGTTTTGAGTGTAAGTTCCCCTGTAAAGCTTTTGAAAAAATATCATGATTTCATTGTCACTCAAGTCTGACGTCAGTCAGTGATATTTCATACCCAATTGGTAAATTTACTGATTTACTAAGTTTATTTTTCAATTCTTATATGACAACCTTTTTGCAATTAGGTGTATATCGTACCCAAAACGTGTTTATTTTACTTCCACGTTATTACACAGCCTTACTAGGTGATGGGAGAAAAAAACCCTTATTGACAAAATTTTGAATCTAACTTAGAGCTTTTTGTAAACGTGTGACGTCAGTCGTGTGAAAAAACTACATTCCAGTTCCAAAACGAAAAACCGTTCTATAAAGATTTTTCTTATTTTCCTTCATAAAAAGGTGTTTTTGTCCGAAATTTAAATTTTTCAAGCGGAGGTTAAATCATTGTCAACGTGAACTTTTTAACTTTATTTTAGCGGGTTTCAGTTTAATTGAGCAGTTAATGGGTCCGGAAATACGTCATAACTTAAAAAGCTTTATATGAATAGACTGCTGTTAAAAAATATTCTCAATGAGTTAAACACCACCTGAAACAGCTGGAACTTTCGACAACAAATCCTGTCGTGAAAAAAAGTAGGAAAAATCTTTAAGGAAAACTGAAGCAGGTTTCGAAAACGGAAAACAATGGCAAAAACCTTATTTAATGGCAAAAACAATTATTTATTTGACTGATGAGTAGGTTTATACTAAAACAATTAGACCTCAAGTGAAAAATATGTAGAGAGCCTTACCCTAGTGGAGAGTCTGCGATGGCCAGGCCGGCAGGTGCCTCGATGCTGTCCATGGGGAATGCAGGCTCCGGAAACGAGATGAGCACACCAAAGTCTTTTAAAATTACTGACAACTGATCATGAAAACAGACTTCTGTTTTGCCCATTTTAGACGACTTGTCATTCGGCTTGAGTATTATTTCTTTGTTTGGATGCAAACTTGGACTGATGCAAATGAAATAATGAATAGAATATACGGTAGGTCCATAAAAGGTAGCCTGCGTAGCAGGCGGTTCGCGTTAGTTCTTTTGTTGGTTGTGGTTATGGCCGCGTAAAAACTGGAGCGAGAACAAAAAGATTTCCTCTCTCCCCGCCCCCACCCCCACGTTTCGCTTTTCTAAAACCCCCAAGCAGCGGGGAAAAAACCCAAACGACTGCTACGTAGGCTACATAAAAGGGCTAAAACTGGATGGATTTGCTCCAAATCGATCCAAATCGCGTTCAGATCCCGTTCAGATACAGCCGGCCACAGGTAGCCCAAGCTATGGTTCTGAATATATATAGAGAGAATGTATGGCAGATCAAAAAATTTCTTTAAAATAAAATAAATTTCATATTTTATTGTTTCTTTACCGGTATATCAATGTTTTATTGCATGTTTTGTGGTTTGCTGACGGTTTGGTTGCATTTTAAGGCGATTTTAGGAAATTTTATCTCCTCTCTAAAGACGAAGTCAAGGTAGGAATCCTCAGACTCGGGTGCTTTGCTTCAACAGGCCGTAAATCGCCAGAAATCTGTTTCACAGCAAATTTTTCACTGGCTACCCTTCGCCCAATAAATATCCAACACATCTAATCCAAAAATTGCTATATCGCTTCACTTCTTCCCGTCGAAATTCGCAAATATATACGCTCTAAATAGACAACTTCATCGGCGGACGGATCAGTCTCGCCACGGATTCAACGGTTGGTGACAAATCATTGGCTGTGTGGGGGAGGGTACATGACAAACGTTGACCTTTGCATAGACTAAAAACCGCTCGATGACAGCGAGAAACAAGACCAATGTTTAGTTGAACGGAATGTAAAATTTATGCAGAGGAAAACCAGAACGTTTAGAGCTCTATTTCGTAAAAAATTATCTAGAAATCTTGACTTATTTTTGGTTTTATGGATAAGGAATCTGTTATTTCGAGCGGTTTTTAGTCTATGCAAAGACTTCGTCTTTAGAGAGGAGATAAAATTTCCTAAAATCGCCTTAAAATCCTAAGGGAGTCCCCCCCCCCCCGGGTTTAAAATGCAACCAAACCGTCAGCAAACCACAAAACATGCAATAAAACATTGATATACCGGTAAAGAAACAATAAAATATGAAATTTATTTTATTTTAAAGAAATTTTTTGATCTGCCATACATTCTCTCTATATATATTCAGAACCGTAGCTTGGGCTACCTGTGATACAGCTAGCTACAAAACTTAGTTTAGAGTACCTTGTTTGGGGTTCCTGTGTTTGAAGGTGATATGAAAAAAGTGTCACGTGATCAGGTGGGGTATTGATCACGTGGTTAGTATAATAAGGCAAAATATGGCGGAAGTGTACCGAGAGGTATTCTCTGTGTTGTTGTGAAACAAAGGTCATTTATTTTTGCTTAAGACGTCCAAACTACAGATCGTTAATTGCGGAATATTACTGGAAAATGTTTTCAAGAAAGAGAGGGATTGAACTTTTAATTGTGCTGGTGTTCTGGACCGATTTGGTGTGCGGATTCTACGAAGAGAAAGAACAGACAAAGTACACAACAGCCAAACTTAACATAACCATTTGTTACTCTGAAAGAAAACGTTGTGTTTCTATTCCCCAAGAAGGAATTTATGGATCCCATAGCCCCATAAAGAAGGCTAGTGGTTGGCTTTACAAACTCAGTGACTCAAATATAAATGGTTGTAAAATATTTCAAGTTAATGTCGACAAGCCTTGGATTGCTCTCGTTCGAAGGGGTTCTTGTCGATTTGATGACAAAATCACGAACGCATTTAAGCATAACGCCACCGCCATTATAATCTACAACACCAAGGAATCCGAATTGCCGAAGATGATCAATCTTAATTCTCGATCTATTGTTTCTGTAAGCATTACGAAGACTCTCGGCGAAAAATTAATCGAAATGATGGTTATGAACAACGAAACCCTCTTCGTACAGATTGATGTCGGTTCGCCTCACACGAAATGGCAAGTCAATCCAACATCAGTGTTGTTCGTCTCTGTTTCCTTTATCGTTTTAATGGTTATTTCATTGGCCTGGCTTGTATTCTATTATGTACAGAGATTTCGCTACGTCCATGCTCGAGACAAGACTGAAGTAAGCTAAGTATAAATTTCAAGGCACTATATATGTCTTACGACGAACTGTTTCAAGTATATTTATTGCATATTTGCGTAATTTAGACACACAGATCCATCGCTATTGACGTGGTTATAATATTTTGTATGGTTTTTAATACGTCCATCGCTTAAAAATTGAAGAACAGAAGTGATTTTGTACAAATTTGACAGACACGTTAATATTCTCGAATATCAAATCCATATTTTTCATGACGTCAATCACATAGATTTGCATCAAATCTTTGTGATTAATTGTTGTCGCTAATATGACTATTCTTATTCATGATCTTTTGGGGGAGAAGAAGTGAATAATCTGTTTATGATAGATATTTGATAGCTCAACTTTATGCTGGGCAAGAAGGCTCCCTGGATGAATTTTTTATTGTTATTGTTATTATTATCATAATTTATTATTATTATTATTTAATTTGAGGTTAACATATTAACAATAATGATATATGATACACTACTTCAGAAGGAATGGATATAGCTGTATATTTTTTATGAAAAATCTTTTGGAAGATTACTTGCTAATTTTCTATTTTTTACACATTTTTCTGACTGTTTTAATTTCTAACATTTCAGAAACGATTGACATCAGCTGCAAAAAAAGCGATTGCAAAGCTATCCACACGCACTGTTAGCAAAAAGGTTAGTAATTATGAGTAAACTACTTCTACTTTGCTTAGCCAAACACTTGTAACTATTATCTAGATAATAGCAAAGTGAACCTTTATAGACTCATATAGCCTACTCAGCTTGAGATTAACTCTGGTGAAGACAGTCCTTGTTTTGGACCCCAAGAGGTCTGGATAGGGATAAAATGTCCCTAATGTCTTTTCAAGGCCAAGGGTACAATTTTTCCCTTTCTGATCCGACTACTTTTTCTACTTGTTTTTATGATCATATCTTGTTGTTAAGCAATCCAGTATCCAAGGAAACTGGACCATGGTCAGAGAAAATAACCCCTGGTCCAACAGCCAATCAGGAAGCCCAATTTTTAGGATATCAGACTGAAAATTGTTTTGATAGGGTTTGTGTACTTGATTAATTATTACCTTTGTGAAATAAGATGGTGTATTTACAGTTTCTTCTTTTTTCTTTTTTTTTAGGATGAGGAAGAGGAGGTTGATAGCTGCCCTGTTTGTTTAGATGGCTACAAAGGTGGTGAAACACTCAGAATATTGCCTTGCCAGTAAGTCAAATATAGACCTCTTTAGCTTGGGGTAATGTTTTCCCATTTCACACCACGTATCATTCCCTAGAGTATCATTTCTTTGTTCAATGGTTGCACATGAGAAAACAAATGACTATGGATATCACTCTGAAAACAAAGAATCTTATTCTCAAGAGAAGGACACAGGGCCTGATATGGGAAAAATGATGTGCCGATAAAAATGTATATTGTATTGGCACGATATAAGTTAATGAATATCATTATTAATAAAAATATTATATGCAAGGTAAACATGCCAATTGTCTGAGTATGTTGCAAATATTTATCTTGTCTGGTAATAAAATTTTTGCTTTGCACTCTTTTTCAGACATGAGTTTCATAAGCTGTGTATTGATCCATGGCTCATAGAGCACAGAACTTGTCCTATGTGCAAGCTTAACATATTAAAAGAATTAGAAGTGGTAAGCATAATTTGTTTATAGAGCTTGTATACATCAGGATTAAATTCAAACCAATAGGAATTTTAATGTAGCAAGTCAAACAAGTGCTATATCAAGGCTAAAAATAATGGCTAGTTATAGGATGTGTGTCCAAAATTGGTCATTTTGACCAGTAACATTGAGCCACAACAAGGTATGAACAAACTAAAACTTATAGCTGTTATTATGGATGCATGAAATGAGATACTCTTTGTTTTAAGAATCATACGAGTGAGGCTATCAGGTTGATACAATGCTTGTTGTCTCATAATTTGCATGCATCCATAATAACAGCTATGTGGCTTGTTATCATGACCACTGATTGACTGCCATTATTTTTAGCCCTGCAAAGATGTAAGGGTTTGCATAATAATCATTAGTATGACAATAATATTATCCAGTAGTGCTCCAACCAATTAGTGTGACTATCATCTAAAAATCCTTTGCCACAGGAATGTAAAGGCAAGGACATACGGTACACCATTGCATGCAATATTTCATGCAACAAATTGTGTCGCGTGACATGGCTTGTAACATTGCGTGTCCATAGCTTAAGCAGATTTAAGCCTAGTTTTCACTAGAGACGCAAGCACAGTCGCAAACACAAAACACAAGCAGGAATATGGTTTTCACTATGATGCAAGCACAAGCATAAACGCAAGCACAAGTATCAAAATTTTTGGATCCTTGTGCTTGTGATTGCGCTTCTGCTTGCGTCGTAGTGAACACCAGGCTTTAGGCTTAAGACCTCAGAGTACCCTTTAAACTGATACTTAGATTCCCTGTTGACCTTGATGGCCTCTTACTTTTATTGGTTTGTGTTTGTAACAATTGCACTTTTGACATACTTTTAGCCAAGTACTGAAACTAGAACTAGTGTGGAGGTGGAAGCAGCTACGATAGAGCCGCCACAGGAAAATGAAGATCACCAGAATGCTGCTGATAATCCTGTTGTGTTCATTGGTGAAATTGAAGATAACCCAGTTGCGTTGTCGCGAAGGCAAAGTGTTGATGGCGAAAGTTCAGGTACTAATACCCCTTTCTCTATTTTAACAACATTGCCTATGCTGTTAATATTGTTATGACGCAAGTCCATGGGACTCGGCTTTTGGTTCAAGATGTCAGGAAGTTTTAGATAACAGGACTCCACTGACATACTTCATTTTAAAACTCCTTAAGTTTTATGCTTTTCAATATTCCGTCACAAGACATTCAAATAGATCTTTTTCAAAAAATTGAACAAGCACCAGTAAGAGCACTGTTTATTATTAGTAACCCTACAAAAATTCATGTTTGTAAGACTGGATGTATGGCATATACCCCCTGTTATACAAATGCCTGTAAATTTGTCAATTTTCAACTTAATTTATTTTGGCCTGTATAACACCATAATGGCATGATGAATCTTTGTAGGGTTACTAAAGTTAATACTAAAGTAAAAGTGCTCTTTCAAGTGCTGGTATAAGTTTTTAATTTCAACTCATTTGAATTTGTGGCCACCATTTTTGAAAAAGATCTGACAAGAATTTTATACAACTGGTTACTAGTAAAAAAATTCCCTAATAGATTGTGAGTCTATACAGTATGGATTACTCTTTAATTAATTTTTTTTTTACTTTCTTGTCAATTAAACAGGAAGCTCAGACTCGTCAGCTAGAATTCTTCATGTGAATGCTGATATTAATTGGGAACGTGATGAACAAACTAGTTCCACATCCAACTTAATGGCTTCATCATCTCTAAGGACTTGAAGTAGCTTGAAAAGTGCTGTATATGAGCTAATGAACAATGCTTGATGTTTTTCAAGATACAAGAATCATGGTCTACATGTATGGTATGACATTAGGACCAGAAAAGTTTGCACTAAAAATGTTTCCATAAATTTTTGCTTTTTGATCCTAATAATTTTTGGGACAAGATGAGAATTAAAAAAGGGCAATACACAAGCTTTATTAAAGTGTTTGCTCAACATTCAAAGTATTTCCCACCAATAATAAGATTATGTAAAAGATGTTTCCAACAATTTATTAACAAACTGCAAGTACATAAGATGAAGGAAATTTGTTTGTTAATTATTCCCTTTATTACCCTAGGAATTTGTCAAATAACTTGATCGGATATGATACACTCAGGTCTCTTGCTCCAGCCATAGTTTTTTTATTTTCCTAGCCTAGAACAAAACCTATGACTGAGAAAGAGTGGAGTAAGAGCTCCCTAAGGGTAGATGTGATATAAAAAGTGTAAAAATTCACTAAAGAATAGGTGATGCCCTCACTAAGTAAACTTTTAAAAATGTCAGTAGAGTAAAATTCATGGAAGAGATTTTGAGAACGATGTGTGTATAAAACCATTAGTCTTCAGTCAATTTCCATCTAGTATCCCACTTATGTCTTGAAAAATTTAACAGCTAAAGTGGATCCACTTAACCTGTGAAATAAATACTGGGTTAGTCCAATAGACATTAGAAGGCAGAAATTCTGTGAGTGATATTGAAAGCCGTGGAATAGATATTGGACTAACAGAAATTAGTAGACTCTAATTCTATTGTTCAGCCTATTCTTTTCATTTGACTATTAGATATTGACGATATTTTTTTTTCATGGGCTGTGTCCAACCATCCATGCATAAGATACAGATTTTTTGTTCAAATCAGTTTCCCTGATTTGTAAATGTTTTAGGTTCGAAGGACTCAGTTGTTAGTTTTCAACCATAGAGTTATTGATTGTAATTAAAAAACTAGACAGTGCTCCCTCAATAATAATCAATAGTTTATTTAAACATGTGTCCCCCAGGAGCTTAAAGAGCTCATTCAAAATACGAACGTGGCAGACCCGGGACAACAGACCTCTTTATCTTCTTTGTGCCCATTTCAGACCATGTGATGCGACTCTTTGGAGTTGATTCTTTCATGTGTAGATATATATTTTAACAAAAAAAACATTTCTCAAGGGAATGTCATGTGGTCTGAAATGGGCAATTTGCATACGAAGCTAAACATGTCTATTTTGAAAGGGTTGGCTGTTACTAGCACCAAAGGGAAATGGCTATCATCTACATATGCCTACAGAATCTGCCATTCAATTCATTGCAAATGCCCATAATTTTGCCCTTCAGCTGTTCTTAATCACCTAGACATTTTTTTCACTTCAGTTTCTTTTTGATTTTTATTACTTTGCTTCAGTATAACAACTTCCTATCATTATTATCATTCCTATTTCATTCCCTGCTAGCAGAATCTCCTGTAAACAAACCCTGAGAGATTTGTGTATGAGTGACTAGATATCAGGGAATTTATTTTGTAACAGTGCTCTGAAAAAATAAATTCAATTTATCAGACACATGTGACTGTGAACAGCTGTAAGCAAAAATTCAATTCACTAAAATTTAATGATAATTCTGTTTCTCAACCTGCTCCAAAAACCATTATGTTTATTAGTTATGTGCAGTATTATGAAAATCTGACAGCATCTGTAATTATTAGAAAATATATATGTACAGTAAACTGGATTATTAGGTATGACTATTAGTATTCAAGTTTCAATTCTCCTTAGTTACTGTTGCTATGTCCCACAAGCTCTACAAATTAGCTAGAGTATCTCAGAATTTAAAACTCTGATGGCAGAAAATTGATTCTAAATTGTTTCAATTTTTTACTGTCTTGTGAAAATAAAATAAAATTGCCTTGTAATTCTTGTAATACTCTTTAAAACAGATACTGTGTAGTTGTTTGTGGGACAATTTAAATTCCACTGGGAAAACTGCTGCGACAGTGTGTTTTTCTGAGTCAGAACCATGAACTTTTGTTTTTAAAACCCACAAAATAGTAACATATTAAGGGCTTGAAGTTAACTTTTTAGTCCACTAGCAAAGTGTTGCTAGTAAGATTATTTTTCTACTAGCAAAGTTGTAAAGTTTTGAAGGAATGATTGATTCTTACTCGCAAGTGTTTGCTAGTGCATATATTTTTTCACTCGCAAATTCCGAAAAAGCGCTAGCATTTTGCGAGTTTGCAAGCGTTAACTTCAAGCCCTGCATGTCCAAAAGACATTAGTAAGCACCATTTCTATTGCTTTCAATTAACTTTAAGATATTAACTACATTTCACAAGTTAAATGAAATCACTAACATTTACACCAGTTATATAACCCTGTAATGTACTGCCACCCACTGTATTTACAATATGTAAATAGTTCACTGAATTATAGAAATAAAATAACAGTATTCTAAACTTCCTCGTACTTGCTTTTGTCCATCATGAAATACGAAGAGGGAGGAGGGCCAGATCAAATAGCACTGTCAGTTTTTTTGTCCCTGTTTTACAAGGGTAGCACTAGTCCAGTCCCAGACTCCCTTTCTGTCCACTCCATCCTGTCAGATTGGACAGGGTCTGGGACTGGACTAGGGTACCACAGGAAAGGAGACATGAAATTGAACAAAGTGAAGGTCTGAAAGTGTGATTTACCAATGGAAAAAATCTTGATTGAGGCTTGAAGCAAGTCTAAGATCTCCCTGGCCAGCATTAGTGAAAGGATACAACAATAACACTAATGACTAATAATTTTTTGATGGAAATAATGGCAGATTACCTTAAAATTATCTTTCTTTAATCATACAATCACTAATTACTATATTTTTTAGGTCATGCTCTGTAGATTCTTTTTAGTTCATTTATATTATCTTTCATATGTTTTTTTCATTGTCTCTCACATACATTGTTTTTCTAACGTCTTTTTTCATTGTTTCCTCACACACTTTGTACATTTCTTGTCCTGAAGATGGACACTAAGTCCAAAAGCTCAACACACAGAAAAACCCATTAAAATCCGACCTACAAAGACACACTAAATGCCATTTTTCTTTGCAACACAATTAATGGAGCTTATATTCTCACTCAATATTATGATTTTATGATTTTAGCTTTTCAGGGGGCTTTTGTTTATGAGTCTATTGGGCAGGGGGGTCAGCAAAATCACTTGTTGTCTTAACCAAATATTACCTAACACCCCTTCCTGGTTGGTGGAAATAACATAACCCCTCTATATTTCGTTTAGTTTATTACTAAACCCCTATAAAGCTGTATACAATTAGTAACAACCTCACCTATATTTATAGCTTTCAAAAATAATATGAACCCCCCAATACACTAATAAATGAAAGCCCCCTTAGATCATCTTAGAATAATTATTACTCATGAGTTTTATAGGAAGATAAATGAAGGTCCTAAATGAAACCAATTCCTTTGCTCCAAGCTAGTAAAGTCAGTTGTAACACATGATGATGATATGTCTTCTTGACTAATTTGTTTGATATTATTTCATAATATCAATATTATTGCATATGATATTACATAAATTAGATTCTAAGTTATCTCTTGTCGTGATCTATTTGTACATCTGTTGCTCAAAACACAGTCAATAATGCAAATACCCCGTACAGCAAAGCACATGGATATGCAACTAGCAACTGTTGAGAATCCATTGCAAGAACTGTCACAAATAGTTTTGATGCTGTTAGGCTGCACCATCCAATTGTTACAGCTGTTAAAACTGTGCCAAGCATACCCCTAAAAATGTAAAGAAATTAAATCAGATTGCTCATCATAGATAAATAATAAAAATTTCAAAAGTTCAATAAAGCAAAGTGACAAAACCTATTGTTAAAATGGTTGGTACATTAACATGACAATAACAATGTTTTTAAACATTACGTTCACCTTAAATGGAGAAAAGAACTAATTTAACTTACTGTAATGAAAATAGGATGGAAATGCCTGATAGTAAAACCATTGGTAAAAGACAGTATCCAAGAACACTGATGACACAGCCAAAATTGACACCAGTCATGCTCATCAAATTTAAAATTGCATATAGAGCTAAGCAGCCCAGAACACCCACACCATAGATGTATCCAAATCCATGGACCTTTCCTGACTAGAATAAAAAAAATTGAAAAAATTCATCCTGATAAGATTTGAAAACAACATTGAAAAACTTGAAAAACATTGAAAAAGCAAGCCTTGAAAAACTAGAGGAGGGAAAGCACAAAGTCACAAAAATGAATAATAATTCAATTCATGATCTATGGATATTGATTTTTTTTTTCTGCAAAACACTAGGGTGGGAGGAGGGGGCATGGGCTTGCAGCACCTGTGGGTACTATGGCCCTGTATATTACAAATATTTTCATTGTGGAATATTTGGGATTTCAGTTATTAGGGATGGAATATGTGAATCAATGGTGGCATCATGGTAGTACACCTATAGGGCCTCAGGTTAGATCCTGGACTCAGCATCACATGTGAGTAGCATGTATGTATGCTATGCACCCTTGGTATTTATTTGTGTTTTGAGAGTTTCCTTAGGCACAATTCATACGTCGTGCTTATCATGTGCCGAACCTAATAGTTTCTATTTGGCACATGAAAGGCTTGACGTATGAATCAATTAGGTTCGGCACACCAGAATTAGGTTCAACATGGTACTGAGCTCGACCTCGCCAGTCAAGCCACACAGCAAAAGTTCGACACTGATTCAAACGTCGAGCTCCTGTTGTGCCGAACCAAATGCATACGTTAAAATTAGGCCATTTCCCAAGGAAAGGAGCAACAGCATTACAGCGAAACTGACAATGTGTCTTCTTCTGCTAACAAGTAACAGCATAGACTGCATGATATTTTGTCTTCGTGCCCTTGCATGTCGAATAGCACGGAGAAAAAGTAGTCAGCCATGTTTGTTTTGCTTTTGCTTTCAATTTTACTGTAATTCCGCTGACTGATTTTACCGCTTACTCATGCTCAGAGTATTTGGCTCAACACATTAGGTGCGAGGCATGAATCAACGTCGATCCTATTGTAATTGTGTTGACCCAAATAGGCTATTAGGTTCGGCACATGAAAGCGCGACGTATGAATCGGGCCTTAGATGATACTTACGAGGAGCAAAAAGCCTCCAAATGCTAGACAGAACACCAAAGGGCCTGCTAGATCTGTGTCATCCATGATATTGGAATCTGTTTGTTGCAGTGGGTTGAGAACAGACAATGTCTGTAAAAAATGTATAAACAATCATAAGAATTAATTGTTTGTAAATTAGCTAGAATTACCTGTAAAGCATAACAAAACAACAGATTATACCAAGAATATTATTACCTTTAGCCAAATGTGCTCAAAGTTTATTCCAAGTTCTATGAAAAAGCAAGGAAACTATTGTCAGAAACAGTCCAAGATAAACTAAAATTCAAATTTCCATTCATGGATGCCGTACCTGCTGGTTAAAGAAGCAGTTAAAATAAAATATCAGTTTACAACTTTGTACTTTTAAATTACCTTCCAGTAATGGAGGTTCGTCCTCAAAGCTCGTGTAATCTTCACTTGTTTGTTTAGGCTGCATAAAGCCCGAAAAGCTAGGCTCGTTCATAGCAGTAGGCCCTGATGCCCCGTAGTCATAAGTCTGTGGATTATAAAAACCTGTATTGCTGGAATATGAAGACGAAGTATAGGAACTGTATCCTGTTGTTGGTTGTGTTTGTTCATACTGTGAGTAACTCTGCGTGTAATCAGGCTGATTTGGCTGCTGCTGCTGCTGTTCATTTGGTTCATAGTAGTTGCTACTTTGAGCTTGGGAATTATAAGAATATCCACTATCAAAGAAATCTTGGTCGATATCGACAGAGCTTTCACCTCCAAACGTCGACATGTTTTCGAAGAAGGTTCTGTTGTTTGGCAGCGTCGAGACGGAGCCTGCGTGTCATTTGGTCAGCACCGTAGACCCACAGGTAGCCCAAGCCCATCACTAACAGCGCGTTTTTTTATTCCCGCAAATGGGAAATATGAACATTTTATCATCATTTTTTTCTACGTCTCACTTAACATTTATAAAAAAATTCATTGAAGGATAAATGCTCTTTTATTTTTCCTTCTACTTGGAGATTTTTGCGATTGTTTTTAAAGAAATGCTGTAAAAATTCTATTTCATAAAACAGGGAGAAAAAACTGTAGAGGAATGTATGGCAAATGCTACCTGAATTTGATTTTAAGGGAGGTAACTTACTGTCACAATCACAAAGAGGAAAAATCTTTTTTTGGAAGGGGTGGGGGGCTGGCGGTTGCTCTGAAAAAAAGTTAATTCAGTTAATGGATGGATAGATATATGAAAAATATTTTTAGTCTTATCGTCGTGCACACATCGTACACAATGAAATGGCCATTTCTAAACAGAAAATGTTGAAAATTACTGGTTTTCAGCACAAAAACTGCGAAAACCAAATTACGCAAAAGTCCTGAGCCTCTATTTTTCGGACCTTCCGAAGGACGTTCGGGTCTCGCTCGATGCTCGCTCGGTAAGTTCGGAAGTTCTTGGCAAGATCTTCGACACTTCGGAGAGCGGAAAGAAAGTAAAAATCTAAATGACATCCGAAGGGAATCAAAGTCAAGGCATGCGAGGCTAGATTTTTAAGATTCTTGTACAAATATAGCCAGTCCAAAAACACTGCGAGAAATATGAGCAGGGTTCGCTTTTCTTCTGAAATTTCGACGGATGAAGACACTGTTTCTCACCAAGACAACTATCATATCGAACTACACGATGAAGCACCTATCATCCGTGGTAGTAACCTTCGCGTCGTTCAAGATTATAACGATACCTTCATGGAAGAACCAGATATTTTAGCACAGTATGAAGACTTCCACACTATTGACTGGGTTAGGGATAGGCAAAGGGATCGTACGAGGTTTCGTCGTATGAAACGATTGAAGCATGGTACAATATGGGAGGGAATAAAACAGGCAAACGATGCATGGGGAGGTTGGCTTGTGGTCTTTCTCGTGGGACTATCGGCAGGACTGAGTGCTGGAGTCATAGATATTGGAACAAGCTGGATGTCCGACCTAAAAATTGGAGTTTGCCCCGCGAATTTTTGGTTTAACAAGGAAAGCTGTTGCTGGTCAGATGATACTTCCTTTGATGGTGAAGATGATTGTCAACAGTGGAAAACATGGGGTGAGATTCTTATTGGCGGCAAAAATAAGTCATCAGCATCGATGTACGTCATGAATTACATAACATACATACTGTCGTCACTGGGGTTTGCATGCCTAGCCGTAGCCCTTGTTCGATGGATTGCACCCTATGCATGTGGCAGTGGTATTCCTGAGGTAAGAAACTTGCTATCTATCCATATCCTACCAACCACTTCTCCCCCCCCCCCTCCCTCCCTCACCCTCCCCAGGCATTTCATTCTGCTTTAAGCCTGGTTTGCTTTAAGCATCGGAATTGGAATGGGAATAGAATCATAAAAGGAGCTTATATATGATCATTGTGAACTAATAATTGGAGTCAGAATTGGAAGCAGAAAGGCGATGGAATTTAAATCAGATCAGAAAGTTTTCTTTTTCTTCCAACTCTGATTTCAATCATGATACTTATGATTCTGTGTGAACCAAAGAGTTGGAATCAGAATCAGAAGATTTGACCAATGACAAAGCTTGTGCTGAGACTGTTCAGAGAAGAAAACTAGCAGGAAACCTGGGAACAACAAAGAAGCAGTGCCGAAGTGAGGCTTATGATTCCTCTTGCATTGTTTTGATTCATACTAGATTGCATGCTTCTTGTGATTAGGAGTATGATTCAGACATCCATTGTGACACCTTATGATGCTAGTGTAAACCAGGGTCTAGGGGTCTTCTCCGTTGTTCCTTTGATGGGCTACCTGTGTTGTGTTTATTAATGATATTAATTTGGCCTCTGAGTCTGTCTTTTTTCCCCTCTCCCCCTCACAACAACCAAACAAAACAAGCATCAGGCCCCGATACAACCTCTTGGCTGGTTTGAGTGAGGGCATGGCTAAATTGAAGTTTGAATTGGTGTTTAGCATGATGGGTTTTACAGAGGGAGGAAAACTGGAGAACCCAGAGAAAACCACTGAATCAAGGGAGAGACCCAACAACTCTACTCACATGTACCAGGTGATCTGAGGAAAAGCGATTAGCCAATCAGATTGCGAATCGTGATATCTGAAAAAGAATCAATCCCATGCGTCTTTTCGAGTTCAATCATGGATAAACAGAGGGAAATCAAAACAAAACCAAATAGCATACAAGTACAATAATGCTAGGAAAAGTGTCATTTAGCCGATTATTTAAGGCTAAAAATGTTTCTACTTCAAAGAATATGTTGTCTAGATGAGACTAAGAATATATTATCATCGGTTAGGTTAATATTCATGGTTTTTTATTAAAGAATTACCGTTGAAACGATCTCGAAGAAGCTGCCGAAAAGCTTTCTCGATTCCTTGGCAGGATTTAACTAAAATTTCCACACCTTACGCTGCTCTTTTGTCCTTGGCAATCTCCAGGATGCTTTGAACCTTAAGAAAATCCTTTTATCTGTTATTTATAGTGTCTCATTTTCAATAAGAAAAGACTTGTTGGTGAGAAAATCGCTCATAATTAGCCTATTTTCAAGATGGCCACCATGAAACTCAAGTGAATTGAGCGTACGGTGGATGATGGGATTGATTCTTTTTCAGATCAGGAAATCATGCTTTGCGCGCCTAGTCAGATCACCTGGTACATATGCTAATAAGTATGAAAATTGAACCAAAAACCCTAAAGGTGAGAGGGGAATGCACTACGACTATATACCAGCCTTGATTCTCTTAAGGTGAAGGCAATTCACAGACTCCAAGCAGCACAAGCTATTACATACCAAGTTTGTCATATTTTTTTCCATAGATCAAGACAATACTGAGTGGTTTCATTATTCGTGGTTATCTTGGAAAGATGACTCTCATAGTGAAATCAATGTCGATGATGCTGGCAGTAGCAGCAGGACTAAGCCTCGGCAAAGAGGGTCCTCTTGTCCACGTAGCTTGCTGCTGTGGAAACTTCTTTTCTTATATGTTTGCAAAGTACCAAAAAAATGAAGCCAAGAAAAGAGAGGTTTGTTTGATATATTTTCAAAAACTTTTTGTTATGTTTTTAGAGTTTGGTGCAAAGATTAATATAATAGATATAAAAAATGAAAGCAAACACTAATAATATTTTTTTAAAGGTTCTGTCTGCTGCAGCAGCTGCTGGTGTGTCAGTTGCATTTGGAGCTCCCATCGGTGGTGTTTTATTTAGTCTTGAAGAGGTAAGCAGTGTCATATTATACCTACCCTGGGCTTCCGAGGTTCTAATTTGTTTTTGGTAGATTTGTAGACAAGTACCAAAGGCAAAGAAATCTTGTGAATGTGACTTCCTATCAATCATAAAATAAAACTGTCAAAAATAATTTTCTCAACAAAGAAAAATAACAATGTCATGATTAATGTTTTTTGTTTTTGATATATAATATTTTAATTTTAGTCAGAGCAGTCACAGATCCACCCCCCAAAAGTAACGGTTTTCCAAAAACAAACAAAAAAGATGCAAAACCTCCCAAACAAAAATATATTAATCAGAAATAGGAAAAGAAAATAGAAATTCTCATTTGGAGTTCTAAAGTTCAAACACAGTAATTTTTGGCCATTTTCCGAACTGACCATTAATGTCCTACCTTTTACGAGAACCGTAGCTATAAATGAGCTGTATTACTGCTGCTTTGAAAATCTTGATTGCTGAGTGAATCACTTCCATTGTTGTTCAGGTCAGCTATTACTTCCCGATGAAGACACTATGGCGGTCATTCTTCTGTGCAATGATAGCAGCATTCACACTAAAGTACATGAATCCTTACGGAACTGGAAATCTTGTCATGTTCTATGTTGAATATACTACTCCATGGAAACTCTTTGAGCTGTTACCATTCGTTTTTCTTGGAGCAATTGGAGTAAGTATATCCTCAAATGCATTAGTGCAACAGTTGTTACAGCCCTTTTCATAATTCTGTGACGTAATAAACTCTATGGACAGACGTCTGGCGTTTTGGCTTCCATCAATCAAACTATGACAGGCCAAGTTCATTCCGATCATGAGTGATAAAGTAATTCCCATGTGAAAATGGCTGTCTAGTTACGTGAATTTACTTATCGCTCGATTGGAATGAACTCAGCATAATATATGCTATAGAGCTGTAAGTACATTACTCAACACTTCAATTATCTTTTTTAGGGTATAATAGGTGCTATATTTATCAAAGGCAATATATGGTGGTGTAGAAAAAGAAAGAACTCACGATTTGGAGCTTTTTCCATTGCTGAGGTAATTAATAAACTAAAATTTTGTGTTTTACTGCAGTTTCTTACTGCGATTTTCAATATTCTGCAAACTCAGACATTTCAATAGCTTGTCAATCAAAAATAATCAGTTGGTACCTTTTATATTTTTGACTGGCGGCAGTGAAAAACCGAATTCCAGTAGGCAGCTCGCAACACCTGAATATAGTTTACAGAATATTGGGAATCACAGTAACTCAATATAATGCTCTGTGGCTTCTGGTTTGTCAGTTTTTAGGTGTCTCTGTCCAGATTTTTATAAATATAACAAGCTTCTTTCTGTAGTTGGACTGAGTTGAAATTCACCCCAGACATTAGTCTTAGAGTGAAGTTATTTATAATGTACATTTCAAAATGTGTATATGATCGTACCACACTGTGAAATGGACTCAGAAAAACATTCTGAGCCCGAGATGGGAATCGAACCACAACCCTCCGTACACTAGTTGGACGCTCTGCCACTGAGCTACAGAAGACTCTAATGGCGAGTAAGGTCGTTAGTGTGGGTATATTGTACATTTCAGTAGAATCATTGTTGCTATGGCAACACTAGACAAGAACTGTTGAAATAAGTTGAACTCAAATCACACAATTGATATCCATCGTAATCCATCTACTGTGTTTACTCATTTAAGTGCTGCCCCCAATTAAGTTCCACCCTTGATTAAGTGCTGCGTACGAGAGCAAAATATCAAAGAACGCTGCTTCAAATAATCACTTCCCCTAAAAAAAACAGCAACCGAAATGATAAAAATTTAAATGAGTAAATATGATATTATTTTTTAAAAGGAAAATAACAGTTACATATACTGAAATTCCTGTGTTTAATATTTTCAGGTGTTATTAGTAACCGTGGTAACAGCCTTTTTAGCATTTCCTAATCCATATACAAGGTAATTTCTTTAAGATGAATTGTTTTATATTTGATGGGTTACGATATACCTCATTTCATTCATTTATCGAGAATCTTATACTAGGGACCACAGACCACTATAAAAATTGGTAGGGGTAAAATAAGTTTTATTCTCTGTGATTATTTGTAAATCACTTAGAAAAACTGATGTTATCACTGATGACCATTGCAAGTACAGCAGTGTTGAAGCTCAAATGGGTCAAACTGAGAGCATGTGAAGGTGCCTCGGCAGCCACTTAAGTCCATGTATGAACCCTGAGCATAACTCTAACCAGTTTGAATTAGTTAGGATCAGTTTGAGAGGAGGGAGGAAAAACCAGAAAGCAGGAAAAACCATCAGAGTCAGAAAGAGAATTTTAGTTATTATCATACTATTCAATGCAAAAGAAAGTGGTAGGATTGTAGTCCACCTGACCCTCTCTGTACAGTAGTCCCTGTACACCAAAGTATATATTATGTTGGTGAAATGAAATTTTGTTAAAGAATTAAGAGAAAAATATCATAATTATGCCCTTGGCAGGACTCGAACCCACGGTTTCGGTATACTAGTCGACGTGTCGACAAGGACCAACCACGCTGGTTACGCAGCCAGGCAATGTTGTATACGTGGCAACTGTGGGGGTCCAGGGCGATATTAATCTCATGGGTAAGCTGAACACCGTAAATATTTACACACAATTGAGGATAATACTAGTGAAATGAAATGCTGCATAACCAGCGTGGTTGGTCCTTGTAGTGTAGTGGTTAACACGTCGGACTAGTATACCGAAACCGTGAGTTCGAGTCCTGCCTAGGGCATATGATATTTTTCTCTTAATTCTTTATATATTATGTTGTATGATTCCATTCTTAGTTTGTTGTAAATGTATTTATTTCCTAGGCAGAGCAGTAGTGTGTTGATTCGAGATCTTTTCAGACAGTGTGGACCAGAAGATAAGTCTCAGCTTTGGTAAGATCCCCTTTCTGAAGCCCACATTTTTTCCATATGTTTCCATAGATTTATATGGCTTCCCCTTCTTTCCCTGCATGACTATCAGCGACCCCTCTATTTGCACACAACCCCTCCACCATTGCGCAGGAAAAGGGGGGAAAACAAGATTAATTAAAACCAGGAATGTTTTTTGTTTACAGTGAATACATCACTAATAACAATACAATCAATGTCAACGATCCTCGTTACCCCGGAGCAGAAGCAGGGGATGGAGTAGTCACTGCTGTCTGGCAACTGTTACTTGCCGCAGCATTTAAGTTGCTTATCACTATATTCACTTTTGGCCTCAAGGTACGTAATTAACTACATCATTGTAAAACTCTATCTAAAGTTGTCATTTTTTCTTTCTCTCTATCTCTCTGCACACAAATCTTAAATTTAGTTCCCTGCAGTGGCAGATCCATGGGAGGGATGCAGGGGTGTCCCCCCTGGATCAACTCTGTGCCCCTATTTTGGAGATAACCAATACATACAAAAAATGTTTTCTTTCTTTGATTCTGAGGGTTGCACCCCTCCCTGGGCCAACTTTGTGCCCTTCTTCTCCAACACAAAGATTAATCTTTTTTTAGTTCGGCATTTTCAAGGGCAGGTGCCCCTATGATGCTGCACCCCTCACTGAACAAAATCCTGGATCTGCCCCTGCCCTGCCAATATGTGATAACAGTACTGTACAGGGCAGGGCTTGGGCAGTCTTTACAAAAAAGCATCATAGATAAGCAAATGATTGTTTTTTTTCATTTAGGTACCAGCTGGTTTGTTCATACCAAGCATGGCTATTGGTGCTTGTATTGGTAGAGTGGTTGGCATTGGAATGGAACAATTAGCATTGTATGTAGAATTAATCATAGTTGTCATTCAAAATTTTTTTTGAGATAAGTTATTTTTGAATAACCATAGCAACACTTGCACAACACAAGACACATTCTTTTCCCATGCTTCTTACACCTTTTTGTTAAACAAAACCTTTGCAGCAATAATTAAAAGAATGGACAATTTTGATTCACATCATTAAATACAGGGCTGGTTTGAACCATAGGTATGATTATATGCTGTGTTCAGTTATAAGATACACAGGGATTGGTAGAACACAAGAAAAGTGTTTATAGGAAAGCCATGACAAACCATGGCAAACCATGAGAAACCTTTATCATGCAGTCATTTTATTTTGTCATTTTTTTTCTAGTTCCAATCCTGACTGGTTCATCTTTTCATCCTGTGGAAAGTCTATCAATGCATGTGTGACTCCTGGCTTGTATGCCATGGTTGGTGCGGCAGCTGTATTGGGAGGAGTTACAAGAATGACTGGTATGCAACATTTAGTTAATCACTATAGGGACCCATTATGATAATGGAGTGCTTTTGACCCAAAAGGGCCATTTCTCTTCAAAAATGTCCTTTTGATCCCAGGGGTAATTTGAACCCAGATGATGAGTCATCAGAACAGCACCTTGGTAGTGTTGTTTAACTCTTCCATAGTGTCAATAAATACAGCTGAATGCCCTGACCGAATACTTCTACAGTAGGAGTCAAACCAGTATTCTTTAGGGGATCACTGAAAGAATCAATTTGACTTTTGTAAAGTCTGAATATTACTCCTTGAGGGGTCAAAAGTACTTCACAAAGGGTCAGTAGTATAACAAGTATGAAATGGCTTTTTTGAAGGTGTGATTTTAGGGCAAAAAATGACATATTTTTAGGGATCAAAAAGACACCTTTCTTTTTACATTGTACAGCTGTTTTGTCCTAACATACCAGTTTCTCCATTGACATTTCAGTTTCTCTTGTTGTCATAATGTTTGAGCTAACTGGAGGGTTATCATACATCGTACCTCTGATGGTTGCTGTCATGACAAGCAAGTGGGTTGGGGATGCCTTCATTAAAGAGGGAATGTATCCTTTCTCAAACAAAAGTTAAGTATTTTCTTATTAAATGGAAGTCAAATTTTAAACAAACATTGCGCCAAAGCCGAAGAGGTCTATTCGGCATTAGAAAAAACCTACTAATGGTCTATCACCAATCGAGCCCTGTGATTGGCTGAGCTACTAGGGGTCTATTAGTGATAGACCTCTAGTAGCGAAAAGCGCCGGTTTTGAAAACCAAAAAATATATATTTAAAGCAAAATCCAAAACTTTTTGCATCCTTTTATTGGACCGATTAGTAGGTTTTTACTAAAACAATTAGACCTCTCGCCCTCATGGCCTACGAGTCAATAGTCCATTCGGCCTTCGGCCTCATGGGCTATTGACTCGTAGACCATTTGGACTCGAGGACTAATTGTTAACTATCTCAATGTTATTATTTTGATAATTGTTAATGCTATAATCACGATACAGTGATAGAAAAACCTTAACAGTATTGTACAGCTATGATGGTCATATTCGTTTGAATGGATACCCATTCTTAGACAGCAAAGAAGAGTTCACACACACTACACTTGCAGCTGACTGCATGAGACCAAGGTCAGTAGATATTATAAAGTATCTTTTGTATACAATAGTAGTTATACTGGCTAAGTTCTTATATCAATTCTCGCAGGAAAAACGACCCTCCATTGACTTGCATTACCCAAGATGGAAACACAGTTGATGAACTTGGTAGGTTTTTGGTTATCGTTATTACTAGTGCCTCAGAATCAGCAATATATATAGATTAATCTTGTCATTTCAGAACAACTCCTCGAGGAAACGCAGTTCCGTGGTTTTCCAGTTATAGTGGACCAAGAATCTCAAAGACTGATTGGATTCGTTCTCACAAAAGACTTGAAAATTGGATTAAGTAAGTACAGTATTATGATGGTCAAATATGTATCTGTTCCTTCCAGCTATTTTTCCTCCTTCCTTCCCTTCCTTTCTTCCTTCCTTTCTTTCCTTCCTTCCTCGCTTCCTTCCATTATTCCTTTCCTTCCTCCCTCCCTTATTCCTCCCTCCACTTGCTTCAGTCCTTACTTGTTTAACTTATTATCAAAAGGACGTAGAAGCAGCAAACAAAGAATGAATTTTAACGAAATGACGACATTTTGTTGAAACATAGTAAAGTTGAAAAACCTGAAAAATGTCGTCATTTTTCGTTAAAACTAATCATTTATTTATTGCAGAACATGCAAGAATTAGAAATGAGGACGTAGTATCTGCATCCAAGGTGTACTTTACAGAGCATTCTTCGCTATACAGTTCACCAGCGCAAGCTGTACCTCTCTCACTTCGACACATTCTGGACGTGGTAAGTATCTCTCTTCAGTAACTACATGTATTTTTATTCACGTCTAAATGTTAAGATTGACCTTCCATATGATTATTAGACCCATTTTCATAGTTACACCGCGGCCAACTCAGATCGTTGGAAATTAAATTTGATTGGCGGAAGTTAAAAACCTAAACGTCTCTGTTAAGCTGTGTTGGCCGCAAAATTTTGAAAATAAATGTATTGAAGAACAGTTATAGTTTGTGTTTTGCTTTTTTATTTCATGTAAAAATGCTTTTAATGCTTTCTTTTAGAGCTCCATTCAAATCACTGATCGAACGCCCATGGAAACAGTGGTGGAGCTCTTTAGAAGAGTTGGACTTCGACAAACTTTGGTCACGCATAACGGGTAATTACATAAATTTTATCGATACTCAAGGATTTTTTATTAGAATAGCAGTACGATAAGGGATGACATTTTTTTTCCTTGCAGACGTTTGCTTGGAATCATTACGAAGAAGGATGTTTTGCGACACATAGCAACGTTAGCCAATCAGGATCCAGAGTCTATCCTGTTTCATTGAAAGGTTCCCAGAAAGCCATCCAAGTGTACCCACCATCATTCACATTCCATGCGACCATCGGTTTTCATTCCTAAGGAAAACATTGTACATGGTGTCAAACATTGTAACCACCTTTGGTGGAATTTACTATCGAGGAAAACTGAATTATTTGTTTAAACTACAATGCGCATGCGCAGTCAATAGAACGGTCCTGCCTAACTCATAGCTTTTTTCACTGCGCGTGATAGACGAAATCGTTTCTCGCGGTTAATATTATAGTTATACTTCCATCGATAACATATACTTACGTGAAATTCACGAAATGAGACGGTGAGTGTTTTTAAAAACTAAATGTTGGAACGAATTTTGCTGACGCAGTATAAGCGAACGTAGTAAACTAATAAGTGTAATGGTAATGGTTCCAAAGTCCAGTGTTAGTGTGGAGCGAGAGGGCCCGTACTCTCTGAAAAATGTTAGTAAATATTTAGAAAATATATGGCAATTCCCCCCAATATAATCAGAAAATTCTTGAATTCATGCCTGCATCAAAAGTACTATATATAATTTTTTGAAATTAAAGGAAAGAATTAAAATTATTTTTGAAAACAATGTATTCATATAGGTGAGTATAACGTTATTGATAAATATGCTTTTATCTATCAATAAAATTGATTGAAGAATTTCAATAAAATGTAAGTAGGCTTGTCAATCAATGTATTTGTAGTCATTTCTAGTTCGTGAGAAGCTCCCCCAATAACAGTAGCTATCTACGTCAAGAGAACGATTAATCCTTTCTTTTCTACGATAAATTCAGATAAGTCTATGAAGTCGAAATCCGAGAAGTGGGCTTCCTGTGCTATTTGGCGGCAAATAACATGAGGTCTGGTAACTAGTTCGAGGTCGTAGAAAAACGAAAAACGGTTTAATCATTTTTGATTTATGGTATATCATATTTAACATTAAACTCTGCGATATTAAATTAAGGACTTGTATGTTATTTATTAAGAAGAAATAACGGGGAAATGATAGAAAAAATGTATTTGCGCGCCATAAAAAACTAACCTCTAGTTTGGGTTTCCTGTGGATTGCCAAGTCACTGAATGAACTTTGGACATCAGTAGTTTTTGGATGCTTTGAGTCACGTTTAGTCAGAATTGGTGATTTAAGTCTTTATTAAAATGTGGAAATCGAGAATATGGGCCTTAAGGACTGGTCTAAACAGAGGTAAGTCTTGTTGGTGTTTCAAATGGTGTTTTTTTTACGTTTTACCGGGTTTACTACCAACAAGTTATGCAATTCTTCAACGTTCAACTTGACTATTATGGTTTTGTGATCAACAGCGATTCCCAGTCTAAGATGTCGAGCTTTTTCATCTACCACGGAAGAATTTCCAAAGATTACTACACATTATACTGTAGTTCCTCGAGAGAAAGATCCAAGATGGAAAGGTAGATAAACAGATTTTAGTCTCAACACATTGTACGTTAATTTTTTAAGATTCACCTTGTCTGATGCAAGCTGTGTTTAACGGAGTTTTTCATATAAAGTTATGGTGAAAAATAGGAAAACGTAATCTTGAATGGCTTATAATAACATATACATACTCATTCTTTGAATACAGATGTAGATATGGAGCGATTTGGAGATGAAGCTGATGTTGTTATTGTTGGTGGAGGACCTGCAGGACTGTCTGCTGCCATTAGGATCAAGCAGTTGGCTAATGAAAATGGAAAAGATATCAGAGTGTGTTTAGTAGAAAAAGCATCAGAAATAGGTGATCACATATGCATATATATATATATATATAACAAATAAAATAATGTTGTAGATTAGTTAAAGTATTACAGATCATCGTCATCACCATCATTATCATCATCATTATCATCTTTATCTTCATCATTATCATCATCATCATCATCATCTTCATCATCACCATCATCATTGTCATCATCACCACCATCACCATCACAACCATCATCACCATTGCAATCTAGTAACATTTTCTCTTGAAGTTAGGTGTGTTGGCAATAGATTACTCTCAATCAAATAAATCATTCCTATATACTTTCTCACGGTTTCCATGTACCTTTACATACTCTAATGATTTATTTGATTGACAGTAATTATATCAGTATCAGTTTTATTCCACTATAAAACGATTAGTTAATCAGTGGGGACATATTACTACAGAGAAACAAAATTCTGTTGTAGTAGTCCATTGAAGGCTTTTCTGTCTTGTGTAGATCTTTTAGCTTGTTCTTTATCAACATTTAAAAGTTTCTCAATCTTGATCCAAGGATCTCTTACAAATTTGGCTGATGGATTTATGAATAGTAGTTGTTTCGTCAAGTGTGAGTTCGCTCTTCTGCACATGTGTGCGATATACTTCAAATATCTTATGTATATATATAATTATAAGTGTGGTTTATTGCCAATTAATCCTGATCAGCTCATAGAAATGAAAACAGCAGTAAAAGGATACTATATTTATGCATATATTTCTTTACTTCAGGTGGTCATACACTATCTGGAGCTTGTCTGGAACCTCACGCAATTAATGAACTAATACCTGATTGGAAAGAGAAGGGGGTAAAGTGTGACTCAAATCTTGTGTATTCTGCAATAAAAACATCAAATAAGTGTGTATAAACCCCTTTCATGTGACTTCAAAGCAGCTCAATCTGGAGGAAAAAAACAAAATAATTTCAATCTTCTGAAACCTATTGTTTTGTCCTCTAAATTGAACTGTAATCCCACATGCACAAGTGGTCTACATGTATGTATAGACCTCTTCCATAACAATGACATATATACAAAACCGTATTATCATGATTGTTTATAGGCACCACTTCATACGCCTGTGACAGGGGATAAATTTTTGATATTAACAGAAAAAGGAAGTATTCCAATACCTATTTTTAAAGGTAAGTATCAAGTAATTTGATTTTAATAACTATAAATTATATGTACATCTTGAGTATGTATATTTAGTTGAATGAGTAGTCGTCATCTAACAAATCCAATTTTAAATAATATCCAATGTGTTCCAGCGTGAGGATGGCGGAGCACATTTTTCTAGTGGGGGGCTAGAATCTTTTTTTGGGGATCTCAAACTAAGACAAAAATAGCTCCCCAGCTCCACTCAGGGCCGCAGCAAGCCTTGAAAAACTGGGGGGCACATAGTCACTTTGTAACACATGGTCACAAAAAAAAAAGAATATTTGATTTCAATTGCTTTATTTTTCTGGTAAAACTGGGGGCATGCTCCTCCCCTCACCCCTATGGGGGCTACAGTCCTGCCACTTTCCCTGAGCATATTAATTAGTGTAAATATATAGTTATATAGATGAGCACTAGGATTCACTAAGACTGTAGATGTCATGTTTATTCATTACAGGTCTTCCTATGTATAATCATGGGAATTATATCGTAAGGCTTGGAAACTTTGTTCGATGGCTTGGAGAACAGGCTGAGGAGCTTGGAGTGGAAATATACCCAGGATATGCTGCAAGTGAAGTAAGTTCTCTAGGAGTTTTGGAAACATTTTTGAATACCCCATCATCAAAGACATTCTTGAAAAAAATGAATATTTAAGATTTGAATTGTTTTTCCAACTACTCAAATAGGTTCTCTATCATGAAGATGGGAGTGTTAAAGGTATTGCCACCAATGATGTTGGTATACATAAAGATGGTTCGCCAAAGGTAAGTTTTTATCTACATCACATAACAACTTCTGTCAGTACACCCTTCTTAATGAATAGTATTGAGTGTCATAAAAATATAGATCACACTTTTGTGGCCAGTTACTGATAGTTGTACATGTATTTTAGGACACATTTGAGAGAGGAATGGAACTCCATGCCAAGGTGACTCTATTTGCCGAGGGCTGTCATGGACATTTGGCAAAAGGACTGTACAAGAAATTCAACTTGAGAGAAAACTGTGATCCTCAGACATATGCTATTGGCATAAAAGAGGTAAGGGATTGTTTACTCTTAATATATATCTGGTACATGATAATTTATTTAACAAATACTGTTTTTAATTTCAGTTGTGGGAAATCAGTCCTGAGAAGCACCAGCCTGGGTTGGTTGAACACACTGTTGGTTGGCCATTGGTATGTTTAGCTGTGAACCTACTGTGAATATACCATTTTTGAGATGCGCGAGCACTTTCAAAAATATCTCAGGCGCAGACATGAAAAAGAGGCATTTTTGGGCAAGATCGCGCGAACTATTGACTCTGCCCGAAAATGCTTTGAGATCATGTCTGCGCCTGCGATATTATTGTCGCCATCACTTTCAAGTAATACCCATTATCATCAATTTCTAGCACATACCGTTGTATCTAAATGCTTAAATTTTGATTTTTAGATAATAATCCCAATGATCTTGGAAACGTTTTTACAAATATACTATAATAATAGTAAAAACACCCTACAACACCCTAGATCTAACTAAAATGCAAAACTGAAATGTATGTAATGAAGACTAAACCTCAGTTTGCTTCTGCATCCTTGTCTCAATTTCCCATTCAAGGCATGAATTTAATGCTCACAAACTCACAAAACGCAAGTGAAAGTGACCACAGTCCAGAAATTGAAGGACTGAAAAGTTTAGAAGGTTTTGCTAGTGGGTTTAAAAGTTAATTTCTTGCCCTGCCCATTAAACTAATATCATTTGAATTATTATTCAGAATCACAAGACGTATGGAGGTACCTTTATTTATCACCTTGACAGAGAGAAAGAAGGAGCTCCTCTGATTTCAGTTGGCTTTGTTTTGGGGTTGGATTACAGTAATCCTTACTTGAGTCCATTCAAAGAGTTCCAGGTAAGCATTTGTTTATGGTTTACAACTTTTAAAAACGCTCTACACATAGACCAAATCGGCTAACGCGTTGCTATGTACGTTTCCACCCAATTCAAATCCATTGGGGAAAAGATTCTTTGTCTGAAATCACGTGGAAATTTTTGGAACAAAAGTTATTTCCAGAGGTTTTGAATTGGGTGGCAACGTACATAGTAACGTGAAAATAGGTAGCAAAGATGACACCACTGAACAAAGTAGAGCTGTTTTATCGTTTCAGCGTTACAAGACTCACCCAGCAATAAGGCCAACATTTGAAGGAGGTAACAGAATAGCATATGGAGCCAGAGCACTGAATGAGGGAGGCTTCCAGGTAATAGCTGTCATAAATCTTGCTTTGTGATTGGTTCGGGACTCATGCTTTATGAAAGCACAAAGCACGCACGCAGCACCATGGCAATGTTGTATAGACCCCTTGCAGCACGTCGGAATGCAGCTCAATTTGGAGGGCAAAACAATAGGTCCCTATTCTCAGGAGATTAAAATTATTTTGTTTTGCCCTACCAAATTGAGCTGCTCTGACGTCACGTGCAAGGGGTCTATAGACACATGAGTTACACCTAGTTACACCAGTTTTCATAATTATGCAACCCAGGCTACTATGTATAATTCAAGACTTCTGGGATTTTGGCTTCTATCGATCAAATTTCCAATGGTCTGAGTTAGTACTATTGGATTAACGGAAGCTAAAAACCCAGACGTCTTGGGCTGTGTTGGTGGTGTTATGATGAAAATGGGTGAAAAATGTCTGCATTTTTCTCCATGCAGTGTGTTCCAAAGCTAGCATTTCCTGGGGGTGCGTTGATTGGTTGCAGTCCGGGATTCATGAACGTGCCAAAAATCAAAGGAACGCATAATGCAATGAAGAGCGCAATGGTTGCAGCTGAGAGTGTGTACGAGACTCTGACTGACGAAAACAGCAAATCAGAGACACAAGGCAAGTAGTATTTACACCTTGATTTTATCGAAACAACATCTGGTCTGATCTGATTCACGACACGGCTAGCTCACAGCTCGAACTGGAATCAGTGCGTAAGGTTTTACAGAGGGAGGAAAGCCGGAGAAAAACCCTTGAATCAAGGGAGAGACCTAACAAACTCTACTCACATGTGATGCCGAGATCAGGAATCGAACCTGAGATCACAGAGGTGAGAGGCGAACGCACTTTGCCGCGCTTAAGCTCTATCGGTTTTGCGCATTCATTTTTTTTTGATTCAGTTTTTTTGCATCTTTTCATCTCTAATATACCAATATGTCTAACGATAGGAAAATTAGAAAGAGCGATGTGTTTTTGGTATTAGTTGAAAAAAATAATGGTTCATTTGACTAAGAGATTTTTTTCAAAATGACTTTCATGAACAGGTCTTTACTGTGAGTCATACGAGCCAAACTTGAAGAACAGTTGGGTTTGGAAAGAACTGAAGAGCGTACGAAACATCCGGCCATCGTTTCACACACCACTTGGTCTGTATGGGACATTAGCCTATTCGGCAATCTTTTATGTTCTGTTGAGAGGTAAAGAACCATGGACGTTCCGCACCCCCAAACCAGACGCTGCCTGCCTGACCCCAGCTAAGGATAACAAACCAATAGAATACCCTAAACCAGATGGCGTGGTCTCCTTTGATCTCTTATCATCAGTGGCTCTTAGTGGTACGAATCATGACGGGGATCAACCACCACACCTTACGCTTAAGGATGACACTGTACCCGTTAAACAAAACCTTGGCATCTATGATGGACCTGAGCAGAGGTTTTGTCCTGCGGGAGTGTATGAGTATGTTCCCCTAGAGAGCGGAGAGGGCATGAGATTACAGATAAACGCGCAAAACTGTGTGCATTGCAAGACGTGTGATATCAAGGATCCTAGCCAGAACATTAACTGGGTCGTTCCCGAGGGGGGAGGGGGACCGGCATATAACGGCATGTGATACCAAAATAGTTTATTTATAAATCAGTGTTAGATTGTGATATCTGATGTCACCTTTCTTTGGATTTTTAGCGTTCTTTAATCGTTAAGTCCTTTTCCTCGTAAATAAATAGTTTCTCAGCACTCAATATACAACTATAATTATATATAAGAAAGACGTCATTCCAGGACGCTTTCTGGACATTTAAGGCTTCCTAGGTTAAACTTGGATGAATTCGTTTTGCAAATCTTCAAACAGGGAACACATCTTAGATAAAAGTATAAGGGGAAAATAAGAAAAAAAAATGAATTTAGAATTCTGAGGACAGAGTAAGTCACCCCAGTTACTGCGAGCGATAACTTATGCGTTTTCCTTCACTAACGTTATCTAAAGTGACTCCCTGTGGTTTTCAGATAGTAAGAAACGAGAATTTAAAAAAAAATAGACTCGACCCCAGGTTACTAATTGTCAGCTCTCCCAAATCCAAAATGGCCGACGCTTCAGAGCAAAGGCCGAGACACATTAATGACGTCATGCCGAACAGCGAAGAGTAACCTGGGGACGAGGCTAAGCTTTAACTAGACTTCATCTACGGATATGACCCGAGTCCTTTGTCACGCGAAGTATTGTAAATCTTTTACATGTCAGATATAATTGTACATCCGTTTACGAATTGTGAATTCTAACTCGCGTTCAATAGTACTTTTAAAAGTAAAATTATGTGAATATTTAAGGTTTTTATTTTGGAAGTATTATATACACTGGAGTATACGATGACTTTTAACTAATAAAATTATTAAAATACGCAATGCTGGGTTTATTTACAATGTGGTGATGATGACACTTGCAAGATACATGTAAAATGGTTTTGCTGTCATTTTCTCAAAAATCGGACGCATGTTGTAACTGCTGTGCGCAACGTTCCACGCAGCAACGAGAAATTGCAACACTTGTCTACTTATGCCACGGTTGCGCGTAGCGATGCATGCAACGTTGCAGAGTTAAAATCGAGATTTATTTCGGTAACACTGCATGCGCAATAAAGCTACGAACGTACGGTACAACATTGCGCGCATTGCAGGCAATCGACGTAGCAAGCCATGTCATGCGATATATTTTGTTGCACGCAATGTTGTTGAAGTAGGACTGTTATCTACTTCAGCAACATTGCGTGCAACCATGAACGGCAAAATGTATCGCCTGCAATATTGCGCGCAATGTTCCACCGTGTGTCTGCGCCTTAAATTTCATCATGTTACTGTTTTCCGCAGGAAAAGTTCTTACCGTGACATGCCCGCAAAACTGTCGCTTGCAACGTTACGCATATCAGTTTGACCGCGTGTGAATCTATGTCCCATTGTTCGCTGACTTGCTCATTTTTTCCAACTCCGAAACTCTCGGCCTTGGTCAGTTAGGTTTACCGTAATGATGTCAGCAAGCGAACTGAGTAGTATTGAAATGACGTTCATTATTTATCTTTGTGTAATCTTTTCGTCCAGTCGTAAGGCTTCCACCAATCAGCAAACTGTAAGACTTTCTTCTTGTGTTGCTCGAAGTTTTCCTTGTGTGGTTTGTGCCATGTCCTTGGTTCCAGGTCCAACATTCCGCCAATGATTTCCTACAGGAAAAAGTAAATGAATGAATGGAATGGAATGAATGAGTGAGTGAGTGAGTGAGTGAGTGAGTGAGTGAGTGAGTGAGTGAGTGAGTGAGTGAGTGAGTGAGTGAGTGAGTGAGTGAGTGAGTGAGTGAGTGAGTGAGTGAGTGAGTGAGTGAGTGAGTGAGTGAGTGAGTGAGTGAGTGAGTGAGTGAGTGAGTGAGTGAGTGAGTGAGTGAGTGAGTGAGTGAGTGAGTGAGTGAGTGAGTGAGTGAGTGAGTGAGTGAGTGAGTGAGTGAGTGAGTGAGTGAGTGAGTGAGTGAGTGAGTGAGTGAGTGAGTGAGTGAGTGAGTGAGTGAGTGAGTGAGTGAGTGAGTGAGTGAGTGAGTGAGTGAGTGAGTGAGTGAGTGAGTGAGTGAGTGAGTGAGTGAGTGAGTGAGTGAGTGAGTGAGTGAGTGAGTGAGTGAGTGAGTGAGTGAGTGAGTGAGTGAGTGAGTGAGTGAGTGAGTGAGTGAGTGAGTGAGTGAGTGAGTGAGTGAGTGAGTGAGTGAATGAATGAAAATAAAAAGTAAAAATAAACACTGAAAGATCTTAGTTATACAGTACGTTGGTGCCTTGCCGTGATGTGGCGGTGTTGTGTTCGAGCATTGATTGCGCGCAATGTGATTGGTTCAAAAGATCCATCAATCCGTACTTTGACTGTACTGTATGATCTAAGATGTTCAGTAATACAGTCGCACATCCTAGCGAATGGTCTTCTAGTAATCCACACTGATGCACCTCATGTTTAATTTGGATTGACTTAGCGAGACACACAAAGTTCCTTACCTTTCCAAAATAATGCGGAAACACATGCTCGTCTTCGATGACATGAGCGTATCCTCCATCTAAACCAAACTCAACACTAAAGTATGGCAATCCTTTTGGTATCGAACCTCGCAAGCCTTTTTCTCTGGTATCTACCAGCTTTTTGTTTTGCGCCCATTCAGATTCAGACTCGAGAATCGCTTTCTGAAAAAAATATAAGGGTGAAATTTCTAATGTTATGAAGGAGAAAATAAGAAGTCGAATGAGAGTAGCGATTTTGTGCATAAGAAAATCAAAAGGGCAATGCAGATTAAGGATGTTAACCTTTATGAGACTAGTCTGAGAAAACAGATGTTCTTATGTTTCCTCAGGCTATTATGAGACTAGGTAAAGGAGTTCATATCAACTTGAGTACTCGAACCTTTATTCCTGCTAATAGGGCTATCCTTGTTAGTATTGTAAGGGTCATCTTTATATAAAGATTATTTATAAGAAAGAATTTATCTGGTATAAAGGTGCATGGTTGTGACGCATTTGGTACACGCTTTTATTGGACCAAAGGTTCATGAATTATTCATAAGTTTTCATTGTTTCCATAGAGGCTTTGCACCATCACAGTTAACATGAGAAAGAATTCAGTTTTCCAGAAGGAAAAAGTCTCTACTGTTGTGCCTCCTGTCATGGCTGCCATCACATGATGGTGCAAAGCCTCTATACACCAGTTCACTGCTCAGACACAAAGCATGCAGTCGAGGCTGCAAGTCCAAATTTGATCCTTTGAAACTTATTGCATCCTTGATTGAGTACTTTGTGTTTGACCATGTGTGGAAAGTGGTGAATAATAATGTGTCAATTTATTTACCTTGAAATACATGGGCGCCAGCTCTCCCTCTTCCTTGGGTAGTGGAATACACTCGATTATCATGTGATTTTGTCTGGCAAGATTTCGACACGTCTCAAGAAACACCACATCTTTGTCCTGTTCGTACAAGAACGCATATAAGTTATTCATATCTCTAGAGACACTGAGGGAGACAGTGATGATAAACATGGAAAAGAGGCCAGTTGTCCCAGAATAAAAATAAACAGGAAGCCCAAGTCTCCAACCCATCTTCCACAGATGTGAAAATGGTGTTAGCAATAAAAATAAGAAAATATTTACTTAAAACAAAATCCACGATTCCTCTCTAGAAACTAGAATTACCATGTCAAGAAACAATCTTGTCAGCCCCTTTTTGAATACCTGTAAATAATAAAAACCGAAAAAATAATGCGTCAAATTTCTAACTATTCTAGTGGTGGATCCAGGATTTAAAAAAGGGAGGTCCCACAATAGCCGACATGCAGAAAAAAGCTGGCGCGATCGGCTTCACAAGGTCTCACAAAGGTGAGTTTCAAGTAATCCACTACTTATTAAAGGTAAAGGTAAAGTACCTATATTTAACGCCAGTAGTTCTTTCAGTTGGAATTCAACTATCAATGGAAACCGACGGTGAGCGCTTTACCCCCTCTCTCCATCAGTGCTCTGTTTTAAGAGTATTCAAAGCTGAAGCTACACGGATTAGAGAGAAGTCGAAACAGACGTGGAGATCCTGAGGATCGAACCATGGACCTCTAGCTCCGAAGGCCGCGCAATAACCAACTGAGCTACGAGTCAGAGAATGATAGACATATAGATATCTTACTTTGATCTCATCCACCACATTCTCATCAAGGAATGTTGATGCGACTTGGTGTTGCATTGGGACAATCAAACAGTGTCCTTCAGTCAGTGATGTATGTAAAGGCAGTGCCAAGTACACCTGTAATAAGATAAAAACCCAGTTAAATCTTAAGGGGGTGGGGGTAGGTTAAGGTGCTTAAGTGCGCTGTATACGTACCGTATTTACTCGATTTAGCGCCGCATATGTGAGAAAAATATCAAAGAGCACCGCCCGCAAACAAGCGCTGCCCCCGAATAAGCACCGCAACCAAATCACTAAAAAATTAAAGAGCGCTAAGCGGTTTTTCGAGTAAATGCGGTAACTGCTACTCAGAATAGAATTAAGATGATGAGCATAGATGACCTTTCTCGCCATATGAGTCTCTAATACTGAGCTCATTTTAGGGAGGGTATTGGGTTTGGCTCAGTCTCCCGCTTCTGTGTGTCAATTTTCATTTATTTTAAAAATTTTCTTGGATACGAGGTCAACATGAAGATACGAAAACAATACGAAAACAAAGAGTGATTTTTTTGGTATTTTTCTGTTAGCCTTGCCTCCAAGAGAATTTTGAAAGGGGTTTATTTAAGGGATCTCTACCTTAAACAGTAAAAAAATCTCCCTATTCAATGATTACCTGAATACCGATTGCAATGATAAGATGCTTTGCCAGATCTGGGTTCTCGAAGCAGAATCGACATTTTGATAGCTGTTCTGATAGGCGTTGATGTTCTGAGACAGAAAAAATGAAAACCTATAAAGTATGGGCAGAACCTGGTTTTCTCTGGCGACGGAATTGGAGTCGAAGTCGGAGTTGGAAGCGGTTCATGTGTGACTGATTACAAGTGTAAGCACAAGCCACGCAAAATGATACCTTCCGATTCTAATTCTGATGCGCTTCTGACTCCCATTTCGACTCCGTTTTCTGGTTTTCACTTCATCATAAGCTGTTCCCGACTCCAATTCCGTCGCAAGTAAAAACCAGGCTAAAAAAGACGTTGACAGAAATGTGTTTACACAAGAACGTAAGGGCGCAGTTCTTGTCCCTGCATGGATACTGCACGCCAGCCCCGCCCTCGCCTCCCCTTCCCTCCCTACGCTCCGTCACGCACCTCGAATAGCTCTCATTCGATCTCTTTCTTCTTCTTTTGCCTTGGATAGTTTATTTGCAGCTCCAGTAACGAAGTGATCATCAAGAGTGAAGTCATCGGAATCAGTTTTTGTTGCTCCCTGAAAAAAGTCCAGAGCGTGAGTATTAAAAAGTGCTTATGACTGGCCAGGTAAATACTTCTATACATTAATAATGTATTAAATTGGTTGAATACACTGCACATTACAGTTTGCTACTAATAGAGGTAAATTTCGAATGACCGTGAAACGACCAGGTGCCCGGACAGGTCATGATGCTGTCAGATCACTGCTCATCTAGCGCGGTTTTCGAATGAGTGGGAACTGACGATATCGTATCTTATCGTTAAATTCCGTAACTACGTGTTTGGTCGAATTACTGGAAAACAATGAAAAGCCATTTCAATGTTACGGCATGTCGTACACCTTGTATCTGTGGTAAGTCAGTATGATGCTGATGCTCACTTATATGAAAACCATTCGTATGGCAAACCATTTCAATGTCACGATATATCGTACTGTGTACGTGCTGTAAGTCAGTACCGTATGTTTCCCACTCATACGATAATCATTCTTATGGCAAACCATTTCAATGTCACGATATATCGTACTGTGTACGTGCTGTAAGTCAGTACCGTATGTTTCCCACTCATACGATAATCATTCTTATGGCAAACCATTTCAATGTCACGATATGTCGTACCGTGTACATTTTGTAAGTCCGTACCGTATGTTTCCCACTCATACGATAATCATTCTTATGGGAAGCCATTTCAATGTTACGGCATGTCGTACCGTGTACGTTTTGTAAGTCAGTACCGTATGTTTCCCACTCATACGATAGCCGCACTAATCAGAATTCTTGGACTCAGGGTCAAACTTTTTCACAGTCAAGCGAAATTCGGTTTATAATATATACTGTTTTACGTACTTTGGATGCTAATCTTGAGAACATAGAGTTATAATCCTCGGCTGTATTCATCTTTTCTCTTCGAACCATCTCCTTCAGGTCATAACGATCGTCATCTGCAAAGTATCTCTCACGTTGTCCAGATTTATCGTGTGTAGCAGCCTGTATCAAAATAATGAGTTAACTTACATGTTTGTTTTTATCTCAGTCTGTTGAAAAATGATTTTAATTATATTATTTGACTTATTTTTGGGGAAGCTTTAATCCCCCTCCCTTCCCTTCAACAAACCTCCCGCTCCCACCACTCTAAAAACAAATTCTGGGAGTTATGACCGCAAACAATAGCAACAGCAAAATCATCCTCCATTCAGTAATATCCCCGTTATCATCCATCATCATCCATCATCATCCATCGTCATCATCATCAGCAACCACAACCATCAACCACCATCGTCATCAACCATCATCATCATCAACCATCATCATCATCATCAACTACCATCATCATCATCAACCACTACCATTATCATCAACCACCATCATCCACCGTCATCATCATCAGCCACCATCATCATCATCAGCCACCATCATCATCATCAACCACTACCATTATCATCAACCATCATCATCATCATCAACCAACACCATCATCTTTATTGAGCAAGATAATGCACATATATGTGAAGATACATTCTTATCAAACACAGTCATATACACATTTATTCTAACCTTGTCTTTCTTCCTTCTGCGATGATTTGATTCTGCAGTTTCTGATATATTGACAGGTCTTGTATTCCCAAACTTATCAGTTCTCGTCAACACCACCACCTCCTCTTCTCTCGATTGTTTGTCGATTGAACCAGACGATTCTTGCGCTTCTTTGTCTTTTCTCATTTGCTCCAGAGTTGCCTTCAGCTCGGATGCTAAGTCCTGTTAAAGTTCAAAGCATTAAAAAAGGTTCATTCTACACAATGTTTTCTTTCAGGTTATTTTTGTCCACACAAGGCAGGCTTAGAATATATATGAACATGATTATTAAAGGTGGTGTGATATAGAGTCAGTGCACTCGCCCACCTCTCAGCTTCGATTCCACAAACCTCATTTCCCATTAATTCAGCCCGTAGTATTTTCGCTCCCATGCTGTTCAAATCTGCCTCTGTTATTCTCTTCTTAGGAACAGCAGGTTCTGCCGAAGTCATCACATCACGCTCATCAGATACACTTTCATCTTCTTTTGAGGACGTCTTAGGATCTGTGTTAGCTTCTGAAACTTCTTCATCGACTTCAGACTCCGAGGATTCCGAGCTGGAACTCTCTTCGTTATCTTTTTTCTTTTTTTCCTTTCTCCTCTTTAATGCTTGTTCGATACGATTGGTTTTTGTACTCGTTTCGTCGGACGGATTCTTCTTTTTCCATCCTCCATATTTGCTTGCTCTTTCTGTCCCTGTCGTTCTGTTTGGATCCCATTTCATCGAGGATTCAGTGGAAGACCTCGATGCCTCTTCCCCTGGCTTCATGAATTTGAGTGATGATAATGAATTTGAACTGAGAAACGAAATAACGCGTTGCATTACGAAATAAGAAAAAAACAACGCATTATATTCAATAATTACTTTGGGAAGCCATTTGGATGTCAACAAATTTGGATGTCATATTACTGTTTGTAGAAAAAAAAATTTCAAAACTGAAAAAGAATTCGTAAAACAACTTAGACTAAGGTCAAACGTCGAACTTTACATGAGCCGAACCTAATGGCATCAAAGAAGACCGCCTTGTTATCCATTGTTTTTAATGCGTTCGGCTCATGTAAAGTTCGACGTTTGACCTTAGTCTAAGTTGTTTTACGAATTCTTGTTCAGTTTTGAAAATTTTTATTCTTTTCAATTCTTTTCAGATGGACAGGGAATGATCAATATTATGGAAACGTCATTTCAGCAAACTCACCGATCACTGGTTGTGTCTGGCCGCCTAAAAATGTTGGTGTCAGTTCTACTTGGCCTTTTGTCCCCAGCAGGCCTGGAGTAGCTACTACCAATCCTATCATCTCCTCCTCTAGATTTATTTTCTGAATCTCTGTTCTTGTCTCTTTGGTTTGATTTACCAAGTTTTCTATCATCTTCAGCTCTCCTTTCTGTTCGTTGACTTTGAATTTCACTTCTATATCTGTCATTGACGTCTCGTCTTTGCTTGTCGCTATCATTATATCTGTCACGATGTCTATCTCTTTCTCTGTCCATTTTGTCATCTCTTCTTCTATTTCTACTTGTGTCTTCTCTTTCACTTTGTCTGCTCCGTGACCGTTCTTGGTCTCCTCTTTGATTTCTTTCCCATTTTCTTTGACTTCCCCTTTGTCCCCGAGTTGACCTTGTGCGGGGAAAAAAAGTTAACGTACATAAAAAAACCACCACGTATACATCACATCATCATTAAATATATGAAAACATTCTGGGTGTTATTGTAAGTTAGTTACCTGCTTTCTGCTTCAGCGATCATTGTCCTTAAATGTTCAAGAGACTGCACACAAAAAGAATAAAGTTAGAATAGAAAGTTAATACAGTTGAACCTCTCCACAACGGCCACCGTCGGAACACAATTTTGTGGCCGTTGTAGATGGGTGGCCGTTGTGGAGAGATTTCAGTTACAGTATATGTATGAACTCATTGGTAACTGGGACTATATTTCTTGGCCAATATTTCCTGGCCATTGGGTGAGGTGGTTTGACTATAAGGTGGTTAAAAGGTTATTATATTTGACTTTCTCTATATTTGACCCCAAACTTTCCTTTGCTTCATTAGGAGGCCTGTCTCTCACTCTGTACTCACCATTAATGCTTGAGTTAGTGAGTATCTCCCATGGAGTTAGTGAGTGCGACTTGTTACAAGTCTATCTCTTACCACCCCCAACCCACCCTTTGCTTTGTTTGGCGGCCTGCCTCTCATTCTGTAGTCATCACCAGTGACAGTCTTTCAACAGAGGTAGTGAGCTTGACTTGTGCAAGTTTAACAAGATTAGTACATACCCCCCAACGATCAGCAACTACTTCTTCTAATGAGCGCCCTTCTTCTTCTGCTTGTTCTGTGGATCTTTGTAGAGATTGCTTTAGCCACTTCACATCATAGACAGTCGATGTATCTAAATTACAACAGAAAATCAAGTGGATATATTGTAAATATGTGTGCTCCACGATCTAGGAAAAGCTAAGAATTATCCTTATGCCTTATATATTCATGACCACCTCTCTACACCATGTCATGTCATATTTTACTCTGCGCTTCTTTACCAACCTGAGGGTTTTTCAGTTGACTCTGATTCATCAGTTGGTAAGCCCACTCCTCCATCCTTCCAATATGGATTCAGTTCTCTAGGGTGCTGTCCTGCCTGCAAGTAATTTACATGGTAAGTTACAATAAAGTTGGCTTGGGTGATGGATGTCCCATCTCAAGAAACTAAAAGTAATAAATCATAGCCTTTGAGGGCCATAAATATATCAGTGCTTAGGGTGCCATCCCAAATGCTGCTCCACTCATGTGCTGAATGAAATTAATGAGTTAAGTACGGCAAAAGAGTGGCGCATGAATCAGCTGCTGCTCCAGTGTCACATAATGAGGAAAGACCTGTTGAACTTAATATGTTTGCCATACCAAATTGAAACTGCTGGACCAAACTGATTTATATGCCACTCTTTTGCTGTACTTACATCAATAATTAGGTTCGGTACATGAATGGAGTGGCGTGCACTCCTGGCAGTGTTCTCACTGGGAGTTTTAAAATTGGGGTCCACAGGACCCATAGAGAATCCAAAAGAGGGTCATTTTGGAGAGGGGGGGGGGGGGGTCCACACTAATTTTCAGGCTAGAAATTGAAAAGTAATGCTTAACATGTATATCAAACTAACTTGATGCTGCATGGAATTTGTGATCTTTTATTAGAAAAAAAATCTGCACTGCATCACTTTAAAAAAAAGAATTTCAATGTCGCAATGCTGCAATGCCACGGTCTGGTGAGAACACTGTGATTGTTATGTTTCACCTCTCTAAATAAATCAAAAAATTTTATCATTATCAACGTTATCATGACAAAGATGATGCTTATCACACCACAAACTTTACCATATCTATGACCGATAGTTTTTTCTCTTCTTCTTGTTCCACTTTCTCATCCACTTCACTTTTGGTCTGTGATCTTGAAATAGAACTTCCAGTAAAACAAGGAAACAGCATCCAGCTATCACGCTAAGGATAAAGAAACCAAATTTAGCAGGACTCTTTTACTTGGGCATTAAAGCAATGGCAATATTACTTCACAGTTCCCTGCACCATCTTGAAAGGTAGCTTTGCCTTTGAATTGAAGTGAGACATGAGGTCACCTTGCAATGATAGAGACCTTTTTTAACACCTTGGACAATTATTCACATGTCTATCATTGCAAGGTCACCTCATGTCTTGCTTTGATGCAAAGACATGACTATGTTTCAAGATGGCACAGGGAACTGTGAAGGGGACGATTTATGATGTTACCTAACCTGAGTTGCTGACTCTTTCTTTTCTTCGGCATCATTCTTGGTGTCATCTTCAATGTTTTGGTCCCCTTTTTCCACCCACTCATCAGACGAGTCCTATAATGCACCATAACAGTAAGTTACTTTTGTTATCTGCTTTCTAGATATCTGATAGTGTTATTGATTATTAATTTTGGTCTACTGTCGGTTTGATGACTCAAGGATGGAACCATGAAACTCAAAAAGTGAAACTCAAAAACACCACTTACTGAATCTGAGCTTGCCTCTTTTTCTTTCTTCAATTTCTAGAAAGTAAAAAAATTAATAAATAAATTGAAATTATTATAAATGAATGAAGAAATTTCAAAGTGGTCCTAGAGAGCACTTCTTTTTCCCTGAATCCATGAACATCCCTTATTACAGTAACTATTGTGCCTGTGGCCCAGTAGCCTCCTACGCAGATGCTCTTTGGGTCATCACACAACATAGTGGGGGGAGAAACATTGCATGATGACTTGACAACCCAAAGAACATCTGCAAAGGAGGCTAGTGGCCCAGTGGTATGATTCTAAATAGCTGAACATGGATGTGAGGTTATAAGGTCAAGCTTATGAAAAATTTCAAAACAAACTAAGGAATACTCCTTTTTACAGTTCTGTTCAGTGACCATAAATAATTGTTTCAAGTCAAGGTTGGAGTTTTCCCACATGATAACTTATAGTTTTGCTGTGTGCGGCAACTCCAACCTTAATTGCCTTGAAAATATCATTCATGGTCATTGAACGGAACTATAGAAAGGAGCTTTTAAGAAAAAAACCGGAGAACCTGGATAAACTCTCAAACCACAAGAGAGAGGATTGGACCAACAAGCCTACAGACATAGAAGAATTGATTCCAGGCTGCAATGCTGGAAGGCAAGGACTCTTATGTATACTCCTACACCATCTGTGATTAAATACATTAATCTCATCTCATCTTAACTACTGGTAGTTTAGTTTTGTAGAAAAAGACAAAATCCCTTTACCTTTTTCAGTTTCTTATTCTTTTTGTCCTTGCTTTTCTTTTCTTTTTTCCTTTTCTTTTTCTTTTAACAAAAATAGTAGCAATCACTAAATATTCATTGATTGCTAAACATGAATTTTCCATATGTTCATCCTCCCCCTTACTTGGGAATGTAACAAATTCTAGTTCAGTCCCTAAAGATAGCAGTGGCTAGCTAGGCCATAGGTATCAAATAAACAATAGTCTGGATATGTTGAGCTTATTTTAAAAATGCTGCATACTTATACAGGGGCGGACCCAGGATTTTTGAAAGAGGGGTGACTATTGTCTTTTTATTCCTTATATGACAATAATTAAAGTATGCACACACCAATACCACAGGAAACCCATAAAAGATGGGAAAAGAGTGAAAAAATGTTGCTTCAAGTTGACAGAAATTAAATTTGACTGTTTCAAGTAAACCAAGTGAAAGTGTATCTGGGTTTTTAAAAAATAAATACATGCACTTGCGCATCTCGAATATGGTCTATTGATATGGCATCAACTTTATTAACTGACAAAGCTTTCGCAAACTCCTTTAGGCATCCACCATGTACCAGGTATGTATCAAGAAATAAAATACTAAAAGATATACCTTAGGATGATCGTCACTAATTCTTTCACTCAGACTTGGTAACATCCATGTATCTTCACCAGTTTCTTTTCTTTTCGCGCGACGACGTTCTTCTCTTTCATAATCTGCTTTTGCCTAGAAAATATATAAAAATGATAATTGTATGTAGAAAACCGTCAAGAAAAAATATATTTAACTTGACTTTATATTTGACGTTTCAACGACGCAGTTCACATCAATCTTATACTCGCTATTTGTTTGTTAACAAAAATATATGTTATCTAACAAAATAGTTATAAAGAAAATAACCTAAGTAAGCCATACCTTATCCAATATTTTGTCCCTTGCCTTGCGTTTTTCTTCTTTCCTGGCGTTTAATTCACTTGTTGATACAAACTTGACGACTTGATCCGCCATCTTGGATTGGACTCTTGAATGGGTAATCCGCTGACCTGTCTTCTGTCTTCTTCCACAGGAAGCCCAAGCTCGGTTCTTGTCAGTATATTATTGTATTTGATTCATAAATGCCATAAATGAATAGCTTTTTTTCTAAGATTTTTGGAAAATTCAATATTTTTTTCGTCTACGTTTATTTTCTTTCCTGTTCTTTTTTCTTCTTGTTATAACACATTTATATTGTAATGTGTCCTCATAACCCAGCTTGGGCTCGCTGTGGTCTCCTGTTTCATTTGGCTGAGCCGTCCGATCAAAACTTCTGCAGATAGAGTTAGAGAGATTACTTTGAAAGTATTTTATCCGATCGCTTTCTCGATTCAATAGTTAAGGATTTAGGAAAGGTTTCCTACTATGTGAGACAATCATTGTCTTTAAAATGGCGGTTTTTTTGAACGCAGCATTCAGTGCACAACCCAAGCCTGACGGAACATCAAACGTGCTTGTGGTCCAGAGTGACGAGGCTCTAAACGAACTGGAAAACTTAAACCAGATTGATGTAGATCACATTGGTGGAATAGATGTTGATGTATCAAAGCATTATATTAAAGGTAGGATCAAACCAAACATCAATAGACCATGTGTCATTCTCTAGAGTATCATTTCTTTGTTTAACAGAACTTTGCGCATGAGAAGACACATGAACATGGATACAACTAAACCAAAGAATCCTATTCTCAAGAGAATGGCACATGGTCTGAAATGGGAAGACATTCTGCCTTGAACCAGGGGGGGGGGGGGGGGTGGGAGAAACTGGGGTGGATAGGGTTCTTCTGGGGTGAATATGTAATTCAATAAAATCAAAATCTTTCAAAGATTTAATACATTGTTTTTCCTGACTATTATTAACAGGTATTATAATAACAGCTTATGAATCTGTTAAAACAAGGATACGTAAGACAAAGAAGTTGGTTTTGAAAAGCTGCAATTCACAACAGTCTTCATCTACAGAATGTGCAAATTCTATTCCAGTCTATATAATTGGTGAGGATGTCAATAAATATGATACTTTAAAGCCCAATGATGTAGTAATAATCAAAGGGTTTTCATTGGAAAAGCCAGATGCTGGTGGTCAAAATGTTCAAATTCTTGTCAATCTACAAAATCCTGAGGCAAAAATATGGATTGTAAGAAATCAATGTAAGGACACATCAGCAGCAAAAGACAAACCAGTTAAAGATACAGGTGTATCTCATCTGTCAGAAACAAAAAGAAGGCCAAAAAATGACAGAAATTTTGAGTTAGACACAAATAAAAAACTTAAGAGATCTGAATCAGAAGGTGGAACAAGTAAAGAAGAAATCTCAAAGGAACCAAATGAGCTGCAAAAAGTTCTTGTTGCAGGGGGCAAGAAGTTGCGAATTATTCAAATGCCTCCAAAACTGCATTACACAAAGCTTGCAGACATAAAAGAAAACACAAATAAAAACAAGTTTACTGTGAATGTTTTTGCGATCGTTAAATATTTCAAGAGTCCCAAAAAGTCGAAGGGGAAAGACTATTGGATGGCGATTAGCCTGGTTGATGATTCTTTTACCTCAGCTGAGGAGAGTTTCGTGTGCACTGTTTTTGCTCCTTCGAAGGAACAGTTGCCTGCCATCAAGCATGTTGGTGATATTGTTAGGTTTGAAGGGATCAATGTCTCTAAATTTAATGGGGCTGTCAATGGATCAGGAAATTCCAGGCACACATTCAAATGGTTAGTATTATTAATAACATTGCCATGTAGTTAATTGTTATATGCTCGTGAATCACAGTTGACACTCTTTGAATGACCACTCTCATGAGCAACCATCTTCCTTAAACGACCACTTTCTCAGATTCCTGATTTGTTTTTGATTCCATGTAAACACTGTTATTTAAATCTCTCATAAGCGACCATCTCCCATAAGGGAAAACTTCTTTCTCACCCCAAGGTGGTTGTCTAAGTAAAAGTCAACTGTATTGGACATTATTTATAATTTTTGTCAACTATGTTAGGCTGGTTTTTGATGACTCCGTTAATGCATCAACCATACCCACTGCCTCATCACCATCATCATCATCGGCATCTAATAGCCATACATTATGTGAAGAAGAACAGAAGATAATACTAAATCTAAAGACATGGGCTTCTTTAAATGTAAAAGTGCCTCCTAAGATAACCTTATCTCAAATCAGTCCTGAAGAGCTATACTTCGACATATCTTGCCAAGTGGTTTCAGTCTGTAACGCTACAAATGCTAGCTGTCTGGTTTTAACAGTCTGGGATGGGACATTTCCACAATGTCAGTCCAGTCCTGTTGCAGAAATCAAGAAAGGAGAATCCATTTTAAGTAATGATAATGCTGTGAAGGATGCTCCTGAGAGAATGACTATTGATTTTTATCTCTATGATGAGCACTCTCATTCAGCTGTGAATGCTGGTGATTTTGTTACTCTGGTCAATGTTCATGCCATTCCCTCAACCTCACAGGTAATGTGCAAATTATAATGTCCAGTATAAGGGACTGCAGAGCAAAGTTTTGAGTGGAGGCTAATCTGGGATTCCAATGGAATGCCCCCACCCCCTTAAACCTTTGAATTTGGGGCTCTGCATTCCCTGGTACAATAATTTAATTGGCTAAATCATTATTCACTTAAACAGGATTTTAAAATGACTTCAGGTCATACAGTTGTTAACTGTCATTTATTTACCTCATAGAGGCTTTGCACCATCACTTGATGGCAGTCATGACAGGAGGCAGGAACAATAATTGAATCTGGTCGAATCTGATTTACACGAGAAAGAATTCAGTTTCCCAGGAGAAAAAGACTCCATTGTTGTGCCTCCTGTCATGGCTGCCATTACGTGATGGTGCAAAGCCTCTAATACATATAATAATTGTGAGCTAGCTAATATCAGAAGTGCAGATATGAAAAAAAAGCTGAACAATTTGGTCACTTTAACTTAGTCTTATGTTAATTTTAGATTGGAGAAGACACACATAAGATTGTATTCATCATGCACAAGGACACAATTAATGGCAGAGGAGTAAGAAAGTTGTCAAATGACAGTCAGGAAGTCAAAGACGTACAGGAACAAATTGCATCTTCTATAAGCAGAAGAAACCAAATGAAAGAACCAGTTGAACAACAAACTGGAAGTAAAACAGTAAATGCAGCAGCTAGCCTCCCGAGAACACTTCAAACATCTTGTACCATTACAGACTTTCCTTCTATACCATTCACCAGCTTAGAAGCATTAAAACAATGCACCAAGGTTCCAAACAAATTCAGGTGTAGAGTCAAAGCAATGGCATTTCTTCCTCATGATGTTAAGGACTTTGTTCAGAGGTGCTGTAGCAGTTGTAAGACTCTCTCGCAAGTAAATCCCTCAGCCGCGGAAAACTGTCAAGAAGCAACAACTGATGTTCTCGAAAAGGAAACAGAAAATACAACTGACAAAGAAAACCAGAAAGCAGCATATGTTTATAATGCGGACGGGGACGTTGCTAGCAGTCAAGGATGTTATCTTGAATCTACTGAAAAAAGTTGCGAGTTAAAAACAGTTGAATCCGATCATAAGGACACAGGTTTCAAATGTTCTGTGTGTTACCAAGAAACTCATTTAGTTTATGTTTTTTCGTTACTTATTGAAGATCCAACGGGGATTCTTCATGTCATGTTGTTTGACAGCGATGTCAAAGATTTCCTTTTTGATCTGCCGACCCCTGAGGAATTTCTAAAAGGCCCCGAAGCTCAAACAATGGTCCGTGACAGTTTATTGTCAATCACCGACAACCAGACCAATGAACTGACTGCAGAGAGTCAGCCTGAAGGGGGCAGGCCTTGGATGGAGTGTTGTGTCGTGTCTTATATCATTGACCAAGTAGTGTTTTATCGTTTGTTTGGAACCACGTTAATATGAAGCCATTAAAATGCAAGCTGAAGACTACAACACTAGTTTTAAAACAACAATTGTAACACATTGAGAGTAACTCATTGCAATAGGCTCATTGTATGACAGTGTTCAAGTAAGTCAACGGAAATCTGCCTTTGCAGAGAAATACTGCCGAGTCATCGTGGGGTATTGTGCACCATGGCTTCTTGGCGTATCGGAATGCAAGGTCGGGTGGACGGGTGAGACCTGCTGATCCTTGTGTCGTGCATAGAATAATGAGAAAAAAGGCAACGATTCAGACTTTAAAAACAGATCTTAATCAGATTTCAAAACAACGTTAATTCTCATTTACGGCGTAGAATACTAAAAGTGTGCTAAAAAAAAGGAAAGTGCTTTTCTTAGAGTTTGTTGGTATTTGCAAATCCAAGTTCCTATTCAGTAAGACTTACGACGCAAATAAAAGAAATCTTCACTATCCCGTTCTTCTTATGCTTGTGCTTATGCTTATGTCGCAGAATTCCCCGTGAGGACACTGTGGATACCTATCTTTCAAGCCAGGATCTGAGCCAGGAACCGAGCCAGGATTTAGGCTTTTAGTATCATATTATGAGAAAATCTTTCGTAAAAATGTGAAATAAAGTAAAGAAATCTTAGCTAAACGCAATCCAATGAATTCGAAGCCCAGTGAGTGGAATCATCTTTCGTAAACGGGGTAAACTCCTCACCAGGCTGACCAGGCTGAAGTTAGCCGCACATTCAGCCGCAGATTCGACTTTCGCTCATAAATCGCGAAATCGAAAGTAAACCCTACTCAAGGATCACCTAATATTGTGTAGAAAATTACCGGCTTCTTCCTGATTACAGTAATATTTGGCACAAATCGGTTGGAAGCCCGGGGGGGGGGGGACTCCGGGGAAAAAGTATCTGGTATGCTCGTCGTATCTCTTAGGGGTAAAAATCAGCGATTTGGTATCTTTTAGGGTCTTAAATTTGAGGTTTAGCAAATCAGCACTTTCTGGTATATTTTAGGGTGTTGAAAAAGGATCTAGCCCATCGCATAATAACGCAATACGTATGCCTGCGTAAACTCGGAATATTGCTCAAGGAAAAACATTTCAAAAGCCTTTATTTTTTAATAGTATTATTTTTGTGGTATCTCTTAGGGGTTAAAATTTGCCAAGCCACGCCCTTTTGAAAAAACTTCCGGTATCTTTTAGGGGTATTTTAGGAAATTTCCGACGAGCATACCCGATACTTTACCCCCTGAGTCCCCCCCCCCCCCCCGGGGTTGGAAGCTCTCAGCATACTGTAGCACTCGACGTTCGCCCGAATTGCAATCATTATTTTCAATCCTTAATAACTCATCTAAAATGTATTTGATTCCTGTGTAAATTGTAATTCTTTCAAATTTATTCGATTCCTCTAAAAATAGTAAACTAAATTGATGTTACCATTTCGAACAACAAGTTAAATAACAATAATTTTGATGCAGCCTTTGGAGTCGGCAAGCAAACTCCGAGTTGCCTTTGACCCGCCTTTGAACGAGAATCAAATGCCGCCTATAAACTATCGAGAATTTGTAGAACATTTCTAAACGAATTTGTGAAGAATATCTGCTGATTTCACAGTATAAATAGAAAGAAGCAATAATATTATAGGCTTGTTGCAAATAATCCTGGCTCGGATCCTGGCTCGGATCCTGGCTCGGATCCTGGCTTTACTGCTAGTTTGTCTCGAGGACACTGATACACTCTTATGCTAATGCTTATGCTTGTGCGCTAGTGATGACCAGCCTTACTGAAAGAAAGGATGTTATATCGTCGTCGTCGTCGTTGGCAATCCCTCCATCAAATAAGATGTCTACTTGGTCTGTGTTCCGTAGCCATTGTTTATGAGTTCGTCGATGACTATGGAGTCTGATTCTTGAAAGACATTTTCGTGAACAGACGGGACATCTGAACTCTATATATTAGTACCCCGGCTAGTACAACAGCATATTTTCTCCCGCGCTGCCAACGCGCTTTTAGATTTTGTTGCATGTGTGCAATTGTCATGACGGTTGTTTTTGCGGGGCATAAGAAAAAAACGTTAAAGAAAACCTTAGTTTTTTCGAGTTACTTGCGATTCAGGGATACCTGATTCAACTGACAACTAGTTTGCTCAAAACTTGTATGACATGGACGTAGTGAATGGCAGAGCAAACGAAACTTGTCGAACAAGTTCAAGATTCAACTGGTTTCATCAAAACCTGTATGATATGGACGTAGTCAAAAGAGCTAACAAAACCTGTTAAACAAGTTACTCCATGATGGAAAGTAAAATCAACACAAGGCCGGAAATGGTGCTATAAGTTTGATGACATATAGGGCGCTATCTATGAACAAACACAATGACTCAGCATGTATCCGTTGCACTTAGGGCGGAAACGGTCTTAACGGGCACGTTGCCATCTCCAGACTTAATTAAATACGATAAAAAAATAAATTCTCCCCAACAAAAAAAATGAGTGTTTACAGAACCTCTAGCGGTGACAACTGTACTGAGCTCCAACCTCGCCATACGGCCGCAAGCTTCGACTTGTTGATGTATCATAGTCAGACGACTGGTGTTGGCTCACACTAGTATGACGTCATCTTTTGTTCCCAATACGTGTTGAGACAAACAAATGAATTCATGAATTTGTTTTTGTATTTTGTTTTCTTTCTTTCTTTCTTTTTCTTCCAAAACGTGATTTGTCTTATATCTAGGCTTTGTTCAAAGCATAGACATGATTTAAAATATATTAAAAGAATTTCAAAATGAATGCTTTAAAATGCTGGAAGATTATCGCTTCAGTCCAGGGCACACTTATCAAAAGTCTTTTATTTATACTTTCAAACTCCTTTCAAGAAGAAAAATAACATAGAGAAACAAAATGAATTGACTTTCTGTGTTTGCATTGGAATGATACCAAATTGAACTCGTGACATAAACATGCATTTTTGTCCCATTGCGAACGGATATCGATACGGATTTGCCCCTTGATGGCTTGCCCCGCCAATCAATCGACACTCAAAGATCGGATTTCATATGAGAATAAATATATAGGGAACGTTGGATCGCTTGTTTGAACAGTTTGAGGTGAGTTCTGCGAATAACAATGAAGTTGTTGCTCTTTATTGCACTTCTCGTCTCGGTAGCTCTCGTCCGTGCTCAGGAGACGGATGATATCGACAGCTTGGACATCTCCGAACACGATGGGCTAAATGGAGATTTCGATGAGTCGGAAGATGCTGACTCTGAAATATCTGCAGATCCTATAGAAGATCCTGACGAGGAGATCGACGACGAGGACAAAGACGAAGATGAAGACGAGGGCGAAATCGAAATCGAAATCCAACCTACAATCGGCTACCGTCCTACAAGAAAGCGCTGGCCAGGGTATAAGGTACATTTCTATTTTTCTAATGGAATTTTTTTAAATTATATCTTCATGGAACTGACTAAACTGTCAAATCCAGCATCAGTTTTTGCGCTTTCTTCGAACGTCAATAATATTTTTTCAATCATTTAAACTGAACTGATGGAAATTTCTACTTCATAATACCAAAACGTTATTTTGAGTTTTAACAAATCATTGTATTGTCACTTTTTAGCAAAATATTTATGGAAAGGAACGGTTCCTTCTTTAAAATGTTTTCGCCCTCTCTGTCTCTGTCTCTCTCTGCAAAACCCAGCACGCTAAATTTCAATTCATTCTGAGATATCCGAGCCTCGTAACTTAATGCAGCCTAGAGATTGATTAAGGGCTCGGCAAAATTGATTTTTTCGTTTGCACTTTTTGGTAGACGAAGGAAGAAAAGTTAAGAAATCCTTTGGTACCATAAGACGATCGCCCCGGCTACCAGATTCGTCGTCAGCTGACTTGTTTTTTTTATCCATGCACGTCATCAACCTTTTATAAACTTAACTGGGGGATTTTAAGTCATTGACCTTATTACTTAACCTCCTTTTGTCTTTTGAAGTGATGTTAAATAGTTTTGAAATTCTTTGAAGTTTCTGGAAGCCATTTAAAAGTTGATTGCTTATCAGTTTGAATTTCCAATTTAATGATTTCTGTTTGACAGTTTTCTTTCTTTTCCGACAGTGTATGTTGAACGCAAGAAAGTGCTTCATGAACGCTACTGATTGTAAAGAACATCTTGCCTGCTACGAACAGAAGACCGCATGTATTCAGGTTGCCAAAAAAGAGCAGAAACCTTTCATGAAAAGATCACCACAAAAAATGGTACGTAATAATTTGAGATTTCTTTGCTCTTTAATTAATTTATTGACTCTTCCATCTATGAAGTAGTAATTATGATTGATAAATTTAATTTGTAGCTAGATATGTATTGATAGTTTGTTTGATTTTGCAGATTTGTAAAACTACATTCAATAAGTGTATGGAAGGTGCAGGAAGTGATTGCTTTAAGAAAACCATGTGCTACAGAAAGAAAGGCTTTTGCTACCGTTCACGAGGACGTGGTCACCGAAGACCTTCCGGACATCGTCATCATCATCATCGGCATCATCACCATCATAGACACCCAACCATGAACCCAGAAATGGTAAATAAAGTACACAATCTTTATGATATATTGATATACTGCTTTTCAGTGATAAAACAAGTCACACTCTGACATTTTTATGCTTTAAACCCACCGTCTCTACAACACATGAAGGTTCAGGTTTGTTATTGTTTTTGAGGAGAATGTGCCAACTTTTAAGCTTATGTATTTACCTTTTCCTTGTAGATGAAGTGCAAGATACAATGGAAGGCGTGTTTCATGCGAGCCAACAACTGTACCGAAAGACTTCAATGCATGTATGACTTCCATGAATGCATGGATCGTTCTCGTCCAACCGGTCCTCCCCCAACAATGAGCCCTGACGAAGATGACGAAGAGAACATGAACGTATACAAACGAAGATGGAACCCAAAACTCATGGTTAGTTTTTCAGTATTATAAAACATTTAATATTTAAATATTAAATAATATTAAATAATATTTAATAACTAAATTTAATAGTATTTAATTATTTAATAATATTTAATAATTTAATGATAAATTAAGATATTTAGGCAAACGAGATGATAACTAGCGGTAAGCTAGTGTGGGCTGCGTCGGTGTTTATAATGAAACAGTATGGATGAAAAGTTAAATTTTACACCGTAAAAAATAAGAGAGATCACTTACTGACGTTTCGGACGCTAGTCCTTCGACGAAACGTCCGAAACGTCAGTAAGTGATCTCTCTTATTTTTTACGGTGTAAAATTTAACTTTTCATCCATACTATTTAGGCAAACGATTGTTTGGCTAACGAACGCGCGCGTTTGGCGCCAAAGTTCCCGCCAAAATCACAGGGACTCCATGATGATCAGTAGAAGCAATTGTAGATGTGAATAAATTTTGCTACTGGAAAATAAATTATTATTTGATAGTAATAATGATAGTGCCAATAATATTACAAGCAATAGAAGTTTTATTAGTTTGGAGTTCAATTTCTTGATGCTTTTCTTTCCGTAAATTTTATAAAAATAATTCTTTTTCAGGCCAAGTGTAAAAAAGAATTTCAGGAGTGCATTGAAAATGCTTCCAGCAGCTGTCCATTGAAGATGAGATGTTTTTGGCGAATGAAGATGTGCTTCAAACCCCACCATAGACCTCACCATGGTTATGATAACAAGATGGTGAGTTGAAAAATCCTTTTGTGGGCTTTTTCCCTTGTCGTAATGATTAGTCAGTGTTTTCCCAAATTTTGGGTTTTTCTTGGAGTGGAGTGTAGACTGAGTAGAAGAAATTAGTATGTACCACAAAACCTGTATCATCTAGTTTGTTCGTTTTTCATAGACGGTGTTAAAAATAACTAAACTTGGAGAAACTGGAAGAGAATGGGCAAACAGAGGAAGACAAATTGGAAGAGAATGGGCAAACAGAGGAATGGGAAGTCGTTATGGACAAACTGGAAGAGAATGGGCAAACAGAGGAAGACAAATTGGAAGAGAATGGGCAAACAGAGGAATGGGAAGTCGTTATGGACAAACTGGAAGAGAATGGGCAAACAGAGGAAGACAAATTGGAAGAGAATGGGCAAACAGAGGAATGGGAAGTCGTTATGGACAAACTGGAAGAGAATGGGCAAACAGAGGAAGACAAATTGGAAGAGAATGGGCAAAAAGAGGAATGGGAAGTCGTTATGGACAAACTGGAAGAGAATGGGCAAACAGAGGAAGACAAGCTGGAAGAATATGGGCAAACAAAGGCAAAAAGGTTTTCAAACCAATAAAAAAGATTTGGCAACGTCATTTCGGTTGATTGACACCTAAGTTGTGTCATCAGTTTCGATCTCGTGATTATTCAAACGGTTTTCATAAGAGTGGGAAAAAAGCACAGTATTGACGACTCTTAAAACTCCAGTGTATGCGGGCTTAGCCTCACTTCTAAGATCGGAAAACAAAAGCAGAAATTAGAATAACAAAAGAAGCAAGTCTTGGATTCGAGCCTAAGCCCGCATACACTGGAGTTTTAAGAGTCGTCAATTGACGTATGGCACATACAAAGTATTACATGTCGTAGCATTGATATGCCTTTCCATTTTTTAGTAGTGTGCGTGATTCATCCAATCACAACGCGTAGTTATACGGTACAGCCACGAAATTTCTTAATCATTTCCCACTCATACGAAATCTGCTCTATTCCTCAATAAATGCCTTGTGAAGATATCAAAAATCCTATCTGAGATTCTTGAGTATAAGTCAAATGAAATTGCATTTTTTACGTATGTTTGTTTCTTTTAGCCTAAAATCTTATTTTCTTATGTATTTTCGCTTCATGTTGTAACGCCTTTTTTTCGTCGTTTTCAGTTGAAAATATTCCTTTTGTATTTTTGTTTGATGCTGGAACAGTGTATCCAACTGTAACTTGATTTCATTTTTATAGAAAATGAATAAAGCTCCGTTAAATCAATGTAATTAGTTGTATTTAATCACCAGCACGCCCAAAACAGACAGAGAAAATACTGGAATCTGACTGACTTCAGTCACTGATTAGTAGATACTCTAAAGAAAGGAAAAGACAATCATAGTCTAGAAACCGCAGAGAGCCAATGAATCAAAATTAAGGTCAAATTAGACTAAATACCCAGGAAAAGCTTTGGTCCTATTAGCAAGATGTTTATTGAAGCTTATTTAAGCTGTTTTAGATAAACATCTATTGGAAACTTGAATTTATACATCGCAGGCCTTTTTCATGACCCTAAATCCCACCGAAACGGCTCTCATCCCCCTCCCCACATTTTACTTATTTTACTTAACCTGCAGCTGAGCGGTCCAGTCGCAGTACCCATTCAGTGAATGTTTTTCTCGTGCACGTAATTCAATACTAACTTCTGGGTTCCAGGTTTTGGATCGATAGGCATACCAACAGTGACGATTTCAAAAAATTCTCATTTCCATTTCTCATTGTTGAAAAAAGCCCAGTACAGTGAATACACTTGATTAGGGATCGTTCATTTTTTATCGGGGAGGTGGAGGGAATTCCCGTAGGAGCCCATACACAAAAAATCTGACCTCCCCTCTCTGTTGCTGTAAAAAAATTTTGCCCCCCCCCCCCATTGTCCATCAAATTAAATCCATGACCCCCAACCCTTAATCTCAATTTTTTCAGAAACCTTCTTTGAAACTGATAGATCGATGGATAGCGAATATAAACTTCTGCGATGGACAGTTTGCCAAAAATATTCAAATTTAAAAATAGCGCATTAAAAATCTGTTTCAGTTGTAAAAGTCCTGTGGATTTTTCATGCCCCCCTTATGACTCTATGTGGCCCCCCTCTCCTTGAGCCTGATGTTTTCAATTCCCCCCCCCCCCCCCCCCCCAGGATCCCTCCCCGATAAAAAATGAACGGTCCCTTACAGTGAATACCCTTGATTACCTTTACAGAGAATACATCCATGATAGTGATTACAGTGAATATACATGATTACAGTGAATACCCTTGATTACCTTTACAGAGAATACATCCATGATAATGATTACAGTGAATATACATGATTAGAGTGAATACACTTGATTAGAGTGAATACGATGATTTACAGTGAATACAAGGATGACGATGTACAATCCCAATATTTTTGTCGGTCACCCTGTGGATAAAGCAAGGAACGCCTGCCAAAATTAGCTTCTCAAGGAGATAAAAATGGCGATAGCTGGTGATGAAAATGTATGTGTGGAGTGCGGAAGGCACAGCAAATCTAAGAAGTTATATCGAAAGTTTCAAGGAGGTGCAATCAGGCTGTTATTTTGTGTAAGTTTTATTTCTTTGTCTAAATTTGCTGTGAAAGTACATACATGTAATGGAACCGTTTTGTATAAAACTGCTTTTGCTTACTTGGTTTTCTTTGTTGTCCTAGCTTTTTATGTCTTTGTTGACTTTTGATTGCTTTATTGTTTTTATTTTTTTTTATAAAGCTTTCTCCTGTTGTAGTTATCGATGTTTTGTATTCATTAAGGCTTATATGACATAAACGTTTAACAGGAAAGCTGCAATCAAGTTATGGACAAATACTTGGAGTACGACCCTGTTCTAATTTGCTTGGACATTCTCTTACACAAGCCTCAAGCATACAGACATGTCTTATTCAACAATAAACCTAAGGTTGGACATTTTTTATAGAATTAATTGTGCAATGGGAGGGGAGATTGAAGTCTGGCATCATTGTGGATCAATATGTTATTTTAACAAAAATTAACAGGTTTGTTTTTAACTTTTTCAGATAGCATGGCACTTATGTGTGTTGTATTTACTCAGTGATGCATGTATCCTTTTGCCTGACAAACATTTAAACTTCTTTTTGTTCAAGTATGTAGCTTCAAAGATAAATATACTGTCATCGGTGATACATGTATGTTGAACACTTATAATGTAGAAAAACATACTTCAGTAAAAGAAATCTCAGAAACATCACTAAAGTTAAATCTCTTCTTCCTTGCTGTGGTGTCTAACATATGAATACTATTATCAAATAATATTATATTGTTAACCAGCCAACCCGTCTCTGGTTGGCACATGAATGACTAAGTCTTACGTAACATGAAGTATCACTGTACGACGTAAGGGAAATGGAATGACGTTATTCTATATTTGCTTTGAAATGAAACCCAATTTAAAGGGGCACTTGGATGAAAATTGGAAATGCCTTGAAACTTGGTTAAACTTATCTATATGGTCCCAATAGTAGTCAAGCAAGATATTTTCTTCACAGTCAAAATTTGCGGATAAAAATTATATATTTTTTTCAGCATCTAATTTGTGAGTAAATGACATCATTTACTCAACCCTATTGTTCTTTTAGTTTTTAAACCAAAATTTCTCAACTGCAAGTGGCTCCCAGGCTAAAATTTTTGCCAATCTGGTTTTCATAATCATGATTGAGTCATATTATTCTTAAATACTTGAACTATTCAGACTTTCAAAATATGGGGCATTTTCATCCAAGTGCCCCTTTAAGAAGTAGCTTTTTTCTTCCAGTAATGGAGAATTCAAATTATTCTATTTTTCTATTGAAATCATGTTAAATGATGCATACTATAATAACCTTTACATTTTAATCAGATATGAAATGGTCAGATGTAAATAATCATTCTCATTCTTCAAACAAGACATCAGCTGGAACACTTCCAGACCACTCAGTACTTGAATTGGAGTTTTACTACATATTCCTTTCACAATCCTGTATTGGTAAATCAGATTTATATTCAAGCTTTTCTGAAACTAGTGTTACCGTATTCATAAATCCAAAATTCCTGTGTTGTTCTACGGTGATGACACAGTCAGCAGGCTGGTCAGACATTAAACACATGATGTGGGAATCAAAGGGCATAGTAACGTTGTAATGCCCTTGTCTCTCACATCTCACCATAACATGTAAGCAGAGTTTCTTGGGACTGACCCTTGATTTGAGTGTTTTCTTCAGGTTCTACAGTTGTCCTCCGATCCCTCTGCAAAACCCAGGGAAAATTGTCATATAAGTTTTCTAACACTTCTGTACAGCTGTCCACTGTAATTTTCCTCATTACATATTGATTTGTTATTTTTTACAGAATATTTGTCATACATCTGTGGTCTCCTTGTTGGCATAAAAGTTTTTCTTAGTTTGACTTCTAATAATAAAAAAGTGTTGTACAGGTAAAATATTATTTGCAATACATCATTTTCAATTCATAAAATACTACTGAAATTCTGATTACAGCTTCATTTATTCAGGATTAGCCTCATTTCACCAAAATTTGGTTTAATGTTATATCAATGTTAATAAATACCAGAAATAGATTACAACATTAAACAATTCCACAACTTTAGCGATATACACCAATTGCCAATTGAAATTCCATGGACCTTCACTGGAAAGAAATTCAATTGGAATAAGATTGAGCCTAGGTAATTTCAGTCTTCTCCATAATTATGTGGTCAACACAGCCCAAGATGTCAGGTTCTTTGATTTTCTTCCAATCAAGAAATTCTAACTCAGACTGTTGGAAATTTGTTTGACAGAAGCCAAAAACTTTCAAGAATAATAGCTACCTTGTTGTCTTGTTTGAGTAATAATTGTAAAAATGGGAATAAATGCATGCAGGTGCTTAACTGAAGACATCCATATATATATTTTTTTTTTGTAATGTTTTTTTTTTTTTTCACAGAGAGGCTCTCATAGCATTATTGCTATCCAGCTTTGGCAAGCTCCTTGTGATTCCTGTGGTGCTATGGGCAGATCCTTCTTCTAGTCAGCTCTGTTTGTGGCTAATCAAACTTTTTGTGCTTACTTCAAATGCTGAAGCAATAAATGGTTGGTTGAATTATTAAGTAATTTGCATTTAAATATGGCCAGGTATCCGGAGGAATGCATGAACTGACCAATCACAACACACTTCAATGCTTAGCCAAGGGACCCTAGCTTCCAGTCTCTTCCTTATACAAAAACATCGGCATAGCAAGGGTGGGCAGCTGCCCCCCTAAAATTTTCGGGTCAAGCCTTTTTTCTTTGATGTAGGGAGGGGAGGCCACGTGCCCCCCAAATTTTTGCTGTAATAAGTTTTTATTCTAGCTGCTCCCCCCCCCCCCCCAGATCCTGGGTCCTCGCTACACCACTGTACAAAAACACACATTTTGACTTATGATGCCCATATTCTCAAATTCTGTTCAAATACAGCTATTTCAAAAAGGCTGGTGAAGGTTTTGTTGCATGTTCCATGTTGAATACCAAGCCTAAAATGCAGTTTGAGTGATGGGATTCAAGCAGTGAAAAGTCATAACAAAATGGAATTTACCCAAACTTTGTCATCACATTTTTTCCAGCATATTTTCAGACTTTCATGCTGACGCTATTTACATATGAATATAGTACATCTCACGGCTTGGTAAGCAACATGCAACATGAAGCAAAACCTTCACCAACCTTAAATTTTTAAAATAACTGTATATGACTTTTAAAACTGATGCCAGGGCCACTCAAATTACAACAACAATCCCTTTTGCACTTAGTTTTTTTGTACAGCTGGGGGTTTATTGCTAGGGAGATTTGGCAATGACTCTGTGTATGAAACCTCCTGTATGACAATGTAAAATTGAAATATTTATTTTATTTTATTCTATTTTATTTCAGTTGTTCTAGATTTGAATTTTTTGAAAGCATCAGTGTTGGTCTTATTTGGATTCCTTACAAGTCTACTTTGTCAGAATGGGAAGAATGTGCTGTTGATCACTAATTTATATTAGCAACCATTTCTAATCAATAGTGCAAGCATAAGCATTATCACTGCGAAAGACTATCTGCACTTGCTGATATTATGTTGATATTATACTTGGATCACTAGTGAAAACCAGGCTTTAGTGTTTTAAAGAATAAATTTCACATAAATTCTGCTCATTCCTGACTATATGATCCCTGCATCCTATGAATCCCCTGCATCCTATGAATCCCTTGCATCCTATGAATCCCCTGCATCCTATGAATCCCTTGCATCCTATGAATCCCCTGCATCCTATGAATCCCTTGCATCCTATGAATCCCTTGCATCCTATGAATCCCCTGCATCCTATGAATCCCTTGCATCCTATGAATCCCTTGCATCCTATGAATCCCTTGCATCCTATGAATCCCTTGCATCCTATGAATCCCTTGCATCCTATGAATCCCTTGCATCCTATGAATCCCTTGCATCCTATGAATCCCTTGCATCCTATGAATCCCTTGCATCCTATGAATCCCTTGCATCCTACGAATCCCCTGCATCCTATGAATCCCCTGCATCCTATGAATCCCCTGCATCCTATGAATCCCCTGTATCCTATGAATCCCGTGCATCCAATGAATCCCTTGCATCCTATGAATCCCCTGTATCTATGAATCCCCTGCATCCCTATGAATCCCTTGCATCCTATGAATCCCCTGCATCCCTTTGAATCCCTGTATCCTATGAATCCCGTGCATCCAATGAATCCCTTGCATCCTATGAATCCCCTGTATCTATGAATCCCCTGCATCCCTATGAATCCCCTGCATCCTGTAAATCCATGTATCTTTTCAAGCCAGTCCTTAATTGCATTGACATGGTTAGTACATATTAATGCCTGCCATGCTTGGCCTTTTCTGACCCCCATTTTTTCCTCTCCCCTCAAGTTTTTGTATCCTTGGATATATTGATACATTGCCCCCTTTTCTTCCTGCATAAAAATCAGCAACCCCCACTTGTCCACTTGTCCATAAACATTTGCAGATACCCTATATAACCTACTAGAATTTGCAAATATCCCATTTTCTCCACAGGAACTAGGGAATGGGGGTTGATATAAAATAGAAAAAATGTTTAAACTAGTCTACAACAGGTAGCCCATAAAAAGGAAAAAAAGAAACGTACATAAAACCAGTCTATCACAGGTAGCCCGTAAAACGAAATAGTCTACTGGGGGTTTCTACAGGGTCCATAAGTAGAGTTATGGTAAAAAAAAATTAAGACTACCAGGGTAAGTAAATACTATAATTGAATTTATTATGCCACCAGCAATGAACATCAAAAGTTCATAGTGAACCGTCTTTTAAAGTGCTCGTGAATGGCGGTGTTTACGAAAATACGTACCTAAAAAAAACAAATTGCGGGGGTCCTGTGTTAACAGGCAGTCGGGTGTCGCTGGTATATAAAATCGGGAAGTTAACTCGTTATCTTCGTGTCTAAGAAGTTGATTTTTATAAATATAAGGCACATTACAATCCCCTTGGATCTTCAAAGATTATTCCAGTAATCTTCCTCGCCGTTTCAAGGAGAGAATTTCATACAAATATCGACCTTGATAGCTTCTTGATGGTTAAACTTGGCGTAGTAATCGTGTACCAGCCATTCTCGATGGATAAACTAAAATGGTTTTCCTGTTGCTTTTCACCTTTCCTTGCTGCCTAAGTTCATGTTATAGAAGCATGTAGCCTTCTATGATTTGGTACTCAAGCCTTTCACAAACAAACTGCGAATTGAACGAGCCAACTAGTCCGCCAAAGATGAACTTCATTAAGGAATGCTTTTACGACGATGGAGTCTGACTCGAGATCGTAAGTTCTTGAATTGAGGTGATGATAAATATATATGTTGAATTTTAATACTTGAATCCACTCCAGCTTACAATTAACAAATTGTTTACAAGTTTCTTATAGTCGAGCATAACTTCACTCATAACTTGTAAGGTTCATTTTAAAGTAATGTGCATAGCGAGTGCTTGACGGTCCGAGGTTGAAGGGGAGGAAAGCAAACTAAAATAGCTTAAAGTGTTCTTTCTTTTACAAGCAAATGTTATTTCAAGGGTTAAGTTTTTACAAAGCTGCATACATTTTATAGAAAACTACTTTAAAATTCTGTTTATTATGAGGAAAACAAACTGGAATATGGGGATTATGAGATTATCATGTGACTAGTGTGGTAAGAATCGTAGATATTTGAAATTATCTTGGATACATTTAAGGTTAGCGATTAGATTGTTATCTTGACTATTGAAGCTTATTTTAAAACATCTCTTTCTTTATATCTTTCTCCTTTTCTTCCAAGTTTTCCAATTTCCTCCTCCTCACCCCCACCCCTCCCCCACTCATTTCTCTCTCCTGATGTGGTCTTATGATGAGGTTAGGGCACCCAAGCTAGACCAAAATGCATCCTGTTGATTAAACTCAAAAAAGATCTATTGTTAACCGGTTTCAGTAAATTTGATGGTTCTGACTTACGATATGTTTACATCTGTTGTCCAGTGATTACTGTCTTAAAAACAGTAAAAGTGAAGAATAGACCTTTTTTGAATATGGTATCTATGACGTCAAATGAGGAATCCAAGAATGTCCTGGATGTTATGAGTGATAATGATTGTGTTTTGAAATCCAGGGCATTCTAGTCCAGAATGATGCTAGTGGAAATCATTGGGTTTCTACATCCGGGACATTCTCATTCTCCTCGTTTGACATCAGAGACACCATAATCGAAAATGGTCTATTAATGCAGCCCCAAAATTGGTATCAGTAAATGTATAGAGCAATGGTAGATTTGAGTGTTGCATTCTTTATATTACCATTAAAAAACTAATATTCCAGTTTCACATTCGGTGGAAACCGCTGTTTTTGAAGAACACAGACTCATTTGCACAGGCTTAGCCTCGTTTATGAGTCATCTTTTCAAATACACCATTAAAAGTCTGTGGGATTGGTATTATTCAACTTGCACATTCTTTATATTACAGTTGGCTGTTGCTAACGATTTGCAAAAGTCAACTGTAATGTAAAGAATGTGTAAGTTGAACAATAGCAATGTTTTGAAATCCCACGGACTTTTAATAACGTCGTTGAATAGATGACTTATAAACGAGGCTAAGCCTGTGCAAATGAGTCTGTGGTCTTCAAAAACAGCGGTTTCCATCGAATGTGAAACTGGTGTATTAAAGTCATTTACATTTCAATAATATTATCAAGGTTGAAAATGTCAGATGATGATGAAGAGGATTATAAAAACTATGATACAAAAAAAGGAGGCTCTGGCAAGAGAAGGTACTAAAATGAATATTGTAACAATAATAGTTGGAGGTATGATGATGAAATTTGTTTTGGTTGATAATTTTTGTTATTTAAATTGCCAACCAGAAATCTATTGGATAATCCAACAAAGCAAAGTGACAAAACCTATTGTTAAAATGGTTGACATTAAAATGGTAGCATCACAAGGCAATGTTTATAAACATTACGTCCTCTTGTATTACCAAATACTTTAGACAAATGGAAAATTCCATGGTATGCCATGATGAAAACATTACATAACAATTTTATTCTGCACCTAGGCTGCAATGCCTATCATGAAAGAAACAGTGGTATACTGCCTATAATACGCAACAGTTTTGCTGCATTTTGATTGGCTGTATCTTCAATGACGTGGGATAAAAGTTTTATTCATCTTGTGACTGTTTTTGTAAAGTGCAAATATTTATGGTTCAAAGTATTATAAATATTGATAAGTTATCTGTGTATGCTCAGTCAGAGATTATGATTTTTTTTATAGAACAACCAGGAATGAAAGTGAGAAGCGACGCAGAGACAAACTAAATATCTACATCAATGAACTTGCTTCAATGGTTCCAACATGTGCGGCTTCACAAAAGAAACTCGACAAAACAACTATATTGAAAATGACAGTGAACTACATGAGAGTCCATAATGGTGAGTAGTAAAGAATGCTGTTAATATTTGAATCTTTGTTGACATATAGAATTTGCCTAACAATTTTACCCACCTATCATTTATTGGTCTTGCGCCACAGGGATCAGGTTAAGGTAGAAATCGTGCATTTTTATATAATTTCGACCAAAAAATGCATTTTTTCATCATTTTGAATTGTCCCAGGACTCACTTGACTTGTGTTGCTTTCCCTGTGTTCTGTGACCTAACTGACTCAAAACATCTGCCATTTTGGCTTCTGTCAATAAAACTTACAAGGGGTTGAGCTCATTCCATTCAAGCGATAAGGAAATTCCTTCGAATAGACAGCCATTTCCACATGGGAATTTCTTTTTGCTTGAGATTGAAATGAACTCAGCCCACCATAAAATTGATTGATGGAAGCCAAGGTCTGGAGTCAGTAGGTGACAGAAATATAAAGAGTGCTGCAACCTGTTCCTTTGACAGCCTATTAGAATGTCTAGTTAAATGAAATGCGTTTGGTGTGAATAATAGAATAAAGAATTAAGAGAAAAATATCAAATGATATTTTTCTCTTAATTCTTTATTAGAATGTCTCATAACTCTGAAGGATATGTAAATGTATTGTATGGTAACTTTCTTAGGTATAAACTAGCAGCAAACCAGGGCTCAAAATAATGGCCAGTCATACGCCAGTCAAGATGTTCGGCATATGATATTTGATTTGATTTTGTTCCAAATATGACTGGTCAACATGTCCATTCAAAATCATATTTGACCGGTCAAGTACCAAATTTGGCCGGACATTGACCGCTGACCGACCGTTATTTTGAGCAGTGCAAACTATTAGAATGTATCATTATATCTCTTCAGGAAGGATTATGTGCATGTATTGTATGGTAACTTTGTTAGGTATAAACCAGCAGCAAACCCTACTTGTTTTATGCTTTTTCTAGATCTGACTGGCTCAGTATTAGGTAAAGAATATGGTCTTCACATGTCTTTTCTTTCAAGTGGTGAAGTTTCTGGTCTGTTGGATGAGGTAATATCACACTATCTTACATTTTACTTGTGTAGAAGTACAGGGATTTTGGGGATCAAGGGTAGTGTTGAATTAGTGCCTTTGTCCTTATCTCTGGAGTCTCAGGTTCAATTCCTGCACTCAGCATCACATCACTAAACTAGACTAGAGTCTATTGGCCTCTCCCTTGATTTGAAGGTTTTTTTATGGGTTCTCCATTTTTCCCCTCAACAAAACCCAACACACTAAGTGGTTTCAGGGTTCAATCTGTGAATTACCCATGCCTATTGACTATCGGCTATTGACTTGTAAACCATTCAGGCTTAGGGTCTAATTGTTCAATAGTCCATTTAGCCTTTGGCCTCATGGTCTAATTACCCGTAAAACATTTGGGCTTTGGGTATAATCGTTAATTAGACCCATCCTTATGATTTTTTCATATATATATATATTTTTTTTTTTCAGTCTCTCAATGGATTTATGTTCGTGCTTTCAAGAACGGGTGAAATCATCTACATGTCACAAAGCATCACTCCATTGTTAGGTTATGAAGTGGTAGGTGTCTCAATGGGTACATAAGGCAAGCATGGAGATGGATAGGGGGTAGGGGGTAGGGGGTAGGGAGGCAAATGTCCCCCACCCCATAAAATTCAGATTTACATTTAATATCTTATTTTTGGTAAGACAAGAAGTAGCCTTTGATAACAGAAAAGCCCTAACTCAATGGTTTTCTCTATGATTTATTCCTATGGTTTCCCTGTGCTTTCCAAGTCCCCTTTCCCCCACAACTCTAGAACTTTAACTACACCACTGAAGACAAGTGTTCTCTGTCTCTGTTCTCTGTATGTTTGAAGCTTTTAGCATGTTTCTTACTCCTCTCTCATGATGTGAATGTATGCATCCTTAATCATTGGAATGACACAATTAAGTTAAACATAGACTGTGAACGGGTTCTTTTTGGAAAGGGAAAAAGGGAAAAAAGAGCTGAAGGAAAATGAGAATTTTCTTTTTCTTTTGTCTCCAAATAATCATTTCTTATCTTAACAGGATCAAATCATGGGTAGTAATTTGATAGACATTATTCATCCTGAAGATAAATCAACAGTTTTGTATGAACTGAACAAAGACAACAAGGATTTTATAATGCAGTCAGATTTTAATGGTTAGTCAAGTCAGCTACTAGATATACACTTATCTGAATAATAATAATAATAACAACAAAAGCAACAACAACAACAATAATGACGGTGACGGTGACGGTGAAAGTGATGGTGACGGTGAAAGTGATGGTGACGGTGACGGTGACGGTGACGGTGAAAGTGAGGGTGACGGTGACGGTGACGGTGATGGTGACGGTGAAAGTGATGGTGATGGTGATAGTGACGGTGACGGTGAAAGTGATGGTGATAGTGATAGTGACGGTGACGGTGACGGTGAAAGTGATGGTGATGGTGATAGTGACGGTGAGGGTGAGGATGATGGTGATGGTGATGGTTGACGGTGATGGTGATAGTGACGGTGATGGTGATTGTGACAGTGAGGGTGAGGGTGAGGGTGAGGGTGACGATGATAGTGATCATGATAGTGATCATGATGATGATAGAACAGATTTTGGATGAGTGTGAAAAGTCACTACACACGGCATGATTAAGATGCGGCAAGGAGACCAAATGTTGAATGTTTTATGCACAGCATGGTACTGCGACAGTCATGGCAAGGTGTGGTCCATGCCATAAGTTTTCCATAGTCATACAAAAACTGCTTTAATAATTAGACTTTTTTGAAACAAAAGAAATGGATCATAAGAAACAGATCACATAGAACCATTAGGTACTGTCTGGTATCAACCCATGTGCAGCATACCGGTAGTTATACTTTGCAATAAATAAATGGTGTATCCTGCTAATATGCTGCCTCTCACTGCTGTAGTCCTTGGTTTGATGCCTGAACTACTTGCCATCAAATGTGAGCAGTGCAATTTGTGCAAATGCAAGAATTGGCTATTGTTTTCCATTTGCAATCCTGATTGTGTTGTATATTTTAGGACTCCACAGAGTCAACAGCAAGCCAGCAAGACACAGCTTTGATGTTCGTTTTGGATGTGTATCTGACAAGCATTTCACCAACAACCAAGGATCATATGAAATGGTTCATGTCATTGGGTATACAGACATCTGGGAAACCAAGACCCCATCAAAAGGTACCCTATCAAATTTCCCTTTACAGCTAACTCTATTGTTTTTGATATCCCGGGGGGGGGGGGGGGGTTGGATACAGAAGACGAATACCTAGCCTCCTGTGCAGACTTCCTTAGGGTCGTCACATGAAACCTTGTCACTCAATGGGAGGTAAGCATTGTGTAACAATGTGAGGACCCAAAGATCGTCTGAGGCTAAAAGGTCCTTATACCAGCAAAGACTGTGGAGAACCCCCTTGAAAATAGCACCTCAATATTATTAAGAAGGCAGTCTCAGTTCATAGTGTAGAATGTCATAATGAGCTAAAACTTTGCTGTCTTACTAACATTGACGGGGGGTTCTCTGTCCTTTTTTGTTGTTGTTCATAAGGCACAACTGCTTGATTAAAAAGGGGCTGGGTCACATGACTTCTTACTGCAAATCCCAAATTTTATCTTGTTGTACATGCAGATGCGATTGTGAGTGGCTGCAACACTGTTATTCGAAGAGAAGAACAAGGGCAGATCTTTACTGAGAAACCTCGCTGTCTAGTAGCAGTCGGACTTTTGACACGACCAGGCCTGAAACGGCTTACATCTGTCAATGAGAGTACAGCAGTTGAATTTGAGTCCAGGCATACCATGGATGGAAAGTTCTTGTTCGTTGATCCCAGGTAAAAAAACGAAACGGATTTGCCATATTTTGTTCTCAGTTCTAAGTTATTTCCTTTTCTTCTACAAATTATTTCTATTTTTACTTCTTTATATTATTATTACTACCACTACCAACATCAACATTATAATCACTGCTACCACCATTACTAATAATGATATTACTACTACAACGATGACTGCCACCACAGCCACTTCCATCATCGTTAGTGTATTGATAGGATAGATACTGTAGCAAAGTGACAGCCTGAATTTCAAATTACTTTTTTGGCTGTGAAATTTCTTATATGGTGACCCTGTTGAAACCACATGACAAAACTGAGCAAACATGCAATACATGATAATTTGATATTCTCTGTCCTTTGATATGACTGCCAGAACAGAAAAAAGTCAAACTTCGTTTTGAATGACAAAGGTACAAAGAATTCCTTCAATTTCTTGCAATTTGCTTCTCTTTCACACTAATGATGGCTGTGAATGAGACTATCAATATATTTGTTATCAAATTATTAGTATTATCATCATCATCATCATCATCATCATCATCATCATCATCATCATCATCATCATCATCATCATCATCATCATCATCATCATCATCATCATCATCATCATCATCATCATTATTATTATTAGTATTATCATTATCATCATTATTATTATTAATATTATTTGTTCTTACTATTGCCACAGATCCATCACCTTGACTGGTTTTTGGCCTTACGAGCTATTGGGAACCTCTCTTTATTCTTACGTTCATCACGATGACATGCAGATGCTCGCCTCTGTTCATCAGCTATGTAAGTTCTCTTTTATGTATAATTATACCCCCCCTAATCCCTTCATTGGCTTCTCTCTTTGCTGTGGGATTTCTTTTTTACTTTTATGGGCTGCCTGTGGTATGTAGATCATTAATTTTATTACAGGTATTCCCAGCCTCCAAAAAATAAAAGAGAAACACCTGCAGAGGAAGCTATTATCAGCATAGGGAGCCCAAGCCTTGTTTTGTGCCAATATAGTCAATATATTACCTGATCACAGTAAATGCACTTGGTTGATAATTTTTTTCCATCTACCTTTCTTTTCTGTCTTGTGCCCTGTTCTCAGCTAGAGCCAAGTTTAGGGACCAGTCATTATTTACCCCTGATGGGTGGGGGGGGGGGGGGGGGGAGGGGGTGGGGGGAGGGATATAGGGGGTCACATGTTTTTTAGACAACTATCGAGAGGATCAGCTAAAGAACAACAGGTATCAAAAGGGGGGATCGCTAGACTACAAGAAAAGGAGTCATAAAAAAATAGTTTTTGGGGGGATCAGGTGATGTTTATGATGTTGCAATAAAAATCCTCCAACTTCCCCCCCCCCCCCCCCCCATCCCCCCTCTCCCCTAGGCGATAAATAATGACCAGTCCCTTCGCACAATCGGAGCGTTTTTAACCTGACACAAAACCAAGCTTGGGCTTCCTGTGCTATCAATAAAAGTAAAAGATTTACACCTGATTTACACCTGTTACCATCACAGAAAACATTATTTAAAAAAATCAGTCAGGAAATAAGTCAGCAGTCGAAAAACAAAAAAATATGCGAATGTTCTTTCCATACTGACCCTTGGAGTTGAGCCATTAGTAAGCACACCAGTCATGGATTAAACTACTTAAGTCGTAAAAGGTCAAAATGAATTGACATAGCTGTGCGAACCACGCCAGATTCGACTTATTGTTTTTCACAAGCAAAGCCCGATTGGTTTCCGTTACTAATTTATATAAGTCGACAAATAGCAGGGTTAGTTTTTCTGTCGGGAGAGTCTTTCCTTCGTGTCTAGCTCTGATCGACATCCGCTTTGAGCACAAGTACGTGCTGTTTTAAACGATCTAGCTATTTGCTGAGCTATTTGCTAAGAAAACTAAGAAAATCGTCTCGGATATTGCAAGGGGACATCGTGGAAAGTGTGTAAAGGTTAGAAATATATGAATATTTGTATAAAGGTCGATCAACCTGCCAGCCACTATACTCGAGGAAACACTAAACACATATTATAATGTAGATGTCGAATGTCAAGGATCGTTCTTGGTAGGTAGCATGAACTAATCTTTTCATTTGGTTTCCTTACGAGTTTACTCACTTACTTACTTACTTACATTTTTCTATCATACCGTCTCGAATTCTTGAATCAGAAAGAGTTCAGTCTGTTTATCTGAGCCGGGTACTAGAAGAGATTTTTTTTTAAATTAGGTACTCGGGGAAGGCTGAAAGGTATCAAATGAAAATCAATTAGCAACGAAAAAGGACAAAAAAAGGATTCAACTGAACCGAGCCACCTGGCATCAAATGCAAAGTAAACAAACAAACAAACAAACGAACAAACAAACAAAAGAACAACAACCATTATTCGAAATATTTAGAAACCAGTTACAGTCAAACCGGCTCAAGCGTATCCCCCTAGGCTCCATTAATGATTTCATTATTCGAATATCGAGTTGATTATTCACTCTGAGTTTTCATAAAAAATCTGAAGATTCCAAACTTCACATTCATTTCACAACTAAAATTCTAAGTGATGGCCTTTCTGGGGAGTTTTTCTACCTCGGCATGGCAATTGTTGAAGAATCGAACCAAAACTCAAGTAATTAATTCATTTTCCAGTTTTGAGTCAGAGTGAATAATGAACTCAATATTCGAATCAAAGATTCATTAATGGATTCTAGGGGGTACACTTGTGCCGTTTGGACTGTAAAGCAGATAAAAAGCTTCAACTGACCCGAGCCAGCTGGCATCAAATGAACAACAAGCAAACAAACCAAAACATAAACAAAAGAAAAACAACCATTAATCAAAATATTTTGAGTAGCAATCAGCACTTACGCCATAAATAAGCCGAGCCAGCCGCCAAATATATCAGACAAACAAGGTCTTTAAGACATATAAAACTATTTTACGAAACTGCGATAAGGAATGAATAGACTATTATTATTATATATTATTATAAAACATTTTTATTCTAGAAGGAGCAATTAGATTTGTCACATAATTCAGTTTCTCTAGTTTTTAGTTTTCTTGTTTATCGTGCTCGTAGAAAACATCTGCAAAACTTCGCCCACGCTTCCTTTAATTTTTTTCGCCTGATCTGTCGCTCGAAGCGAAAACTAATGATAAAACTCATTCGAGAACATTTTTCAAGAATCTGCGAATGAAGTATGGCAGAATCAACGTAGCAAGAGTTTTGAAGATGTATGTGGGGGTGCTAAAAACTGCAAATCCGCACGTAAAATTGTCTGAATCCGCAAATCCCCACGTGCCACTCGTAGTGATATCACTTCTAGCTGGCCACCTTCGGAATCTTGCGTGGTGTTCGATAAATGAAGGTTCGTTTTTACACTAAATATGGAAAGAAAATTTCGGGGCCCGAGATTTTGTGCCCGCTTGATGGACTACTTTGGACGATACGGCGGCCATCTTGATAGGGGCAAATATACAAAGCTTTGTTACAGTAATGGCGTCGATTAACATTAACAATTCACCACAAGACAACTTGACAAGAGATGAATTAAGAAGATGGACATTGAAAAAAGACAAATAAATAAAACTCTGTATATTAACCGACATGTTTGTTTTGTTTTGCCCCTTGGACGCCCCATAATGCCTTGCGTACGATTCGAGATGTAAAAGAAATGACTGATGCTACGTAGAAAAATGAAGTCCTTGTCACTTAACCAGCATGATATGAAAAGGAAGAGCCAGGATTTGTCTTTTCTCATCATCAGATCCTACGTATAGCCCCGGGCATTTCGTACACGGTCCTTTTCATTAATAGCCAATAAAAATTCATCTGACAATTTTTCCTTCGAAATTTTCTATGGAAATAAAAAGTTTTCAGCAGACGAAAATAACGAAGTAATTTTTTTCTGATAGTTCCTTTGATTTCCCTGTTACATTTTTAAAGAACTCACTTTCCCAGAGTGCTTTGTGAGCTTTGATGCACATTGCCTATTCAGATTCAAGATGGCCGCCGTATCGTCGAAGTAGTCCATTTTGGTATCGATATAAGCTACCGTACCAATAACGCAGAATATTTTTTTGAGAAAAGGAAATTACCTTCTAGGTAGGACTGAATAGGTTTTTTTGCATTCAATGTAGCTACACACATTTTCATAATTACCCGACCCAGACAATGAGCTATAGCTACAGTGATGCTTCTAGTTTACTAACAATGCCATTGTGATGTTAATATGCCAAACTTTTTCACAAAAGCTCTTCACGATCCATCTCTGGTTGGCACATGAATGACAAAGCCTTAAATCACACGAAGTATCGCTATAAACTGAGACGTCGGAGTTTTTGTCTTCCGTCGATTAAATTTCCAACGGTGTGAGTTCGTATTTTTGATTGGCGGAAGCCAAAAACCCACACGTCTTGGGCTCCAGGTGATCTGGAATCTAGACGCGCAATGCAGTGTTTGTAACAGCGAAAATTTCCAAGTATTTTCTATTATCTCTTGTCAAAAAAAATATTTTCCACCAACAACGATGAAATAAGCTTTTTCTAAAAGGTATTTGGGGATCTTTCCACCTATGAGTTTTATTTTCTTTATTTTCGATCAAAAGTTGTTGTAAATCGAGCCGAAAACTTGGAACTAGGAAACATTGAGCTACAAACAAAATGTTCGCTGATTGGCTAATTTCTTCGGCCTGAGAGAAGCGAAATCACCTGGCTGTGTTGGTCGCGTAATTATTAAAATGGATCAGTGTAAAGATAGTTTAAAAAAAAAAAGATAGATCAAAACAAAGCGTAACTCTCCAGATCAATGATTTTGATCAAAATTTACTCTGACACTTTTAAAGAAAGAGTTATAATGCTGCGTTGTACCTTCAGGCCTTCGATGTATTTTGCTTTCCCGCTACGATGCCGTGGCACCCACCCTTTACCCTCTAAGTGATTTATATTTCTCTTTTTTTTGATCTTTTTTCAGTGTTAGAATACGGTGAATGCAAGACGGAACCCTATCGGACGCGATCCAAGGGTGACCAGTGGTTGTGGATGAAGAGTCGTAGCTTTATCTCCTACAACCACTGGAACTCGAAACCCGAATTCTTTTGCAGCACAAATGTTGCCGTTTGGTAAGTTCATTTCATGTTAAAAAGGTGCCGGATACGACAGGGCAATAGCAGGGGAGGGTATGTAGCGGAACATTTTGTGAGGGATTCTCTTCCAAAGAACGTTGTTATAAGCCAATTCACAGTTTAAGAATCGTTATCAGTGCGCATGCGATTTTATCCCGAATTTCTCACCTTCTTTTGTTTAATTAAAAACAAAAGAAGGTTTAAACAAAAGAAGGTGAGAAATTCGGGATAAAATCGCATGCGCACTGATAACGATTCTTAAACTGTGATTTTGCTTATTGCTAACACACAGATCAAACCCTGAAACGACCTCTTGGCTTATCAAAGTCAGGGCATGGTTAACTCACATTCCGAATTGGAATTTAGCAGTTTAGTTTCCCAGAGAGATTTAAAAACGGAAAAAACTTTTTTGTCGCTATATTTATTGATTATTTAACATTTCAGTACCAAGGATGGTATTGAAAGTCTACGAGAGAGGAAGAAGGCCAGCCTGTGTTATCCAGATCCAATGCAAACCTGCATTGTGCCCATCAGAAATAACAGTAGCGTGTATCCTTATAAGAACCAGCAAGAGAATTATTTGATGGCGCCCGGGTTGACAGTGCAACAGGAAAATGTGGTTAAACGTAACGCAGGTATTTGTTCGAAAACTTCTTTATAGGGTTCATAGTCCAGGAAAAGTCATAGAAAATCATGGAATTTTCATTCCAGGCCAGGAAAAGTCATAGAAAATCATGGAATTTTCATTCCAGGCCAGGAAAAGTCATAGAATTTTCATTTTCATAAAAGAACCAGAATTGCAAGATTTTAAAAGTGTCACCTGGCCGCTGTAACCATACATTCTTCGTAAACTTTTTGACTTGTTCGAAATCCTGTAATTCTTGTTCTTTTCATTGTTCAGTGTTCAACTGAATTCATCAGACTTCCTTATCTTGATATGCTTTCTCAAATGACAAATTATTATTTTTTTGCTAAATTAAAAATAGCCTCTTGATCGTTTCTAAAGTGGCCTGTTCTTTTCCATTCAAAACTATTTCACTTTTCCTGCCTTACAACATGTCTTAAAACCCCTTCAGTGCAGCACTTCGGAATGCTGCTCAATTTGGAGGAAAAAACAATAGGTACCAATACTCCAGTTTCGAGTTCTCTTTTACGCTGTGTTAGCCTCAATTGTGCGTAAATTATGCAGAAATTTAGATAAAACTCGTGAAATTTCAAAGTATTTTTATTGTCTTCTTTACACACAGATCTCTTGAATTTCCACGGGCTGTTACTGAATAAAAGAATATATTACACGGTTTTGAGGCTAACACAGCGTAAAAGAGAACTCGAAACGGGAGTATTCTAAGGAGATTGAAATTCTTTTGTTTTGTCCTCCAAATTGAGCTGCTATGATGTCATGTACAAGGTGTCTATGCTACTGTAACATGTGAGTTTTATTATTATTATAAATTATTATTGTTATGTTTGTTTCGCAGCTTGCAAAGAGGTAGTGCCAGTAATGAACAATTTGTCAAGCGACAATGTGCTCCCCGTAAACAGTGCTAATAACTCATCGAATAGTAAGCAGATGTCAACTGAAGGATCCGAAAGTCAACGCCAGTCATGCGAAGATGGAGAGGAATCGGAGAGTAACGATTCAGTGGTTAGTTGTTTGAAGCCTACTTTCTATTCACCTCCTTCTATACATCGATTCAATGGTCCAATACAAAGATCGAGGCTGCAAGGTAGTTTCAAAGGATTATAGTTCAAGTTTAAATCTTACAGCTTCGGTTGAATGCTTTGTGTTGGACCAGTGAACCGATGTTGGAAAGCATGAAATAAGAAACATGAGCAAAAAAATGCGGAAAAAAGCATGAGCAGCAAGGCAGTTTTTACGAATACTCGAGATTCGAATTCTTGTTGCTCAGGGCACAGGCAGCCCAAGCAATACATTTGGGGTGTACGACGAACAGATTAACTCTGGCTGTTATATCACAGCGTGGTGGGACAATCACACAGAACACTAAGTTCCATACTAGGTGAAAGACCAAAGATCGAATAAGAATTTAGGAGTTGATTTTTGCGAAGGGAGGAAAACCGGAGGATCCGGAGAAAAGCCCTCGAAGCACAGGAGAGAACCAACAAACAACTCTACTCACATATGACACCGAGCCCGACTGGACTCGAACCCGGGCCGCAATGGTGCTACCCGTGCTCCCTGTCCCCGTATTCTAAAAAGATCCGTGGAATTCTAATGTTTGAGTTATGAAAGTTGTGCATTCTGGACTTAACCATAGAAATTTTTTAATATAACCCTGAGTAATAAGTCTGTAGTCAAGGTATTTTACGAATTCGAGAAAGGTCTGTTGCTAATATCAAACTCCAAAAAGTTCGAAAATAGTTTTAAATGTTTAATTTTATTTAGACTCAATCAATCCCATGATGCGCAGCTCGGCCTATGCCCTAAAAGCCCGGGCACGTGACTAATATGCAGGACCAATCATTTTGTACTGCTTTGTTTTAGGACTTGACGATGTCTTTCGACGAGCTTGAAAACTTCATTGAAGCACAGGGCCAACTACATGACCAGTTAATGACGAAGCACACCGTACTTGAGGAGACCATTATTAAGCAAAAACAACAGCTGCAGGCAGTTCAACAGCAAATGCTACTAAACTTACAGGCTCAACTTACGATTAATCCTGGTGCTAATCAGGAATTGTTCGAAGAACAGTTTAAAAGGACCAAGAGGGTTAGCGAGTTGCACGAAAAACAAGAAACTACGCAGAAAGAACTAGTACAAACATTAAAAGATAGGCGCAGACAGACTGAAAAACGCAACCAAAAACAATTAAAATATTTCCTTGAGAAAAGAACGAAGGTAACGAGCGATGCCTCGTCTCTACCACAGGCATCCCAAACTACAACATTAGATATGAGAACAACTTTCGAACCAGAGAGTTTAAATAACATTGTCAACGTGACAGTATTAGAAGAAAAACGTCCAATGAATTCAGTTGCTTCAATGCATGGACATTATACTTCAGCTGGAGTTCAGCGTCAGGTTGAAAATATTCGCGAAGGGAGTCAAAAGGAAGCGCCTATTCCGCTCCAGGCACAGTCTCGAAGAACTGTTGAGTATCCTATAGTTTCTCGACAAGGCGCAAAACAAAGTAATATATATTACGCTTCGGACGGCCGTCAGCCAGTTGCTGACGGACAATTATTTAGTACTGCAACAGGAATGGGATCCTCGTTTATTTCAGAACAAGAGGCCGCCTGCCGTGATTTTCGGACTTCGCAGCAGCCAGTCTATCCTAATGTACAAGAGCTCGTGCCTCAAAGAACACAACAAAGCTTTGCTGCACACGGGGAGAAAACAAACTTGTCGAATTCATTCCCTGGTGGTTTTAGTTCTCAAACGGAGGAACCCCCCACGACTCTAAGTAACATTCAAAGCTTATTAACAGCTTCTTCGCAGAATCCAGAGTCGATGCAAAAGCTCTTGTCTGGCTTAAGTTGTCAACCTGATGTTGCGCAAACGTTACTTGGTTTACTAAAACAAGCTCAAACGTCTGGTTCTAGTGAGCAGGACTCATTGTTATTTGACCAAAGCTTGCAGAAAACAACGAATCATTTCAGTTCTGCTCTTGGTACCGGTGGAAGTCGCAACGACAGCGCTCAAAACATGTCGTATCAATTCGAAAACACGCAAGGATTACAGAAACAACAGCAGACTTCGTTACGGGGAACAAGTACTGCATCTGCGAGACAAAACGTTCGGCAACCAATGCAAGCCAGAACAAGAATTTCGACCGCATCGAGATCAAGTACAGCTACTTGGTCGGGTTCGTTCTCTGGGGATCCGTCTGCAGTAGGACCATCATTCTTTCAGCATACTGACGAAACGCCGCGAAATCAGACCATTGAAAGAAGGGTTAATGAGAAACAAAAGGACAATAAAAAGGACTACTTCTCTAATTTCTCATCACAGGAGTTAGAGGCTATGTTTCTCACTTCTTCGCCTAAAGATCCTCCCAGAACGACCGCGCAGTCATCAAATAGCCGTGAAGAAGCAAAACTACAAGAAGAACAGCTTTTGCACAGTCCGTTGCTCATTCAACAGCAACAACTACTTCAGATGCACCAGGTAGGAATGTACCCTTGTTATAAAGCAAGCTGATGATTGCGGCCCGGTGCAACTGTGAGAGATTTAGACGGATGTCAAGCAACATCCAGCAAAACAAAAATAAAACTAGAAACTCACACAGTTGCGCGCAACGATGCAGAAGTAGAACTCGATTCCACTTGGCCAACGTTGTGCGCAACCTCTGCAGGTCGTGTTCACATGATGAAACTAGTTGCGCGCAACGATGCAGAAGTAGATCTCGATTCCACTTGGCCAACGTTGTGCGCAACCTCTGCAGGTCGTGTTCACACGATGAAACTAGTTGCGCAAAACGATGCAGAAGTAGATCTCGATTCTACTTGGCCAACAGTGTGCGCAACCTCTGCAGGTTGTGTTCACACGATGAAACTAGTTGCGCAAAACGATGCAGAAGTAGATCTCGATTCTACTTGGCCAACAATGTGCGCAACCTCTGCAGGTCGTGTTCACACGATGAAACTAGTTGCGCAAAACGATGCAGAAGTAGATCTCGATTCTACTTGGTCAACGTTGTGCGCAACTTCTGCAGGTTGTGTTCACACGATGAAACTAGTTGCGCAAAACGATGCAGAAGTAGATCTCGATTCTACTTGGCCAACAGTGTGCGCAACCTCTGCAGGTTGTGTACACACGATGAAACTAGTTGCGCAAAACGATGCAGAAGTAGATCTCGATTCTACTTGGTCAACGTTGTGTGCAACCTCTGCAGGTCGTGTTCATACAAACGAGACTTCTACCTCTGCAAAATATTGCGCACAATTTCTGCAGAGATGCTCACACGGCGCAATTTCTTGTTGTCATAACTTTGCGCGCTTTCCGTTAAAACGCTTAGTTTCTTGCCATTTCTCCTTATTTTAGGATCAACGTAAGCAGCTGTTAGTTCGACAACAAGAACAGTTATTGATGGCCAATCAAAAACAAACCCAAGCTCAACAGCAAATGAATGTTTCTTTTGTGGAAGGTTCTCAGCAAGGCTCGCTTCGATCTTTACTCTCTGATACTAGCCAACCCAGCACATCAACAAGAGGTAAGACATTTTTTTACCTAGATAGATCGCGCACTCATTCTAATGGAATAGTAAGGGCCGGCAAGATTGCCAAGCTTTTGGACTTTCCAAATTAAGCGGTTCAAATGTCTGTGCAGTAGGACTTCAGAAGACCAGTTGAGGCCTTATATGCCAACTGGCACGAAGCTGATACAGGATCTGATCATGAACATACATCGGCCAGTGCACATACTCTTAAGAACTTCTAGGTTCACTTTTTTTTCCTTAGGTCTTCCTTAGATGAGTTCTGACGTTTGTTTATCTCTATTTGTTATTTATTTCAACAGAGCAAGAACAGCAAGCTTCGACAAGCAATCCTGCAATAGCTCAGCCGTCTGCTTCATGGGATTCCCTTTCTTCCAATAATTTTGACCTAAACGAAGCAGATGAACAAGTTCTCAACATGCTTCTTGCTGAATCATCCATGGACACTCTTCTCGATCCCTCACCGTGGCCTGAGACGGACAATTTGTTAGATTATTTGAACATGAATCCTGATCTGACCTCTGATTAATTGGTAGAAGAAGAGGACTCTCCATCAAAATAATATCAGTTCTGCATTTTGTTCAGCAAAATTGTGCCGTTCTTCCAAGCCGAAGATGAATGTAAAAAAAGTTGTATTACGTAGTGAATTTTGAACAATGAAAAGCAAGTATTTTGTTATCATACCTTTGTATTACAAACCAATATGCATGTTAGTATATTAGATGTATATTCAATAATAAATAAATATCGGCGAGAAAACATTATAAAGAGCATTAAAAAGAACATTATAGGATTTGCAATTTCGCTTTGTTCTATTTGTAATATTTAGACAAGTCACACAAATCAGCGGAAGTTTTGGACGAAATTTTTGGCGAGGCTCCGGGAAAAGAAAAATTATATGAGGATTATTCCATTGTTTCGCCGGAGCCTCATTTTGAATTGCTTTGTGCAATACCACAGGGAGCCCAATTAAGCAATAGATGGAAACAAGATCATGAAAATTATCCATTAATGTATAATCTTCGAAGAAATATCTGAATATAAAATTTGAAAGTTTATTTTCATTGAAGTAAATCTATAAAATTTGGAAATGACGCAATCGCATTAAAATTTGATAAAGACACCAAAACGAGGCTAATAAGTCCTGAATGCTAAACTAGTAATCTCTCAGTACCTTAATTTTTAACGCTCTAAATTTTCGAAAATGCTATGGATATTCATATGTAATTTCGAATGATAGTGTTTATATTTGTTAGAATTATCCTGGCGGTCATTGTTGTATTCAGTTATAAGAAAAGTTACATCAGAATGCATAAATAAATTATGGTAAGTACGTAGTAGGCATGCGTACAACGAAGACAACAAACCATAGCAGGAAAGATAAGAATGAATTACAAAGTACTCAAATAACGGCGAAGCATGGCCTTTGTACACCGTTAAACAATACACTTTAATTCCAACACCAAGGAAGAACATCACTCGACAAACTTTTGTGGTCTTCCATCAGTTTCAGAAGAAATCAAGATCTCTGGAGACCAATTTTTTTAGCTGTTGGAAAGTCAGTTGAACGACGATGCCAAAAATCACGTAAAGTTTATTCGTACTTTTTGCTAATTTTGCCTCGGGAAGTCGTGATTTCAGCACAATCATGGACCATAAGGAACTAAATGAACTTTTGGAGTGCTCAGTTTGTCTAGAGAGACTAGATCACACCTCAAAAGTCCTGCCATGTCAACATACATTTTGTAAGAGATGCCTTGTCGAAATACAATCCATGAGAAAAGAACTGCGCTGTCCCGAATGTAGAGTCTTGGTCGAAGAAGATATCGACAATCTTCTTCCAAACATTTTACTTATGCGAATATTAGAAGGACTGAATCGAAGGAATCCAGTTCCTGATATAGAAAAGTCGGTAAAACAGGTAAGAATAATTTTTTTGAATGTCTTATAGTCGAGGGTTTTTGATTGATATCTCGTGGGGGCAAATGTTGTGGTGTGAATGTTTGACTTTGGCCTCAAAGACAACAAACCTTCTCTGACAGCTGTAATCAGTTTTACTAACTCTCCCTGGGAGACATGATTAAGAAGAAAGCTCCTGTCACGTTAGAAATGTTTTTTTCGAAATTGGAGGTGAAATTTTTTCGAGGTGGGACGTTTTGTAACAGAATTCCTGCACTTTTGAAAACTTGTCGTGTTGCCAATTCACCTTGACTTTGTTGCTCCCCACTCGCCGTGGTTGCCAAGTATTAAGCAACAAATCTCGACTTTAATTTTAAGATTTAAGATCTCAGCAAGCAGGCTTGGCTTTGTCTATAGTTAGTAAATAAATTTATTATGGATAGTCATCCAGTGGTCTACGAGATAAATATTGCCTTTCTGAATACAATGCCGGCTATTGTAGTGGGTATCATAGCTATCATCACCCTACCACAAATGTGATAAAATGTTTTTATTTCGCCTTTCATCGTCTCGATATCCCTTTGACACAGCTTGCCAGCTTTTTCATTCTTCGCTATCTTGAAATCGTTTATTAAAAGGACTATTTTATTACCCGCAAAATACGTATAGATTTTCATTCTAAGTTCGTCCAAGAGCTATAGCGGAAGGGACTGGCCGACCCTCCTTTCCTGTGATAAGGCATTATTACCTATAAGACTTACTAATTATAATTTCAAGGAATTCAAACCGCACATTTTAGTGCTCTTTTTCAGTCTTGCGCACACTTGGGATAATTGACTGTTTGTTTTATTGTTTAACTAGTTTTAAGCGAGTTATTGGCTTGACATTGTTCAGTGACATTTCTAAGTCCCCCCTTGAGATCCAGTGTATTAGACATTTCCTCCTAGCTAAGCAATGGTCAATAAAAGAATTTCTTGTGATTTCTTGCTCCTATTGTATGATAATCCAATTTTACCATATTGTAGGTCCCCTTTATATTTACTTTTCTTGAGTATTATTCCCTTCTCTTCTAGTTGAAATTAAATTTTATTTACATGTGTAAATGTATAATTTATAATTAACATTTGAGGTGTATATATGAGGTATCTAATTTAAGACCCAGGTCAAATGTCTATCTTTTCATGAGCCGAACTTAATACTGTGAATTAAGTTAATGAAAAGTATGACATCTGAATCCATTAGGTTCAACTAATTGTATTAAGTTCGACCCAGCCATTAATATTGACTGGAACCATATTGGGAATTACGACTTTGGAATAACTGTGATTCAAATGACGAACTTTCTCATGAATCAATCCTAATGCATACATTATAATTAATTGTTTTAATGTATTTTATTCCTAAATGCTTGGCTTCAATTGGATCTAATTGGATCGACTGAATTAGGTATGACGGAGGTTTAACTTCTGAATCAATAGTAGGAATTTGTTGATCTTTGGTCGATCATTATGGTATTAGGTTCAGTTCATGAATAGATCGACGTTTGAACCGGGCCTAAGTGATTTGTTCCATCTCTTCCTTGATTCAATTTTTTTCTCCAGGTTCTCTAGTTTTTGTCCCTTTGCAGAACCTAGCATGCTTAATTCCAATTTTGATTTGTAAGTCAGCCATGCCTTTGTTCAGCCCAGAGACTGTTTCAGCATATCAATAAAATTTGAAGGTTTTGAAGTTTTTTTGCTGGCTACCATGTTTATATCAGAGGACAGAGACATCCTCTAACTAAATTATTCAAAAGTCAATAAAAGCAATCTAACTATTTTGCCACTTTTGTCTCGACCTGTACTGTTATATAAACATGTTGGAAGCTATAGAGATAAAGAAGCAAGACAAACATTAGCCTGTGCCTCATGGTTCAAAACAAGGCTAAAATAGCCTCTGGTGATCTTAATTTACCTCCTAGTGTGTTTATATCACAGTACACAAATACATGAACATTTTATATTGCTTATACAGAGATATTCTGGAACCCAGGGGGATCATGCAGTCTCTGTTCTGCATACTAATGAAAAAATATATAAATACCGGTAGATGAAAAAAAAATTGCTATCATTGATGTACTGTACATGATGAAAAAGAGTTATTAAAACAATAATACTCTTATTAATTTATGCAATTATATTAGCTTACATTTCCATTGCCCTGAGGTACATTGATATTAGTTAAGCAATATTGCTAAGCTTGTCAATATGGCTTAATGATTCTGACCCATGTTAGACCTCCCTGTATGTTGGTGTAATAAATAATTATTGATTTTAAGGCTTCACTTCGTAATATATTGTACATGTTTTAATGTACTATGTTATTGAATATTAATTCACCCTGTAGATAAAAGTGTTGTAAGGAAAAGTACAGCATTTTTTGTTAATTATTTACCCTCTGGTTATAATTTGAATCTATCTTATTCATTGTTCGTTTGTTTGTTTATTTGTTGTGGTTTTTTTTTTGGTAAATTGTTTAAAATTTCTTGGCTTTAACCACAAATTTATTATTGTTACTAACTAAAAAAAATTGCAGCAATGTAGTTGATGTATTATATTCTAATGGCTGGGAGGAGCCATTATTATATTTTGATGCAATATAAACTGATTTACCTAATATGCCTAATAGGATAAAGACAAGACCTCCTACTGAGTGATTCTGATGACGCATGATCCACATAATGCTCTGTATAATGTTTCTTGCAGGAAATGAATCAAAAATACATATAATGCAAAACATTTATTATGCACATACAAGAGAGCATAAATAAGAGAGGGAAACTTCTTAATACCGCACGTGCCATTTGAATTCCTGGTCGGGCTATTTTTAGCATCCACGTACAAACAATTTTTGCCATACCCTACTCCTGTGCGTCAAAAATTGTGTGCTTTATCCAAGCCTGGAAGTAGCAAAAGCATGTAAAGATTTTTTGGGAAAAACATAAACTTCACATCTTTTTGAGTGTTCAACAGTCTCAGTCGTGTTTTATCAGAGAACAGAACATAGCCAATCCTGATCTTTTTGCTTTATCTAATAGATTTTGTTGAAAAAAGTGAGAAAAATTGACAAAAGTGAGAAAAATCGACAAAAGTATTTTGTTTTTGAGCGCACACACACATGTCCATGCCATCAAAAAATTAAAAACCAAACAAATTTGGATGCTAAAAATAGCCCAACCAGGAATTCACATGGCGCGTGTGGTATTAAGAAGTTACCCTCTCTTATTTATGCTCTCTTGGCACATATTAACTTTAGATCTGTATTTTTTATAGAAAATTCCAAAGGAGCCGTCTGCAAAAGTGTTATATGACTATGAACCAAAAGAGCCAGGGTTAGTATTTATAGGATGTGCAATATAATTTGAAAATCAGTCATGATCTAAAGGCGCATAAAATACAAGCAACAAAATCGTGCAACTTGCAATGCAACAATATGTTGTGCAACAAGTTGCATGGTTTTGTTGCTCGTATTTCTGCACCTTGAGCAAGTTATTATAAGAAGCCGCTACATGTGATGATGATTCTTCCTTGAACTTGACCAACAAAAGCATTATTGCAGGTTGTGCAAGATGTTTGTTTGTAGCATGCATGCACACAACTTGTCTAGAAAAGTAGAACTACCTTATACTTTCTGCAATTTGCAACAATTTTCTATGGGAGACAAGTTGCGACACCAGTTGCACTGAGTAAAAAAATGTCCTGCAACTTGCAGTAATTTAGAACTCAACTCAAGGCCTTAGAGCTTGATTCTACTTCTGTAATATTGCATGCAACTGCTGCAGTTGTATGCATACCAATTATGTAGTTGCATAAATGGTTCTCACATAGTAATAGACCAAATCAGCTAATTTGTTGCATTGTAGGTACATTTCTACCCAATTCAAAACCTTTGAGAATAAGAACTTTTGTTTCAAAAATTCCATTTCATTTTGACCAGATATAGGAATACCAAAGGCAAAGAATCTTATGCCCTACTAAAAAAAATGAGTTGGGTGAAAACAAGAATAGCAACACGTTAGCCAATTTGGTATGTGCTTGTTGCATGAAGAGGATAAAGTTAATTTTGTAATATTCTTTTTCAAAAGAGATTTAGCACTGACCAAAGGAGACTTTGTTGTCCTTGTAAGACAAGTGGATGAAAATTGGTATGAAGGGCAAGTGAAAGGCTCACAAGGTTTTCTGCCTTCTAATTATGTGGAAGTAAGTAACTTTTGGTTTTATATACTCAAGTTTCTGTGATATTTATTTATTTATAAACTTTGCCACAGCTAGGGTATATAGTTCAATATATAATAAATACTAGGTATTCAATCCATTCCAGAATATCCCATGCTATGCATTTCCTTAGTAAGCAGTACCAGAAAACCCAAGTGACAAGTGGGATATGGTGTGCCATAAGAAACATGCACCGTAGTGGCAGGGGCACCACCACATTTTTAGCCGAAAATGATTTTCTGTTTGGAGTTGCCTAAAGCTTTGACACAACTTTAATGCAATAAATATGCAATATTTGCCCCTTAAAACCTAGGCTCTGGAAAGCGCATTTCTGAGAGCCACAATTTGAAAATGTTTAGGGCCTGGAGGCATTCTCCTGGACCCCCTGATAACCCCACCCCCCACTTAAAACTATGCTCTGCAGTCCCTGGGAAAGCATTGTATAACTGATTATCCCACACTATTAAATGACGATTCTCTTACACATAGGTTATCAATCCATTACCATGTCTTGATGACAGCTACAATGATCCTGTTGCTAAAGCTCTCTATGATTTTGATGAGGTTCAAGAAGATGATGTTTTAACCTTTAAACAGGTATGTTAAGACCCTTTACACTATCAATTTTGTCACACGACTTGAGTCGCAATTTTTTTTGCAATTCCCCTGTTTAGGACTTATTTCTTGTAAAATTGCTGGCCGTTTACATGTGCAATTTCGGGGTCATGATAATATCGCTGTTGAAATTGCCACTTAAGTTGCACAACAAAATTGCTAATCTTATAATCAGTTTGATTAATTGGTGAATGAGCAAAGTTTTGATATTCCATTCTGTTATTCCTTCTCAGGGTGACATCATAAGTGTAACACGCCGGGTTGATGAAAACTGGTGCGAAGGCAAATTAGACAACAAGTGTGGAATATTCCCTATGAATTTTGTAGAGGTAAGAGTTCTGTGATGTAACAATCTACACCAGCCTAACAGCCCTCTTTACCTTGGGAGTGATGTTTTCCCATTTCAGACCACATGTCATTCTCTTGAGAATTAGATTCTTTGTTTGAGGTGTATCCATATTCATGTGTCTTCTCATGTTCAACTGTTAAACAAAGTAATGATACTCTAGAGAATGACACATGGTCTGAAATGGGATAACATGCCTTTGGTAGAGGTCTAAAACTTAAGAATCAGGAACAGCAAACATTGGGAAATATGAGACACCAAATAATAATAATAATAATAATAATAATAATAATAATAATAATAATAATAATAATGCAGAATGTGTGGCACATGTGAGGAAACTGTAGAACATATTATTTGTGCCTGCAGTAAACTTGCACAGATAGAGTACAAGCGTCGGCACGACACACTTGCTGGACTACTGCACTGGGAACTTTGCAAGAAATATGGATTACCATGTTGTGACAAATGGTATGAACATGATCCCGATAGTGTAATGCAGAACCATGAAGTGAAGTTGCTGTGGGACTTTACCATCCAGACAGATAGGATAATCCAGGCTAGGCGTCCGGATATAGTTCTGGTTGAGAAGGAATTGAACAAAACCTGGATTATCGATGTAGCTGTGCCTGCTGACAGAAGGATTGAAATCAAAGAGCTTGAGAAGATAGAAAAATACCAGGACCTTGCCAGAGAACTAAAAAAGATATGGAAAACAAAGGTCAAAGTAGTACCAGTAGTAGTGGGAAGTTTAGGCTCAGTGTCAAAGAGACTGAAGGAATATGTAACTATGTTAGACATAAGTAACAGGATAACAACACTTCAGAAATCCGCAATTTTAGGAACTGCCAGAATATTAAGGAAAGTCTTGGAACTTTAAGGAAAAAAAAAAAAAAAAAAGGGGGGGGGGGGGGATAAAAGAAAGAAAAAGAAAACGTCAAGCAGCATTGTAACAATAGGTTAAAGGTTTCGGTTAGGTTTTGAAATGTCAGTTTGAAGTCTTAGGTCTTGGGAAAAGACCCGACTAGTAATTTTACCAGGGAAAAATCATATTATGTAAAAATAATTTTTTTTCTGAGGTTAAAATAAAATAATAATAATAATAATAATAATAATAATAATAATAAATAATAATAATAATAATAATAATAATAATAATAATAATAATAATAATAAATAATAATAATAATAATAATAATAATAATAAATAATAATAATAATAATAATAATAATAATAATAATAATAATAATAATAAATAATAATAATAATAAATAATAATAATAATAATAATAATAATAATAATAAATAATAATAATAATAAATAATAATAATAATAATAATAATAATAATAATAATAATAATAATAATAATAAATAATAATAATAATAATAATAAATAATAATTATAATAATAATAATAATAATAATAATAATAATAAATAATAATAATAATAATAATAATAATAATAAATAATAATAATAATAATAATAATAATAATAATAATAATAATAATGGTTTATTCAATAGGATCCACTAGGTGGCTCTTCATCTTTTGAAAGCTAAATAAATTATAGAAAATTAAAAACTATTCATAATAAAAACTAATATATGCTTTATATCTTCATTCCAGTTTAATTCTGTGGCCAAAGCCGTCATTGAAAGTCTAGAAGTATCTAATAACTCTAACGAAAACATCTCTCCTCAAACATCTCAATCATCTCCACCATTATCATCATCATCATCATCATCAACCAACCAACCAACCGCCACAGGGGCTGCAGCACCACATCCAAAACCCATCCGAAAATCCAAGATATTAAATAGGGACAAAGTTCCCAAGAGACACACAATACATGGACTGGAAGAAAGAGAGCAAAACTCGAATATAGCAAGAGTTCCGAGTAGACATTCAGTAGAAATTACCTCGTCTGAGAGACTCGAAGAAGCATATGGAGAAAACAGCACAGCACATGCTGGGAGTAGAGCTCCACAGGTTGCTGTACCAACAGCAGCAAGAGCTATGAGACCTTCAGAAAGAACTACAGTGGGAGGAGGAGATCTTATTGATTTTCGTGGTGAATTGAGAACAAGAGGGGTGCCACAGGCCCCCCTTAACCAAACATTGCAAAACCACAGCGAACCCAATGTGCCGCCTGCTTCGAGTAATGTTTCATCTGGACAGACAAGACCTAATTCTGAGGAACTGGGAAAAGAGTTGTAAGTGTATAACAATCTATGAAACGATTTTATCTTCTTGGGAAATGGTTTGTTTTTGGATGAGAAAAAAAATAAGAAACTCTGTCCCAGTCCCTTAATGTCTGAGTATGGGTTACGGTTTTTTCACTGTTTGTTCTTGTTTCCTAGATATATCGCGCTGTATAATTACAGACCCCTAAAAGAAGACGAGATGGAGCTGAAAGCTGGAGAGAGTTACTTTGTTATCGAGAAATGCAAAGATGGTTGGTTCAAGGGATTTTCCCTGTCAAACAAAAAGCGAGGGGTTTTCCCTGGTAACTATGTTCGATTAGCTAGGTAGGTATTGATGCCTTTCGTCTTTTTTTGGTATTATTATTTTATCGAACCCCAAAACAACCTCTGGGCTTATCTAAGTCATGGTATGGCTAACTTACAGATCGAGTTGGAATTTAGCGTGCAGGGTTTGCGGCGGGAGGAAAACTGGAGAACCCGGACAAACACCCTTGAATCATGGGAAACATGGCGGTTGTGGTGTCACATTCGGATTCAGATTGCTATAAGTTTAAAATCTTCATAACGTGCTGCATTTTTCACAGTTTATGCATTTTTTTTCTTTTGTAGCATTCACAATTTGCTAACAAAATCACGAAGCAATAGCAACAGTCAGCCAGCACCCTTACCAAGCCCGCGACAGTATCCTCGACACGTCAACAATGGTGGGACATCTTCCGCGAGACCTAACTATCATCGTTCAGAATCCGCCCCAGACTTTAATGGACGATCAAATGTACATAACGAGAGATTAGTAGTTAACTTAGGCAATGATGTTGAGGTTAATGGACTTGGTGCAGTACAAAATAATGGTATGAGAAGACCTTTGTTACCGCCACCACCAGAATCAAAGACGGTAAGGAAACGGCAGTGACTGTCCAGTGTACCTCTTTAAACTAGCCCCCACTCCCCGCGCGTCCATGCCAAGTTATGGAAAAAACCCGACTCGACTGAGTTAGGAGGGAAAAGAGGAACTGTTAACAGTCTACCATTTTTATAACTGGAAAGATACCTCCGTACCATTTTTCTTTTTTGGACGCTTTAGTTTTTAATTGATAGCAAGGAAAGTCGTCTCTAAGGACAAAAATAATAGTACGCGATATAGTACAATATAGTTTTGGTGGACGTAAATCAAAGTGTTTCCATGACAATGTCGGAAAAACACAAAGTTTTCAAGGGCACGTGCCTATGGAATGTCATGGAAACGCCTTGATTGACGTCCACCAAAACCTACTTTGTCGCACGTCGGTGCGATTGACTGGCAACTGTAAGCGAAGTTTTTTTTTAATTTAAACATTTTTTCTCTGTGGTCTCTTCAAGAACTCAGTGAAGTTTTAGATTTCGATAAAATTTCTTATCTTATCGGTTAATTTTGTAGGGTGGATTTTGGAAGAAATTGAAGCCCAAGAAGAAAGAAAGATCAAGGCCACCTCCCCCTCTTCCTCTACCTCCTCCATACACACGGTAAGAACGACCTATATGATTCTCGTATCAGTGGAGTATAGCTACTATCATGAGTTATAAACCATTCCTGATTGTGAACTCGGTAGAAACGACCATGGCCAGTGTCAAACAAATCTTTGGCCCTCGTTGATCACTGTTTTCATTGCTGCGTGGTAATCGAGACTGACAAACTCTCGCAGCCGAGTCAATCAAAAAAAATCGTTAGAACATGTTACAGCACGACGCGCAAAAGTATGGTTCAGACAGTTTCACATCAAATGTGTCAGTTTAACATACAAAATCCTGTGCATAGAAGTATGCGAATACATTAAATATGGTCATACTTTTGCACGTCGCACTGTAAAGGCGCGATTACATGGAGCAATTTTCTCTGCAACTTGTGTCGCAACGGCATTGCGAGACAAGTTGCATGGAGCATTGCAGCGTGTAACCTACAGTGCAATTTGAAAAATGTTGCGAGACAAGTTGCAGCAATCGTTGCGAAAAGTAGAATTCGTTTCTACTTTCGGCAACGATTGCGTCTCCGTTGCACCTAGTAAACCCTCTTGCAACTTGTGTCGCAACGCTTTTGCGAGACAAGTTGCAGAGAAAATTGCTTCGTGTAATCGCGCCTTACAGGTACTGTTAGTGATGGAGTTGAAATTAAGGGTATATATTATTTTTGTGTACCGCGAGATTAACATGAAATATTAACTAGTTATTTGTCTTTTTGATACATTTAGAGACGTACCTAGTGGACATACTCAGGTTAATTTGCCATCAAGTTCAAGTCGATCGATGCCAGGGACCACCCCTCCCCCTCCCTACTCAAGTCAGCCTCCATCTAGACAGGTCAGTAATTTGATGATTTATAGCCTTCTTCGCTTTGACCTCTCTTAATCTAATTACTCCAGCGTTCGTTCTACTCCTTAAACTTCTTGAAAACTCCTTGAACTTATACTCTAATTGAGCACAACTTAGCAAGTCGATCTAATTCTTACAAAGCTTGTTCACTTTTTTAACACAATTCAGGTGAGTTCGCGTGAGAACGTCCTCTACGCCATAGTAACTCGGCTGATAATACTCCTTGAAGAATTGTTTTTGAACCCTTGAACACCTCGAATTTTTCTGCAATAGAGACTTTGCACCATCACGTGGTGGCAGCCATGACAGGAGTCAGGAACAATGGAGTCTTTCCCCTGGGAAACTGAATTCTTTCTCACGTAAATCAGATTAGACCAGATTCAATTGTTCCTGCCTCCTGTCATGGCTGCCATCACGTAATGGTGCAAAGCCTCTATTTTAGTTTTATTTCTCAACACAAACCCTGTTACTCGTACAAGGGAGAATAGAGTGGAAAACGATACGGCAAATTCAAAGCTGTACTGTATCTTGCCGTAGCCCTAACTAATAACCGGAAGACAATGGGAAACCATTTCAATGTTAAGCCTGGTTCACACTAGCGACGCAAGCATAAGCATAAGGTCCAGATAGTAGCCTTTCATGGTTAGTTAACCCCTTGATATAGTTTGCTTCGTTAGTATGAACCAGGCTTTACGGCATGTCATTCCGTGTACCTGCTGGCGTGTACGTGCTGTCAGGTCTCGTTGCGTAATGCATTGCGTGACAACTAACTAAAACCGGCTGCGGGGAGACCAGGGAGATAAGACAGTTAACTGTCACAACTAACGATCGGATTTCGGATGCAAAAAAAGACAAAATTACTCATGAATTAATAATTAAATTTGATATTAATGATTTTCTCCCTTCTCCCATTTTGTGATGGCTCTCCCTGCCTATTTTTTTTAGTTGTTTCTCCCTCCTCTCTGTCTTCCATTTTAAGCTGTTTCTCCCTCCTCCCTGATCCGTTCCTCTCCCCTTAAAAAAGTACCCCTACTAAAAGTACTCTATGTCTGTGAATCGAAGGCAGCTAGTAAAGCAAATGAAAGGAAGGATGAACCTATCTATGACATGACGTGGACACGAATTCTTATTCTCATTTCCTGTAGAAATTCCAGTACATTTCTTTTATGTAATTTTAGATGAGAAGAATAAGTAACTGTTGTAGTTTTAGTTAGCTTCCTAGTAATACCTTCTTTCCATTTTAGGTCCTCAGGCAGCCTGTGAGACCCCATCATCAGAGACAAGAAAACGTTCCTCCTCGAGAAAGGTATCATATGCAATAGCCTACTCTGTCGGCTTATCCTAACCTAACCTAACCCGGCTACTCTATTATATGTACCTTGTCCTATCCTACTGTCCCTTCTTTTCCTATTCCTGCCCTCTCCTACCAAGCCATGATGCATTGTACCCTCCCCATCCCATTCTACACTACTCATCCCTACCCTATCCTACCCTACTCTGCCCTGCCCTGCCCTGCCCTGCCCTGCCCTGCCCTGCCCTGCCCTGCCCTGCCCTGCCCTGCCCTGCCCTGCCCTGCCCTGCCCTGCCCTGCCCTGCCCTGCCCTGCCCTGCCCTGCCCTGCCCTGCCCTGCCCTGCCCTGCCCTGCCCTGCCCTGCCCTGCCCTGCCCTGCCCTGCCCTGCCCTGCCCTGCCCTGCCCTGCCCTGCCCTGCCCTGCCCTGCCCTGCCCTGCCCTGCCCTGCCCTGCCCTGCCCTGCCCTGCCCTGCCCTGCCCTGCCCTGCCCTGCCCTGCCCTGCCCTGCCCTGCCCTGCCCTGCCCTGCCCTGCCCTGCCCTGCCCTGCCCTGCCCTGCCCTGCCCTGCCCTGCCCTGCCCTGCCCTGCCCTGCCCTGCCCTGCCCTGCCCTGCCCTGCCCTGCCCTGCCCTGCCCTGCCCTGCCCTGCCCTGCCCTGCCCTGCCCTGCCCTGCCCTGCCCTGCCCTGCCCTGCCCTGCCCTGCCCTGCCCTGCCCTGCCCTGCCCTGCCCTGCCCTGCCCTGCCCTGCCCTGCCCTGCCCTGCCCTGCCCTGCCCTGCCCTGCCCTGCCCTGCCCTGCCCTGCCCTGCCCTGCCCTGCCCTGCCCTGCCCTGCCCTGCCCTGCCCTATTTACTGCCTCCATCATCATAGTACTATTGCTTCACAAAATATAATAATCATGTTATTTCTATATCAGATTCCGTTCCATTATGCCCTACCCTCCTCAAAGTGATGCAGAATTAGAACTACGAGTAGGTGATATTATCTACGTGAGTAAAAAGAGACAGGATGGCTGGTACAAGGGCACGCTGGAACGCAATGGAAAAACTGGACTTTTTCCAGGCTGCTTCTCTGAAAAATTTTAATGAATTCTTCTACAAATACTTAAAAATCTAAAAAAAATTTAAGGTTAGTTGTCATGTAGAGCTTAAGGAGGAAAATTCATATTTTCAAAAAAACAATATACATGCAATACAAATGAATATAAAAATAATAAGACAGATTATACATCGGAAACCTTTTGCTCAGTTGCATCGAAATGTTCCTACAACATTTAAGAATTTTGTTTAAAGTACAATACAAATGTTACATGAGACGATTTGCAACGACGATTTCAGTTTCGCGCAACGCCGCAAAAAATCCGTCATTTTGAGTTACGAGGTTCTGATTAAAAACCGCTCACAACGTGTTGGCGAAGTTGAAATTACGCTCAAAATCGTTCCCTCTGCCATGTTACACGATATTAACCTTTCGCGCAATAGCGTTGCGCGAGAAATCGTCGTTACAAATCGTGTCGTGTAAAATCGCCTTTAAGCGGCCAACCTTTGTTTAGCGGCGCCGGCCGCTTGCGATTCCCTGAGGATGGCCGCATAATAGAGTTTCTATAACTGTATTTCCACAGGGAGCCCAAAGGTGAAAATATGGGCTCCCTGTGGTATTTCCAACTTTGTGAAACTGGGGTTCATAGACCCCTTTGGAAATTAACTTGGATGTGAGGCAGGAAAATACGAAAGAATTCACACTTTTTGTAGATTGAATTTGTACCAACTATTTTGTATTTCCATGTTAGTCTTGTATCCAAGATAATTTTGGAAGGAATATAAAAAAAGGTTTCGAGGCTTCAATGTTAATCACACATAAAAATGATGGAAAGAGATTGTTTGGAAACGGCGTTTGAACCGGGCCTTAGTGAGCATCAAATCGGCCAGTCTAACAAGCAATAAGAGATTTACTAAATGTTTTAAATAAACTTCGATGTTTCTCAAAAGTAGTATTTTAAGTATTTTTTTTTAAGTAAGATTTTCGTGTAAATAAGGAGAATTGAGCATCGGCAATAAAAACGCGCGCTTTGATTGGTTAAAACCCTGATCACGTGATGGGATTTTAAAGGGAAAATCATATTTTATAGTGAATGAATAAGAAAGAGTCTGTTTGTGGATTCAGGGTCAGAACTGAACAATAAGTCACGAAAAACTGCCTTAAAGCTATTCATTCTCCGCCCCTTTTCCCTCCTTTCCCAAGTACCTCATCGTCGTTTTGAATGAACATTAGTACCTCTGCCTAGATCAGATAAAAATAACATTAAAAAGAAAACCCAAGCAGGCCTGGGTATATTATGCGGTCAGATGATATTTTAGGATGTCTGTATTATTTACTGGATATGGTAGCCTGCGTTGGTCGGTGGTCTCCTGTGTTGCGAAGAAGACAGGTGGAAAGGGGCAACACCGCAGACCGCCGACCAACGCAGGCTATGAAATGGACTAACGAAAAATGAAATAATAAGCGAAACGAAGATAACGGACAAACGGTGGAACTTTTGCGCGCAACGTTACACGCATCCACTAAATCGTATAATCACGACTTCCTACGTTGCTGGTAGGAACTTGGTTTTTTTCCAGCCAATCAAATTTAATTATTTTGGTGTACCGCTGGCCAGAATTGGGTTGCTTTTCCTGATATCGTAGTTTTCTTCTTCGTGTGACATATCTGTACAATCTCGTTTCGCGCAACAGTTGAACAGTTTGTCCGGGTCTTCACAGATTATTTGTCGAGATCAGGACCTCAGCGGATAAGACTGGATAACTAGTAGCGTTCTAGCTACTTAACCAATGTTTTAATACGAACAATGATATATAGCTAAGATTGATGAAGTGAATAAAAATATTGTTGGCGGTATTCTTTGTGTTTGTCCTATCGATATTATTCTTCCTTTCTCTCTTTCTCCGCTTTTGACTTTGAGCAAAACGGTTGGAACTGATACACCGTTTACTACTGATATATTAGTGTCAATCGTATTTGACTCTCAACTCTATGGTGATGACGATCTTAGCTGGCTGGCTTTGCAAGCAAGCCACAATTCAGCATCAATTGCGCCTGCGTAATGGATAAAGGAGAAGGAAGAACGGAAGAGCCCTCCGACTCCACCCCAACCCCCACCCCTTCCACCTCCCCCTGAGTCGCTACGTAGGCACTTGTGATCCTAATTTCAATTGGGCTGCCTGTGCTTTTTTTCAGCGCGCGCGTGAACTGATACGGAGACGAAGGACTTTGCGATAGTCTAGCTAAAAAGATGATCGACCTCCAACAAATACGGAACCTGCGTTGCTTCAGAGTGTGCGCAGACCGCCAAGTATTGCAGGCTACCAAATTCGAATAATGCTTCTGGTATCTTCATGGAAGAGATCGTACCACATCAACTATCACTCGTTGGACACGTGTACGACACGTGTACGTACTGCACGCGAGTGTCCACGTGAGGTGACTCCTACATTCAAGCCAGCCGGAAATTAAATTAAAAATTGATTGTACACTCTAAATAAATTACTCTATAAATAAAGGTTTCATACGTTAAGCCTCTTAAAAGAAAACGAAGAAGTTACTGTCATTCAAAATCAGGATGAATAATTTACAAAAACAGTCTATGTGCGTGTCTGTGTCTCTCTCTCTCCTCTTGTGGCTTGTACCCCAGGATATAAATTATTCTTTATACTATGAATTACGATACATCTGATCTGACGCTTGAGACTGGCCTTGAGACATGCCGGGCCTACCTGAAATGCCTTCGTTTTTCATTCAGTTTTCCAACATTTTTTCTTGCCAGTTCTTCAAAAAATGATATCATTTTAAAGTTTAGTTTTAATGACTGAAAATTAAGCCACAAGGAATTCCAAAAATCCCTGAATATATAGGATATTTTGTTTTGCGTGACTCCAGAGCACTAAGCTCGATTACACTTTGTCCATAGTGACATTTTTGACAGCAGCTACTTATAATCCCCATTGACAGTGTTTTTCTATGACATAACGAATGCCATCCAGGATCCTGGTTGTTAAACTGGTCGAGTGAGTAGAGTACGCGATGGCGCAAGGACTAGACATTGATATCCAAGATGTTCAAGGTCTTGAAATAATTTCCCATCAAGACGAGGGTGGCCAAGACATGAGTATCCAAGAATCCAACCAAGAACTAGAAGTAGTCGAAAATGAAGAGAATTATTCAAAGCCGGCCGCGGTAACTAGACTCACTACCAAGCAACGATTTTGCTTTTCTGTTGGCCACATACAAAATGATCTCCAGGCTTATGCAGCATTCAGTTATCTGTTAGTATTCTGGACTAAAGTCATAGGCCTTTCGAACTCAAGCACTGGGATCATTTTCCTCGTGGCGCAAGTTACAGACGGAATACTCAGCCCTGCTATAGGTTACGCATGCGACCGCTACAACTTTCCCGTGTTATCGAGGTTTGGCAAACGAAAGGCATGGCACATGTTTGGTACGATCATACTACTGATCTTTTCCCCATTTCTTTTTGTGAGATGTCTTCTTTGCGAAGTGACCTCTTCGGATAACGAGACGGTAGCTATAATACACTACTCGATGATTGTCATTGCTATTCATTTTGGATTTGCCGCAGTTCAAATAAGTCATTTGGCACTCTTGCCGGACATTGCTAAGAAGCCGAACGACTTCGTGCGCCTCAACTCCTCCAGGTATTTCCAGACTTATTTAAATCGATAGTTATTCGTGCTATTATAGTTTTTTTTTGTTGCATTGCAAGCACAATCCATGGGTCAGGCTGAGGGGTATCTCAGTGATACCTGACTCATAGTATTTTCAAGGTCAAAATTGTGCTTATGCTGTGCGGGAAGTTTTGCATCGTGTAAATCAACTCTACAACTTGCTACGACTTTTTCTTGTTGTACACAACAGTTGCGAGGTTGACTTACACGACGCAATTCGTGTCATAAGCGTTACGTAACAGATTGCATGCGATTAGAACCAAAAGGAGTTACATCGTGTTAATCGGCCTTCTAGTGAACTGTGCGCAATCAGTTCAAACATAGCGCGATTCAGTGTACGTATCGTCAAGTCATTGATTTGCGTTTGTGGCTCGAGAAGTCAACTTTTTATACATCGATCTAGATATATAAACACTGATAATTTTGTTGAGAGCGCCTCTCAACAGTGGCAGAGTGTCTTATCACTGAAGAGCGTTTCAATTCAAGTCTCTCCTTCCCCACACCGTTATATAAGCTTTACTGACGAAATGCAGATGTAAAATCATGCGTCTGTCTTCTCTTTTGCCCATCTATAGCTAGTATCTGCTGTATCTATCCTCAAGAAAATATTAAAATTTTACGATTTCGAAAACATGCCTTAACTCTCCACTCCCACTTCCCGCCCAATCCCTCACCCCCGTACGATCCTCACCTTAGGGACACTTTCATTGACATATTATCGATAGTAACCAGAATTACTAGACCTTACTAGTTTTGACGGGTTGTGAGTCAGTGCTGCCTTTGTAGCTAGTAATAAAACCCGAATAGTTGCGAAAAGTGCGAATAACGGCAAATACTAAATACTAAATAATATGATAATGAATATGAATATGAATGACTATTCGCGACTATTCGGGTTTTATCACGTACTAGCCCTGCCAATATTGTACGCACATTCCAAGCTGTCTATACAGCGTGCTGTGCTCATGCTGACTCCTCGACAGACTACATTTTGGTATCGGATTTTAGGTCTTTTTAATTACGTTTGCTAATCCGAGAAGGCTCCTGCTATGATAGACGCTTCTCGTACTACGGTTGATTTTTAATTTATTTATTAGATTCGCCATTTTGATACTAAGGTATATTTAAAGGAGAGACAAATGGCAGGATTATCGCAACAGCATAGCCAATTACTGCGGGCCCAAACAGAAAGGAAGAAAAAAAAAACACATTATACACAAAAATAACTAATTGAGAATAGTAGATTTCGTTATTTATATGAACGTAAAAGGGATAAAATTTGACCGTGCGATCAAATGGGGAAGATGCTAGCGATTTCTATCAACAACTGGCCAGGTTTCGTAAGTTGACTTGCATATGACGCACGTCTTCACGTCTAGAAACTTAGCTTTGGGCAAAGTTCCTTGGAATGTCGATAGTTATGGGCTCGGAGCGGCTGCTTTGTTCGCACTTTGTGGTAACATTTAGTTTAAATTGTTGGACGAATTCCGGTCTGAGATTAACCTTTTTGCCTTTATATACTTTTGATTTCGCTTGATGCCCGTTTTCGTCTCGTTTTTGTTCTTTTTTGCTCTGATCCTCTATTTATTCATGTAAGATAATGAGTACAGGAATCGAACCCGGCCGAGACTCCAAAGGTGAGAGGCGAGTGCACTACTACTCTACACTAGTCTTGACTCTAGCCTGCGTAGCGGCGCATTTTGGGTTTCTACCCAGTCTCCCTCTCTCGCTCCCCACCCCCTCCCCCAAAAACTCCAAAAATGCGCCGCTACGCAGGCTATCTTGACTCAGGTTGGCACAGAGGTTACGCGTGACGCGTGACACGTGATTAGGCCGCCGATCCCTAACATGCTGACGAGTGAGTTGTGATTCTATATTTTCAGAACCACATGGACATTCATCAGTGGCATGTTTGTCTATGGAATGACATGGCTCCTCCTTGGGGAAAGCAGTGGAGAGACGTTGTCCTTCAAGCAATGGAAAGAATTTATGGTAATAAACGCTTAAGTTTTAATGAATAGCCTCTATCTTGGAGGGCCTGGCCGGAATACATTCCCCTTACACGTGACCTGTATGCTTGATGGTTCCCACTCCCCTTAGTTACCGTTGCTATGTCCAACAACTGCTCAACAATTTTATCAGAATCTTAAACTATGATCACGGAAAATTGATTATAAATTGCTTCAATTCTTCATTTTCCTGCTGTGAAAAAAAGTTTGCCTCGTAGTCCTTGTAGTACTCTTTAACTGAACAGATACTGTGTAGTTGTTTGTGGACAAGATTTTACGGATTCCATTGGGAAAACTGCTGCAATGGTGATTGGTTCGCTGTTGTCTGAGTCGGAACCATGAAATCCTTCCTCACATACCATATGCATTACTCAAGCCTTGTCTCTGCTTTGCCATCACAATAGACTTGTCAGTTTTTAGCTGGGGTGGTTTGTTTTCCCCTTTCTGAATAAGACTCTTAATTTAACTCGTATCTATTTTCATGTGTCTTCTCATGCGCAACCATTAAGCAAAGAAATGATACTCTAGGGAATGACACGTGGTCTGAAATGGGAAAACATTACGCCTAATTGGTAAAAAGGTCTATTCGAATCCAGGTTTCCGCTCGTTTATTAGAACATGGCGAATAGATGGTTTGCATGATGGCGTCTTCTATTACCACTACCAAAATGCTTCATGAATTTGATCGTTGATTCAAATACCTCGACTTAAAACAATAGCCCACTTTCGATATGAAGACGAGGCTTCGGGGAAACAATGGAGTAATCCTAATGTATTCTTTTGTTTCCCCGGAGCCTCGCCTTGAATTGCTTTGTGCGCGATCACTCAACCAGAATATCGAAAGTGGCCTATTGTTTGAAGGCAATGCATGGAATTAAACTGTAATATCTGTCCCCTCAAAAACGCTGAAGAAAGAAAAGAAAAGGAAAGGAAAAGGAGAAAAGGCTATTTTGGAGATTCTTTTGGACATTATTATAATTCTCAATTTCTGTTATTTTTATCGCTACAGGGACATTGTTATATTATCTATCACTCCTTTTCTTTCAAGAGGGGTCACGGACACCCTAGGACCCCCTAGATACGACCCTGCCTATAATCTCATTCTATACTGTTCTTATCGTAGCCATTACTAACATGCATATTTGTACTCTGATCGCACGTAGTATCTTGGTTTTATTATCATCGTTGTGGGATTTACGTTCACTGTCGTATTCCACATTGGTGTGAACGAAAACAGGATAAAAAACAGTAAAGAGAGCACCAGAAGCACTAAAGGTAAGCAGCGGATTATCTTGTATCCGAGTGTTTTGACATGGAAAATACTGGAGGGCAGAAGCGTAAAGGCATTTCTTGAAATCATTGTATTAAGCCATCTATTAAGAGGGTCCTGAAAGGGAGGGGGGGGGGGGGGGGTGGGGTCCTTATCCCTTTACCAGTCCCAGTGCATGCTGAACGTTTTTCCCCCACTTCAAATCGACGATCAATACTGTCTCTCCCCCTGATGCCTGTTCCGGCCCTTTGCTTGGGCGTTTTTCTTTTATGTCCTCTTATGTCACCGAGACTATCCAGGATTGGTTCGAGCCAATTTGAGACGAGTGTATAAAATGGACTGTACATCATTGTGCTGGCTGACACTGCTAGATCTTTGGTTTAGGACCGAAATTTCTAACTTTGCCTTTCTTTTTCTCTTTCTGTCTATCTATCTCTAGTGAAAGAATCCAGATGCAACATTGGATACAGAGAAGACGAATCAAATCCCAGTAAAGCGGAAACTGAAAATAAGACAGAATGTTCGCAAGACTCGGAAGTGATTGCTCAAAACGAACTGAAAGAGGTCACAGAGAACAACCAAGATTTGCAGATAAACAGCAACAACAACAACAACAACAACAACAATAACAACAACAACAAGAGAACGATAGCCGACGCCGCTCAAAGTGGGAATATAAAGATAACAAACTGGTTTAAAACATCTGAGTTTTACATGGTAAATAAATATACACCTCCACTAGTTACCATAAGAAATAAGGGAATACGAAGATTGAGGGAGGATTTGGTTTAAAGATCCCTTCCACCTAACGTCAAAGCAGCTCAATTTGGAGGACAAAACAAAACAATTTCAATCTCCTGAGAATTGGAACTATTTGCTTTGTCCTCCAAATTGAGCTGCATTCCGAAGTGTTGCAAAGGGTACGGTCTATCACTGTCGTGTTCAAGCCGACGCGCGAAATTTAAAACGGTTAAGCCAACGACTGAAAACGCTGTAACCAGTACTCAGTTTCCTATATGGCATCTTTCCATGAAATAAGATAATTGCTTGTTATAATTGATGAACTATTTGCAGAGGATATGTTTTATTGTTCTGTGATAGTTTTTACGGTCTAAAAACGTCGAAAAACTCGATTTACAATACGATAAACATGGCAACTGAGTTTGACTTGGTTGACATGAACAATGCGACTCTTACACATTCCTTATCGTTCAGTGCTTTTATACGGGAAGAAAGTACTTCCATGCCCTAAGTTTTATGCTTTAAGTCAAATAAGGAAAGGTTTATCTCACCGTGTTTTTATAGCAGCAGCAGTGGACATATTATCGTCTTGTTCTTGGTTGTTCACATGCACTTGTAGCCGTCCTCCATGATCCAAAAGCTTACAAACAACATGATGAACTGAGTAAAAAAAACGGCTAAAAATTTACTCACACACTAGTTTATATTAAAGAATACGTTTTTAACCTTTTTAACCTTCAGGAAGTATACACAGAAGTTTTTAACACCAAAAATGAAAGAGAATTTAACGTTTTCTAGATCAAAACCTACCTGTTTGAACGCTGCGACGTGAGGCGGACACGTGTGATAGAGGGCAAGATCCTAATGCTAATTAGGATAGCATAAGTGCAATTTTTACTTCCGGTAGCCGTTTTCCAAGGCTACTTATATTTTTGACTAATGGTCACCCTTTGGTTTTGTAGGTGGCGTTCATCTACATGTGTTCGAGGGTTGTCGTCAATATATCCAATTCATACTTTCCTTTGTACTTGGTGGATGCTTTGGGTTTTGAGAAGGTAAATTTAGGGGCAGAGTCAAAATAGGGCTCCAAATAGTCCCCTTCACAGTTCCCTGCGCCATCTTGAAAGGTAGCAGTGCCTTGGCATTAGGGCGAGACGAACAGTGAGCTTGCAATGATAGAGGCATGTGAATAATTGTTTAAGTCAGGGTTAAAAAAGGTCTCTATCATTGCAAGGTCACCTCATGTCTCGCTTCAATGCAAAGGCACGCGATTACCTTTCAAGATGGCGCAGGGAACTATGAATTAAAATCATGATACACCCATAACAGTAAATAAGTCCACTCATAAATAATTCCATTCTTGTTCCCATCTAGGAAGCCATTGCATACTTCCCGCTCCTGGTCCTCGTATCATCAGCATTATTTAGTTTCGTAGCGAGGAAGATAAGCTCTCGCTGGGGAACCAAAGTAGCTTACAGTGTAGCCGCGCTAATGGCAATAGCAGCCTTTCTATGGCTTCACTTGCAACCAATCGACAGCAAGAATGCCATATATGGTGCGTCGACCCTGATGGGAGGAGGAGCGTCCATGATGTTAATTACTGCACTGACCATAACTTCAGTTATGATAAACCGAGTGGATAAGGTATCTAATTATACTGATAGATATAGTCCAGCAATATTGTGCTCGAATTGTGTATTTTTGGTTAAAAGCACCAAACTTGGCGCGATATGATAGCATAAGACAAGCCAATTGATTTTAGCTATGGGCCCACCTCGATTCCATTCAGGGAGATGCAAATTTGGGAGGGCAAAAATTATTGCAATTTTTTTAATTTTGTTATATCTTATCAAATTAGCACACCAGAATTACATTAAAAAAAAAACTTATATACTTTAAGCTCTACATATCTGGAAAGTAGTCACCACAACAACGGTGACCCCCATTTTTTATTTGCTCATGGAACTTCTATGATGGTTTTATTTCGCCATGCGAAGTTTGAAGAAAAAAACATGGGAAACTTTTTTGCTCGCGAACGTCCTTAAGGCAGGATGATCCGCTCTCGCCTCGTCTCGTATCCTGGCGATAGCGGGAGGTCCGGGAGGCGGTTAGCGTCGGCTTAAGCTGAGCACATCACTTATAAGTTAAGGTGCTGTTACACTAGGCAAAACAAATTCCTTGCAAATTGTCGCGCAATTTCGTTGCGCAATAAAAACAGAGCGTTGCAGTCGCATTATTACACCAAGCAATGTTTCATGTAATGGTCTGCGGTGATATGAATAATTTAAGTTGCAGAGTGAATATTGCTCGTATTACCACCCTGTACAACAGCAAAATTTTGTTGCGCGACTTCATTGCAGATTGAGAAGAAGCTCTTTCTAGACTTTCTACTCTCTGCAACAATGAAAATTTGTTGCGCGCGGTGTGCGCTCTGCAACTTGCACGATTTTGTTGCTCGTATTTCCGCGCCTGTACGCGCGATGGATATCATTGGCTGTCATAGCAAATCGTTGCTAGACAAGTTGCAGGACTGACCCTTGCGTTACACTAGGTAATAATGTCTCGCAATTTTGTTTCGAAAAGTAGAACTCAGTTCTACTTCTCGCAACGGTTGTGACAACAAATTCGCAAAACAAGTTCCTAGGAAAATTGCTTAAGGTGTAAACTGCACCATTTTTATCATATGTGGACTCAGTCCGTATGGTTTTGTTTCTAGGCAACAGGAGCATTTGTGTATGGGGTGATGGGCTTCACCGACAAAGTTGTAAATGGTGTTATTGTTGCAGTTATACAGAATTACTATCCAAGGACACAAGGGTAAGTAAACTGGGAATTGACTTCATTGATTTAAACTATTTAGAAAGAAAAGGTATTCGGTAAGGAATGGAAGAAAGAGAAAGAAAGAAAGAAAGGAATGGAAGAAAGAGAAAGAAAGAAAGAAAGAGAAAGAAAGAAAGAAAGAAAAAAAGAAGAAAGAATGAAAGAAAGAAAGAATGAAAGAAAGAAAGGAAGCAGAAAAAAGGGAATGCTGCTGGAACTGTATGACGTTTGTATTTTTTTAAACGTTTTTTAGCTCTTGGATCCATTTTTATCACAAATTAAAAGTAACGTATAACGATGAATTTTGCTGTTAATTTTCTGGTGTGTATTTTCCTTGACGTTATAGCTGCAGTGGTTGTGGACAGTACATACGTTTTGCATTTCCTCTTGTCACGGGTACTTCGGCACTACTGTCTCTAATAGCTTTAATTGTGCATCACTGGATAACCTCACACAAGAGAGGTATGTATTTAACGTGAAGTATAGATGTGTCGGGCACGGATCATAGAGTGCCTGCAAAGATATTCTCATATGGGATATTCTTATTGGGGAAAATTTAATGTCTGCCGGGGAGCAGCCAACGTTGACTAAAGCTAGGCCGGTTTACACTAGCGATTTTTGCTGCGATTTCTGTGGCGATTTTTGAAAAATATAATAAATTTTGTCTCATGTTTCCAAAGAGACATTTGCATATCCAGGTAATCTTGGTGTCCGGAATAAAACTTTACAAGTTAATCCTTTACCATTCTTGACTATGACCCAAATCGCCGCAAAATATCGCATCTAAGGCCTCTAAGAAATCGCGGGCCGGGCCTTAACCAATGCTAAATGTTTTTTTTTCCAGTTCATGATAGTCAAGCCAAGCCACCAAATATAGACAATCAAATATCTGTAATGGAAGCACAAGATTCCCACGATACGCGCTTGTGATCACTACCTGCACCTGCACGTCGAAGATGAACGTGACCTGAAGCAAGCTAGCTGATCGTTCTAGTTAACATGGGAACAGCAAAAAAGTGTGCCATTTATCATGTCTGATACATCACAATTCAGTATGAGGCAAGATTTTTTTTAAATGCCAAAAAATGAGTGTGTAATAAATTCAAAAGGACTTTTCTAGTTTGATTACGTCATAGTGACGTAAGGCGTATTGACGTCATTCTACTTAATCGTCTTCCCTGGTCCTTCACCTTGTCAAAATACCTTGTGCTAGTCTTGTGCTATCTTTTAAGTAAAATTTTCTTATACCCCTTTTTAAATTGTTGTACATATTCAATTTTTACTACTAAAAGTAATAAATCTTGCATGAAATATGTTTATTATATAATTTTTTTTTACAATTTTCTTTTATAAATAGCTGTACATAGGTTTCTCATGGTATAATGTACATTAACTAACTAATAAGAATTAATATAAAACAAATTTACATATTCACATCAAGTCCCTAAAACCTTACCATTCCATTATATTCACACTTTATCTCAAACTTTATCTCAAACTTTATCTCATCTGCTAATGATATAAGATACTGCACATTGTACAAATCTTACAAAACATTAATAAAGAATTACACTATCGATTCAGATGAGCTCGGCTTTTTTGGTAAAAAAAAACGTCTTACTACGTTGAAATGACTGAAATGTAAAATCCCCAATTTTAAAAATCTGTTCAAACTTTCATTATCTTTTCTAATAAATGACCTTTGAAAATTGCACTAAAATCTAAACCTATCTAAACTACTATTACAATGCAATATTTCATATAATTCATATATATGTATATTGTAGAGTTTTAGTAAAGGTATTAATGATTGTACAGCTAACTATGAGTACTTCCTTGGGCGATGAAGCTAAACACTATTGATTGATACTTTCATTACTTTTGCTTTATTTGTCTTGTTTCCTTCAGGAATCATCTGAAAACAGTTGATAAACTAAATATTAGTGACACAGTAATGCTTATTAAAATAATTGCTAGAAATAAAAACAGCAAACAGCTATTTCAAAAAAGGTTGGTGAAGGTTTTGTTGCATACAAAGCCTAATTGCACATTTTTCCAGCATATTTTCTTCTGTGCTGACATATATTTTTATATGAATATAATACATTTCAAGCATGGTATGCAGAGCTTTCAATAATATTTGGAGTAGACGGTCAATCTAAAAAAGTAGGGGTCCGTATCCCCCAAGGGGCCGTAACTTTATTTGGCAATGAATTAATTTTTTGTCAAAATAGCCGGCAGTTTAAGGTGAAGTATCCGGCGATAAACCGCCGGTAGCCGCCTTTTATTGAAAGCTCTGGGTATGCAACATGTAACAGAATGATTGAATAGTTTTCTTGACATTCACCACATATAAAAAGACTAATCTTTATTATCACAAATTTCTGAGACATATTTTCCCAGATCCATACCTTATTCGAGTTCTGAGTGATGGAGCGATCTTGTGAGTCTTCAGGTGACACCAAGAACATCTGGAAACAATGTTCGATTGTGACAACAGAATCACCAGTCTCCATGATGCTTATTCTTGCATCATTCAGTTCTGATTCAGATGCCTAAAACAAAACAAAAACTGCATATCACTACTGGAGTTCTAACATATTGATTACTTGTTGAAGTATCTATCATGCATATTTACACACGAAATCCATTTAACTAAATCCCTTTGAATTCATTTCTAACAAAAAAAAGACTAGTAAATTAAACTCATAAAGAAGGCATACCTTTGCCATTTCTTGTAGCACAATGGTAGCATCTGCCCAGTTGTCTGTTATAAAACTTATCTCATTGCTCAACAATGCTAGTGCAAGGGTAGATGGCTAGAATGAAAAAATATATATATGAGTACATGAGAATGCATCCTGACAGAAATAAAAAATACTTTTAACTTTGTAAAAAAGTTTACATTTCTGATATATCCTCATTTTATAAGAACTTTGATTACCCACCTTGAGGAATGTAAAATAGTGATTGCATAAGAGTTCCTCAAGTTTTAATGTGATGTGTTGGAGATGTTGCAAGACATTACAGTGATTCAGGTATCCCTTTGAAACACACAGTGCATGAAACTGAAAGAAAACCATATGTTCAACTCATTAGTACAAAAAAAACCTTTCAAATTGAAATTGTGAGGTTTTGTGGTTGGAGGAAAACCAAAGAACCTGAAGAAAATCCCTCAAATCAAGAGAGAAACTCGACAGAATAGATGAGAGCAAAGCATTAAAAACATTACATGCATGTTTATAAGGGCTAACTACAGTGTTTAGTTGACCAAGGATGGATTTAGATATTATTATGAGCTATGATATAAACCAACACAAGGTGCCATACAAGTTACATAGTTTATTACACAGGTATCCAAATCCTAGACTTACCACTTGAAGAAAGTGAAGTGGTGTGATGGCATTGAGATTCCAGCCCAATTTGTTTAGTATGATCCTTTCCATGCGCAGCAGGTCAGAAGGTGTACACTTTAAACCACTGACTGTTATCAAGTCACCTGCTGTTGGTATTGCCTGAAAAGGGATTTCATTATGGACAACTTTAAATATTTTGATTTCTATACCTACAAACTGTGTATTCTTATTACTAAGTTACCAGAAAGTGAAAGGGCTATGAATAATGCACATGTAATTATTCTAATAATTTACCAACCTCATCCTCTTCCACAATCTTTGCAGCTAAGAATAAACAGCTGATGGTGATACAAGGAAGATACTTTGGATTTGCCTACGGATGGAAGAAAAATATTTCCTGTTAATATAAACACAATATCCAACAAATTCTACACCATTTTTCCTTATTAATATTATTTATTATTGGTGGGATTGGGGGAGGAATTTCCTCCAAAAGATCAAATTTTTGATGCCATCCTAGCAACTGTGTGTATAATATATAAGATTCTTTAATATTCAGTACCTTGACGACAGTTAAGAATCGATCTAGAAGATTCACAGCCAGTGCAAATGTTTCTGGATGGAAGTGACAATGCCTGTTCAGGCGAAGGAGAAGAGAGACCATCTTGTTGCGATGGAAGAAACTGATTTCATCATAATCCTGCAAAAAATTCAATTCAAGAACAGGATACGTATTAGTATTACTATTTGACATTTCATAAACGTTACTTGATTGGTCATGAATAGATGAGTGTTGACATGTAACACTGCATTGGGTAAGGTACCATAGGTGACCTTCGAGCTTTATAGGCCAAATGTTAATACATTTACATATTTTAATAAGTTAGGAAGTTTAGGGAAAAAAATATCAAAGATCAAAGTAAAGAATTTAAAATTGTGAATAAACACCAGAATGAGGCTAGTCAGTACTCAGTTGACTGAACACATACGAATCTCTGTAATTTTGATTCCAAAAAGCTTTTTCAGAATTTTGTCTATGAGGATGAAACTTTCTAAGTCCACACATTTCTGCTTTCTCTTTATGTAGCGGTAGGTATTTATTAAAATAAGTCTTGATTTCTGAAATTCAATGGCCACTATATTTGCATAGGGTCTTTTAATGATCAACAATAAAGAGACCACTCCCTCTTCTAAATTGAAAACAATACCACAAGGGAAAATTCTAGTTCAAAGGTCAAACTGAAAACTAAAGTCCAAGGGTATATTGTCTGATAACATTCCCAAACAAATAGCCACAAAATGTATTTTTGATACCTTTCTTCCAGCCAAGCACTTCAGATTTGGTTGATATTTTTCTTCTCTCAGTAATCCATCTTCAAGAACAGCAATCAAGCGCTGTGCATTCAAACCGCCCGGGACCTTCATCTAAATTGGAATAATTTGTTCTCATTAATATTCATAAAGTGTTTTCAAACAATTTCTTTGGGAATAAATAGTCTTTCTATTTTTGTGATAATTTCTGTGTTTCTTATACCTGTAGTACTGTAGAAAGCTTTCTGCAGATAGGAATACCAGTGCAGCAATAACCCAGAGCTGTTCGTGGTTCGGTAATCATGAAACGAAAATATTGTTTCAGAACATGAACTGAATCGTAAAATTCTGAGGCAAACGTTATCCAAAATTCGAGATTTTTCTTATATACTAAGCTTTGAGGCTTTAAAAAATGTCCTCAATAAAAATCTTCAATTAGGATCATATTTCGCCATAGGTAGAAAAATTTTTCTAAGCTTATATTGTACAGCCAACGAAGTGGAACAATCCACACAAAAAAATCAGCTGTTTGATGCCCTTGTTAGGACAAAAATTATTTAGAACCAAACAATAAGTTCAAAACCTAATTTAAAGACTTTTTTGAGTCAAATATTCATTTTTATGGCTAAAGTTTCAGAGACGTGATGGAAATACTAAGTATATCTTCAGAACTAACGTCAGAAAGACATTAAATTTCATAATACTGTCATGTCCACGTACACGAAATAATCAAGTCACGGAAAGAGCATCTTAATATGCATAAAATAGAATTCTAGAAAATTCATTATGAGCCTAAATATCTCAGAAAAAGAGTACTTAGAAAGAAAGAAGTAGTAAGTGACAAACCAGTACTCCTGTAGTCATATCATGCGTCCAAAAAAGTACAAAAAAATATCGACTGTCAACAAGTAAACAAGATTTTAGCCCATCTTTGTTTCGTTTATGTACTGCGATTTGCGCTCCGAGGTCTTGTTAAACCGAAGATGCAAACTTTACTTCAATTTCGAAGAGCAGCTGTTCGGTTAAGCTACTGGTCTGTGTAGGTTAAGCAACAATTTCTTAGAACATAAACTAAATATCTGCGTTACGCCATACTTTAGGCGTATATATTTTATCAAGACAACTCGACAACCAACGGTTTACCGCGCCTAGCACAGCTCGCACAAAGAAAAGTGTTCTCCATTTATAAAGAAAACCAAATGCTTCAACGAAGAAATATTCCACTTAATAAAATACACATGAATATCATATAATACTAACAAGAAACGAGCTTGCATGAAGAAGGCAGAGGTAGAGATTTTTTACTTGACATTAGACCGCTCGGTATAAATAAAGCCCAAGTTTGCGACAAAGAAAATAATTTGGCGCCTAAAAAACTTACCTTTCCTAAGAAGCAAACAGCTCTACGAACACAACTTTCTTTCCTTAGAACTGTAAAGTTTTACTGTGAACCCATTTTGTTTTAGAGCGAAAGACGGAGGGTTTTCGAAAGAGCTAGAGCTCCATTATTTCTTTGACGCTAGCTAGCTGTGCCTTGACAGCGAAACTGTAAGGATGTAAACAAACAAAGGGACTCAACAAAAAAAATTTGGGCGCCAAAATGTTTTCAAATTTTACTCCAATCTGATTGGATAACCTTGAAAAAGCCTCTGCTGTGATTGGTTAGTATATTAATGTAATGACGTCAAAGGGCGTCTCGGGGGTTACCTCTGAGATTTTTAAGGAATGTCTCAAAAGTCGGAAATACGGGAATAAAGGCATTTCTTTCATTAATCTTCAAAAAATTACTCGTACTAATGCTATTCGCCGTTTATTCCTCGATTATTTTTGAACGAAAATAACAAAAAAACGATTAAGAACTGACCTTATGAGCTTATATTTTTGAGGCAAATCAAGGGCTTGTCAAGCAGCCTCTCATCACATGACTTAGATTAAGAAACACATGATTGCATACGAGGCTGTGATTGGCTAAGAGAGCCTGTCAATCCTCTTACCTTGGAATGTCATCATTGTACACAAAGCACTTTCTCTTTTCCTTCGTCGTCGACCATCTTTCAAAATTACTTGTCGAAGCTATTAAAACCTTCTTTTCTTGACCAACCAAGGTAAGAAAAACAAATATTCAGGAGGGGAATTTAGGAATGACTATTCTGTTTTATTTTAGACAATGTTTTTTTTATCAAAAGACCCCAAATTGAAGGAAAATTATGACATGAGAGCACTTCGTACCCCAAATTTTTTAGAATTTTGTATGATGTAACAGTGTTTACAGTTTATATTTTTCACTTTTGATGCAGTTAGCGGAGAAATCTCTCCCGATACTCTCCCGGGTCATGCAAAAGGAGGCAAGCTATGTGTTTTGTTCCAAGACTGAACACTGAAAGGCTTGCAAATGTTCTGGAAGAAAGTATTCGAAAAGAAAATGGCGAATTGCATCTTGCGACCAAGATCTTCCATACACTACAAATCAAGGTATTTTTACTTATAAATCGAAAGCAACATTATGTTTCGTTACATGAAGCATTAACTGAAATAATTTTGGGTTTTTCATTTTTGAATGATGGTCTCATGGGATATTTTAAGCTATTTAAAGGTTGGATTAGGACGTCAAGCAATCGTCATCAAATCTATGAATGTCATTATTCAAAATGGCGACTAAAGTCCCAAACTTGTACACCAAAGTGTATATTGTTCAAAAACTACAGAACGTTTATGTCAAAATAATTGCCAGTGGTTAGGGTTATCATTTCTTAAGTCCTTATTGCGGAAATATTAATCCGAACGAACGAACCCGCAAAAATGTTCCCCTTAAATGTTAAGGCGATGGCGTAATTATGTAAATTCGAACCTTTTATGTCGTCGTTGCTGGCTCTCTTCCATTCGTTGAAAATTTAATGGCCTCAGGGGTAAAAAAAATGCGTTATTGCAAGATTTTTTCCATCGATAAAATGAACGATTTTAAACTTCTTAGACCTTAATTATCTTTCTTTTATTTATAAACAACTTACTACGAGTATCGCGTAATATACACCGGTGTTTAACCAGTGTGTGCTTCTAATATTATGACAAAGTCCGCAACGGTTATTTTCATTCTTGTTATTGACTTGATAGTCTGAAATATTTCAACCATTAAATGGGTTAGAGGTTATAAAAGGTAGTGAAAAATGATCCTTTTTCCAGTAATGATATGGGGCCTGCTCTGAAACAATAAACAACCCTAAAGTGGAGCGCGTGCCGTAAGGTTATTCTATTGTACTACTATTATGCTGTTCCATTTCAAGAATTAGGCTAATATTTTAGGTTAATGTTCGGAAATAATTTTGTCAGCTTTGCCAGTTTATTTTCCCAGATTTCTGTGACTCAAAAGCTCATCCATCTGTCGAATGGATAGGGCTATTATGCTTTTATTAAAAATGTTTTGTTACTCGAAAACCCGCAGGAGTTCTTTATTTACATTGACTCTTCAGACTACATGTTGACCATATGGTAGACTATTGAACGGGTGTTAAGTATAATGAGAAAACATGTACCCCTTTTAAACCAGTTCCAAAGTGTAGTGCAATGGGGAATGCTATTATATGTATATAAATGAAAAAATGCCAGCATCAAAAAGAGAAATTTTGAGTTATAGTAGTAGTTAGATGCCTTTTGAGTGTTGTAATATATGGGTTACTAGAATAGATCACTTGTGTCACACGTGTCTTTTGAAATAATGGATTGTTGCCTTATTATTCAAAGTAGTATTAAACAAATATAATGTGGGAAAAGTTATCTAAAACCATACTGTCCAGTTTTGAAAAGCTTTGTCCAACTTGTTGATTAATTGTATTAATTATTACTTTTTGTTATCAGGGAACTGAAGTAACTCCATCACTTCATGATAAGACTATTCGTTGGATATGGCTTCTGAATCAAGACTTTGAATACCTTCCTGATACCTTCTCTCTCACTGTTAGCATTTTAGACAGATTCCTTTCATTGGTCAAGGTAAGAGAAGTCTTGTACTAGTTAAGTTATCCAAGATAATTGTACTTTATTTTAAATGGCCCAGTACAATTACAAATAGAAAGCCTTTATCAGCCTCAGCCCCTCCCTCTCTGCACTGCCCAGGGGTGTTTGGCTTCCCCACTTTTTGCTAATAAAGTTTCAAGTTCAGCCCCTGATTTTTAGTGTGTGATTACTGGTGCTCCTTTTTCAAATTTGAGCCCTCACCTTCAATGATTCCTCCTGGTCCTTACAAGAAACCTATTCTGTGGGAATTCATATTGCTTCTTCAGTAGTTATACATAGACTAGAAAAGTTGTTAATTTATATGACATTATTTTTCAGGTTAAACCAAAATACCTAAGATGTATTGCCATATCAGCATACTTCTTAGCTATCAAGACTATGGAGGAAGATGAGGTAAGTTAATGAATTGTTTAATGATATGAAGAACTGATATGAAATATAACCTGGTACTATTGACTGATTAGTACATTGAAATATTTATTGGCCATGGAACCGCTAGAGTAGAAGACAAACATGTGATTGACTGTGTCTTTCCTTTCTGTACTTGTAGAACATACCATCACTTACAGAGCTTGTAAGAGTGAGTGAGTGTGGCTGTTCTGCTTCTGATGTGCTTCGTATGGAGCGTATTATTCTGTCCAAGCTTCAGTGGAACCTCAACATTATCACTCCATTGTCATTTCTACATCTTGTAAGTATTGACTCTTGCCTGAATTAGATCTCTGCTGTAGAACTTTGTCACAAAGGAGCCATCTTTATTCCCACCAAAATTGAAGCCTTTGTTTCTGCTTGTGGCAAACTCATTCTGAAGCACTTTATGTGAGCCTAGACAGGCAAAAACATGGCTACAGCATGAGAAATCATTAGAGTAACAGTGTCCAGTGTCCCATAAAAAGCATGTTAACTATTTCTGTCTTTGTTATTCTATTCCACACAGTCTTACTCACAATTATATTACATATCACCTTGCATCCTGCAAATCTCTAATGTTTTTTATGTTTATCTCTTCAGTATAATGCCTTGGTATTTTCTGGTTATGGTTTCACCAAAAGTAACATGGCTCCTAATCAGCTCCTGAGCTCACTTACTGCAAAACTGGAGGACTGTCTTTGTAACTTTCAATTTACTCAGTTTAAGGTAAGAGATATACCCCAGTAAATATATAAATGTGGTGTTTTTCTGAAAACTAAAATAACTGTATTTTTTTAGGGTTCTGTGCTGGCCTTGGCTTTACTGAGCCAAGAACTGGAGAGCTTGTCTTCTAGGTGGTTTGCGACAATCCTCAAACTTCAAAAGCTGACCGACATTGATCTTGGAGACTTGATTAGATGTCGTGAGTTAATACTTGAGGTATTCAATCAAGAGTACCACATTGGATGTACCATTCCTTGGAAGAATAGAAAATCCAGGTCACCATACCAACATTCCCTTGCAACTATCTTCGAGTGTCAAGAAGATTCGCTAGCTTTTCCAGAACATTTGCAGCCATGCATTCCGACTTTACTTGTGGCAGATGCCGACAGCTACCCTGATTATCCACAACCACTGAGAGATGAACTTAAGAGACTTCACAGCATCGCTGTTGGGATTCTGAGTGATGAAGATTCTACTCCACAGACTAAGCGTCGTAGAGCAGAGATAGCAGTGGCATGTGGTCGTCAATCTCAACAGGGCTGTGGTGTCTGTACCAGTGAGGTTCATGCATTACAAGCAATTGCTTTGTAACAGTGTCAGTCTTGGAACAAACAACTGTGTTTCTGTTTCTGTGCCCCAAAAATAATTTATTTAGTTGTCTCTTAATTACTCTTTAGACACTTATAATTTGCTGTGAAGGACTCAAAAAACTTAAAAAGATTTGAAAAACCCCAAAATAATATTATAGTTACATTGGTATTTGTCTAGGGTAGCGTATTGTTTAGTTGAAAAGGTAGTTATTGTTTAATTCCAATTCTGTGTATTTTGGAATAATTTGTGACCTTTAGTGTTTTTGGTTCTCATGTTTAGATAAAATTATTACTGAGGTATCAAAATAATCATTGATGCTAATTTTAGCAGTTATTCTAATATGAAAAAAAAATTACAAAACATTTCTTGTAAGGACAGTTATGTGCTGCTTTTAAGTCACTGATTGATTCTTACTAAAGAAGAATTACAAGAAAGTTCAACATAATCACTATTATATGAATAGGTTGAGACAGTAAGATAACCTCTCATGAGGGAGATCGTAATAGGCTAAAATGGAAAAAAATTTAAAAAATTCCATACAAAAACCATCATAGCAAGCTTAAGACAAATGGCACAGGAATAAATAACCACAGTTGCAAGGTTGGCATTTAATGTGGCTTATTTTAGACTTTGGACCGGACATGGATATTTACACATAAAGGGTACTATGAGTTACCTTTTAATGTGAACAAGTAAAGTAAAAATGAAAAAACAAAATACACTTCAAAAAAAGATTAAAATTTTGAAAACTGAAAATGGTGTGAAAGTGATTGAGATTTGGGTGGGGAAGGTGATAATGAACCCCATGAAAAGATGTTGGAACATTTTGAAACAAGCTATAGGAAAAGCAATTCCCCGTGTCTTGAGGGGCAATTGCAACATTAATTGCATTAACTTCATGTCAAAGCAATAGGCAATGTAAAAAAATTATTTGGGCTAAGAATGTAAGGCTAAGCCCCCACCTTCGCAGTCCCTGATCAGAAAACAACAGCATAGTTAACCAAACAACTCCCTATTGATGACATTGATTTATTGGTAATACTCTGGTATTCAATACGAAATTAGCAACATACAGATCTAATCCCCCCCCCCCCCCCCCCAAGAACCAGGCCATCCTGGTCAAGGAAACTGGTTTTTTTAGAATGTAAATCTAGTACCTAATTGTAATAAAAGCTTTGCAACTAATATGTGTATACAAAAAGAACAGACACAATAAACCAATATTGACCACTTTCCATACATTGGTTCAATGGTTGGACACAAAGCATTCAGTCAAGGCTGCAAGGTTCAAATTAGAATAATATATTGAAACTATCCTGCAGTCTTGAGTAATAGCTTTGTCTCTGACCAGTGAACTGATGTATGGAAAATGGTGAATGAGAAAGTAGGGCTAAATAGTAAAAGGCAAAAGTAGAAAGAAGTTTTGCAACTTTTTCCAGCTCTTGTAATTTTTTATAGGTTTATTGCATCCTAACTCTATTTTTGAGTTAGGATTGATCAATCCATGCAAGAACAGCATGATCATAAATTTGTTTTTACGAGTTTATCAGTGAAGGTGAAAAGTTGATGTTATTTTCCGAATAATGTTGATGCTATGTTATCTTTCCAATAAGTCCCTCTTCGATGTCTTGATTGGTTGTTTTTGTTTATTACCGGTAGTTTGTTTTTCAAGATGGTTGTCCCATTCCTAGTCTCTTTTCTGCCAAAGGACCAACCTCCATGAAGACTGCCATCTGTCTGTGATTCAAATTCACCCATTTACTGGAACATACTTCTACACAGGATCTCTAAAAACACAATTATTTCGGACATTATTTTCAAATCAGAAAAGAGATTTTTCCATTATGGAAATGAATATTTGTAAAGTATTCATTTGCTAAGAAAAAATTATGCACCAGTCAATGGTATCCCCCACCTGGCCCCCTAACCTAAGGGAAGAGTGGAGCATTGGATATTTAGCCTTGCCACAGCTCTATTTCCCCCATACCTATGTGGCACATTCTTTTGAAAAATCCCCCCCCACCTTGGACCAAGATGATGAAGTGAGGAACTGGAGACAAGTTTTAGCCATCCCCACATTTTTCTGCCATATTTTTTCTGTGCTGACATTATTTGTATATGAATATGTACATTTCAAGCTTGATAAGCAACATGCAACATAGCCTCCTTTGCAGATGTTATTTGTGTCGGTGTGTTATCCCTCCCCACCAACTAACTTAGTTTAGCAAAGGAGGCAACATTCAACAAAACCTTTACCAACCTTTTTTGAAACAGTTGTATTATATGCCAACTTATATATCCCCCTTATTATCATCAATGCTGACTTAATAAGTTCCCTTTTCCCTTGCATAAAAAGGGTGCCACCCCCTGCAGCTCCCCCTGACAAATAATGACATGTCCCATGACCTAATATATTATTGCAAGCTGGAGGAGACAGTTTTGTTATTTCTACCAGTACCTCTTCACTTGTAAGTGATCTTTGATTGAGGTTAGTTATACAGGAACTGAAGCAACTCTCCGTCAATTTGTTGTATAACATTAAAAATTCTCTGAACTGAAAAAGAAACAAATTCAACCGTATTATTCACTTGTAGCAAAGAAACCTGGAAAGTGTGTGTGAATCAAACTCCACTTACGTTCCGTGCAGCCACTGCCTCAGCACTTGGGGGATTCATTTTAACAGATATCAGCCAACTATTCTAGCTAAATACTTTTGCATGGTTTTCTCTAATGACAACAAATCTCAACTCCTTTTACTAGTACTTTTCTTCTTCTTTTTCAATTTACCAAAAATTACAAATGAGCCTGCAAACATGAACAGTACCATCAAAAACATGCGCACGCATTCTCAGCCCAGTCCACTAACGGTAATTTCCCGCCAAAACCATTCGAAAAAGCAAAATAGAGTGTAGCTTGTCTGGTTTATTTTTGTGCAAAAATATCCTTAAATTTACCTAAAACTGCATCAAATCCCTTTCTAAGGTAAGTTAGTTTTATATTTGTTTTATTTTAGAGCTAAAAATGCCTGTTAAATCGACAAAATTGAGTCTAAGATGATAATTTCATTGATGAGTTTGTAGTGTCGCTTTGCGAGCTGTTTGCCAAATTTATCAATAGCTTTAGCTTTGAAGACTTAAGAATTAATCAATGTTTTTGGTTTATTTTGAAGCCCCAGGTATCATGGGTTTTCTTGAGCGCTTGGAATTGGAGAACTTCAAGTCTTACAGAGGGAGACATACAATTGGTCCCTTCATGAGGTTTACTGCTATCATAGGACCAAATGGATGTGGTAAGATGGAAGGAAGGGCTACTGGGAAGGAATTTGAGTTTTTTAAGCTTATGTGGACATAGATAACGGAAATTTGAGTTGAATAGTTAATGAAGTTCTCAAAAACAAACAGTGCTTTTCAATAGCATGAATGGAATCCTACAATTTTTGCCTTAGTGACAGCATAGGATGTTGGTGGATGTCAATTAAAGTGTTTACATGACATTGTTAGAAAGCACAAAGATTTTAAGAGCATGTGCATATGGAATGTCATGGAGACTTCTTGATTGATGTTCACCAAAACTTACTTCATAGCATTGATGATTCTTCACACACGCTGTTGAGAAGCACTGTGATAACAAATTCTTCATCTTAAACTCCTATCTGCTGTAAAACATGCTTTGCAGTCCCTGTAACAGATAATTGCGAGGAAGGAAATTATCAAAAGGATGCCAACACATGGAGAAAGGAATACAGCCTAAAATAATGATGTTTGTCAGGGGATTCACAAATGTCTAGCATTTGAAAGGCAGACAATATTTTTAAGGCATGCCACACTTCTGCTAAATCTGTAGTAAGTAGAGGGGCCAAAAACCCCCCTCTTTCCCCCTACCAGATCACACCTCTGTGCCATTCCAGATATATGTTGAATAAGGAATTCCCCTTGTGCATAGATAGTTGGTTATATTTTTATAGCTATGTATCTTGTATTTTCTTTTCTCTCCACAGGCAAGTCTAACTTGATGGACGCCATAAGCTTTGTTTTTGGTGAAAGAACCCAGAGTCTGAGAGTTAAAACTGTTAAGGTAACAAAAATCATCTTTTTCCATATTGCAGTCTGACTCATGTTACCATGGCAACCCAACTTTTAAATGCTAGCCAGTCGGCAAGTGAAGACATTTGTTTTTGTAGCAGACACAACCCTTGCAAGTCGTCTGCAAGCAATAGTTTCAGTTGCAATGTGACTGGCTAATGTATAAAAAAAGATAATCTGTGCAGCCATGGTAACAGCAGTCTAAGACCCTAAATACACATATACATAATTTTATTTTCTTGTAAACTGTGATAGGACTTAATCCATGGAGCTCCAGTTGGCCGTCCAGTTGGCTCAACTGCTAAAGTAACAGCCGTATATGCAGAAGAAAATGGAACGGAAATCAGATTCACAAGAAAGTGAGTTTTGGCTGTTAAAAATAGAAATAACACTTAGTTTAGCTGCCATTTAGCTTTAGCTGCCATTTAGCTGCCTTCCTTAAGTCATTGAAGAAAAATTGATTTTCTTGAAGATTTTTTGGCATAAAAAGGCAACAGTTTCCTCAGTTAAAAGTATTTAAAGTCACTTGCTTTGTCTTTTTCCAAAACCGGCATTGTTTGTTTTCTTTATAATGCACCAAGTAGTTAATGTATGTATTATCATTTTCATGTATCAGGATTGTTGGAAGTGGCACAGAGTATCGTATTGATGATAAAGTTGTTACCCCTCAAGCATACACCAGCAAGCTTGAGAGTCTAGGGATCCTGGTCAAGGCCAAAAATTTCTTGGTTTTCCAGGTAAAATCTGTCAAGTGTTTTCTAGTATGCTTTCTTTTTGCTTTATTTCCTTCTTGGAATTATGAGAAACCAGTCAACAAGCTAATAACACAGGATTACAGCAGATTTTAGGTTGAGTGACTTCCCTGTCACTTAGACACATCTGGCATTCTGCGTGACAATGTGCAAATCAAGCAGTAACTAAGATTGCAACAAACATGAAAGAAAGGAATATGAAAGAAATCTCAAACCATTAATCTAGAATATGTAGTGTGTACTGCTACCGATAATGTGGTGCCTCACATTGCAGCTATGCGTAGTCATGGGTTTAATTCCCAGAGCATCTTGTGATCCTTCGTTCAAGTGTTCTTCTCCAGGTTCTGTGGTTTTCCTCCTTGTTGAAAACCAGTGCCTGACCTTAGCAGTAGTCCACTAGTCTTTAACTTGTAAAAAGTGCCTCTAGGCTAGTGAAACTTGAGAACCACTAGCCAATGGGCCATTAGCTGTTCAGTAATTTGTAATAGTGAAAAGACTATGCTGGACTATTAAGGGTTATCTCTCAGCCAGTAACTTTTTGTTTCTACTAGCTCAAGGGCCATTGAAACTTTTTATGCCCAATTTTCATTGACATTAGCTTTCTTAGACTGAGAAATCATTCCTTAACCAGTTTCTAAACCTTGGTTCCATTTAGGGTACTGTTGAATCCATTGCGATGAAGACACCAAAAGAAAGGACTGCAATGTTTGAAAAGATTAGCAGGTGATTACATGTTTTTGTTCAAATATGGACCTGGCCAAGGGTCAAACATAAAATCAGTCAGTTCCATCATAGTTACATACACCACTACTACCAAATCGCTTGTACACTTCCTTGTGTTCAGTTCATCAGCACCTCTTGTATTACTATTCTTATGAGTGAACAAAAATGTAAATAATAAAAAAATACAAAAAGCATTCTGATGGTGGTGGTGGTAAAGTGATATACCGGTAACTTTTATGCACACCCATATTGGAAATCAGCAGTTTGTTGTATGTGTTAGCGTGTTGAAATAAAGTTTACCTTACCTTACCTTATCCTTCAAACAACCAATAAAACATTGACAACATTAATCATTGATGAAGAAAAGTTTTGGTTGGACAGATAAACCATTCCTGTGTCTACAGTTTCCTGTATGTATAATGATTTGTGACCCATTTACAACACTGTTATAATTAAATGTTTATGAAATACAGATCTGGTGAACTGGCTGAAGCATATGAAAAGAAAAAAGCGGAGATGATGAAGGCTGAAGAAGAAACCAGCTTTAACTATCACAAGAAAAAGGTTTGGTTTCTTTATGTTCAGCTAATTATTAGGAGAATAGAATTGGTAATCATAATGAGGTAAAGGTGTTGCTAATGTGATATTGGGCTCCCTGTGGTAGGGGGTAAATGTGGTAGTTTGGGGGATCTACAGAGAGTTGTAAATCCTTAAAGTGTGTTGAATAATCCTCAATAACTATGCCGAAGTGAGTTGTTACCCTAATTTTCTAAACTGCATCATGTTTATAGGGAATAGCTGCAGAAAGAAGAGAGGCAAAAATGGAAAAAGATGAGGCTGATAAATACAACAAACTGAACCAAGAACTTGTATGTATAATAATATTCTTATAGTCAATGTTCCAATATTATGATTCTTTTGTATAGTTTGCTTCCACAAGATGGCAGCTAGGTAAGAAGGGAGGGCAAGAAGATTAAATTTGATTTTTTGGAAGTTGTCTTTTTTCGGAACCATTGCTTTATTTATTTATTTCGTGTAATTATATAACTCTTGATTTTTCTGCTAACTTCTAATAATTCTAAAAAACACAAGCCATATCCCTATGATAATCAGCAAATTAAGAATTGTGTTTGGTTAATTGGTAAACAATTAATAACAAACTGGTTAATTCTTTCTGCATTTTGTTTGTGTTATTTCAGGCTGATTGTTTGTTGGAATCCCAGTTGTTCAAGTTATACCACAATGAGCAGGAAGTTTCTCATTTAACCACAGAATTGAGAAACAAAAGTAGAGAAACTGAAAAACTAGAAAGCAAGAAACAGTCTATTGAACAACAGTTGAAGGCCAAGAAACAAGAAAATGCTAAGTTGGCAAGAGAAATGGCAACTATTGAAAAAACCATTAGGGAAAAGGTCAGTCTCTTGAACAGCACACTTTCAATATTTTGATTGAATGACCACTAAGAGAGTTGTATGTTTTTGTTCTTCAGGAAGTTGAGCTAAACCAAAAGAGACCTGCTTTTATTAAAGCCAAGGAAAAGACATCTCATGTCATAAAACGCCTAGAAACTTCAAAGTAAGATTATCTATAGTAATAGATTGAAGGTTAATGATTATCAATCTTGTACTTTTTAGCTACAGACACATGGTACAACATTGCGCATAATGTTGTAGGCAATCGATGTTGCAAACAATGTCACATAATGTAATTTTGTGCATGCAATGTTGCTGAAGTGGAAAAGGATCCTGCTCCAGCAACATTGCGTGCAATGTTGCATCATGTATCTGCACCTTCTTGGGCTACATGTCATTATTGTCACGGTAGTGGTGGTTGGGTGGTAGTTATTGTTATTATTGCTCCTTCTTTAATATTGCAAAATATTAATTAGTATTTTTTTGGCAATAAAAAGGAAAGCATATGAGAAGGCAAAGGAAGCACGCCAGCGACATCTTGCAGAGGTAGATATAATCATTAAAGACAATTATTAGTGTTTGGAAATTGCTATTTTAGGAGCCATTCATTTTAGCAGTTATTGGGGATGGGGTATGACACCAAAATTATCATATTCAGGACTGCCAGTTGGGAAAATATAGACCCCTTGCAGCATGTTGGAATGCAGCTTGGAGGACAAAATAATAGCTTCCAATTCTCAGGAGATTGAAATTCTTTTGTCTTGTCTTTCAAGTTGAGCTGCTTTGATGTTACAGTATGTGCTGCAAAGGGTCTATTAGTGCATATACAGTAGCATATTGGATCATCATTCTTAACAAAATGACTTCATTCCTTGGTTCATTTAAAATGAGCAAATTACTTATATTTAGGTAGAACTAATTAACATATAAAATTACAGATTGACGAGTTGAAGAACTCCCTTGAAGAGGTGAAGCGTCTTGCCCAAAAATATGAGGAAGAAGTTGCTGAAGAAAGCCAGGGAGAAGATCTGGAACTCATGGATTCTCAGGTAACATTAACAGTACCACTAACAGGTTCTTGAGGGGAGGGGGAAGGGTAAAGAGGACAGGCTCTCTCCTCCCCTAATCCCAAGGGCTTGCTCACAGGCTAAGGTAACATCAACATTTCTTGTATTACCTTTACAATCCAAATACAATATTTATTTATTTCTAGGTTGAAGAGTACAATGTATTGAAAGAGCAAGCAAGAAAAGAGACAGCAGCAATAAGGCAACAATTGGATAGGGTAAGGGATGGAAATAAATATAATAACAGTCAATATAAAAATGTTTCTGGGATGCATGGACATAGCTGTTGTGAATCTATACCAATATTTTACCTTTTTATTATTTCTATGAGCAATAAAACGCTTCCACTGTTCCCTAACAGTCATTTAAAAAATTATCAAAATATATAGTTATTTAGACATTGTCCATTTGTATAGATTAATCGTGATCAGCAGTCAGATCAAGAAGCCGTTGATGGAATAAAGCAAACCAAATTAGACATGCAGAACAGGAAGAAACAGCTTCAGGAACAAAGGTGGGTAAATAAAGGTCTTGGAAGTCCAGGGATCAAACTCTGGCACTTAAGCAATGCACACACCCATATAAAAAGCTACACAATTGGTAGGGTTACTAGAATCGCAATGAGTAATTTCCATCTAGGCCTTTCTAAATCGAATTAGAATTTAGGAGTTAATTTTTGAGGAGGGAGGAAAACTTGAGAACCCAGAGAAAACCCCTTGAAGCACGGGTTGAGAACCAACAAACAACTCTTCTTACGTATGAGGCTGAGTCCGGAGATCAAACCTGGGTGGCATTGGCGAGAGGTGAGCAATGTCACGTCACCCTTGCTTCCCAATATATACTTTCATAATAACAGTTGCTTTTAGTGTTTGTCAGAAATAATTCCTTGTTTTTCTTGATTCATGTAGTGTTCAATTGAGAGAAAGGATAGACAAGCTAGAAGATTATCTCAAGTAAGTAACAAGACTTACAGCACTTTTCTGTCAGTCAAAAATTACATATTATTATCCTTACTTACTACTTTTCCTTATTCACTACAAATTAGCACAAATGTCCAAACTGTAGAAAAACTGAAGGACGATCATTCGAAGTTATCTGATGAAGTGGATAATGCTAACACACGACATAAGGATGTATCAATATTGCTAGAGAGTGTTCAGGGAGAGTTGAATGAAGCCAGGTCTGATAAACATGAAAGTGCAAGACATCAGAAAAGAAAAGAAGTCATGGAAAGCATGAAAAGGTTGTTTCCTGGAGTCTACGGCAGGCTTATTGACTTATGTGAACCAGTACACAAGAAGTAAGTAACTTGTTCCAAAAGTTCTGTCAAAATGCAGAGTTTTGAGTGACTTCTGATATTTTCTGTTTACCAGATACAATCTTGCAATAACCAAAGTTCTTGGTTCAAACATGGATGCCATCATAGTAGATACAGAAAAAACAGCTAAAGACTGTATCCAGTACTTGAAAGAACAGGTATGTGTGGTGCCTGCTCTAGTGTTGTCATAAAAATGTCACATCCTCAGGGCTAAAAATAATGGCCTATCAGTCGCTGGTCATGATGTCTAGCCAAATTAGTTTTATCTCAGTGACAATGTACAGTACCTCAGTTTTGGATTAGGGATTTCATTAGAAGCCTTCAACCAGCAAATTCCGGCATCTACTTTCCTTATCTGAGCTGCCGAGAGCTGCTTACTTTTGATATTTCACTTCTCAATTGTATGGCCCCTCCATTCATACAGATGCGTAAATTAAGTAAACCATCCACCTTCTTAAAATTTTAATAAAATCCTTGGGTTCAATGTTAATGGTCAAAATGACCAGCAAGAACAAAGATTTGACCAGACAAGTTCCAATTCTGGCCAGACATTGTCCGATGACTGGCCATTATTTTTAGTCCTGCATCCTGTACCCTGGATAGAGAGTTTATAAGTGTTTGGATTTCATTTCTCTTAGCGAGCTGAACGTGAAACTTTCCTTGCCCTGGACTTTATTCAAGTGAAGCCAATCAGTGAGCAGCTAAGACAGTTGGGTGGAAATACTAAACTTGTGATGGATGTCATTAAGTACTCTCCTTCTGTGATAAAGGTATTTTGTTACTTACTATATTATTGCACAATAAATTGTGTGAGATTATTTGAAATCATTTTGTAGCATAGTATAGAGGCCCATAGATCTTTTTGCCTTGGTCATAATGTTTTCCCAGTTCAGACCACAAGTCCTTGTCTTTAAAATGATTCTTTGTTTGAGTTGTATCCATATTCATGTTTCTTCTCTTGCACAACCGTTAAACAAAGAAATGATACTCTAGTGAATGATGCATGGTCTGAAATGGGAATATATTATGCCCAAGGTATAAAGGTATATAGGTGGATGCAATGCTTATAAAAATTGGAATTAATGTGCCAACCATTGTAACAATAGGTTTTGTCACTTTGCTTTTAATGGATTATCCAATCGATTTCTGGTTGAAAATTTAAATAACAATCAACCAAAAAACCCTTACATACCCTCAACCAAAACATGACCATATATCCACCAATACATTTGAACTTAGAGCCAACATTATTTGTGCTGGTCACAAGAGTCTGCGCTGGCTTGTCTCCTGTAACACAGGGATGAAAAAAAATGTCGCAAAACAGTTGACCAGTCCACTTTACCAGGCTGGCCTACATTATGTAATAAAACCTCATTGTCTCTATTTACTATTCATATTTTTTGCCAGTTTATTGATTGTAATATATTTGACCCTTCTAGAAAGCATTGCAGTATGCCTGTGGTAATGCCCTGGTATGTGAGACAATGGAAGAAGCCAGGAAACTTGCCTTTGGAGGATCAGAGAGGAAGAAGACTGTTTCTTTAGATGGTACTCTCTTTCAAAAGTCTGGAGTGATTTCTGGTGGTGTTAGGTAATAAAAACTGTTTATAACTCTCTTATTAAAGAGTACTGTTATAATACTAGTAGTTTGTTGGCCGTTTGATGTAGGTTTGTTGGGCATTAGTCAGTCCTTTGACAGCCAATAGTCGGGCATTTAACAATATGCCAGTTGTTTGTCAGGCAACTGAGATATGTGATTTGACCCAGTGACTTTACAACTTGTTTGGACTTCCTTCTAATCCATGAATCCTTAGTTTTAAATACCCTTAATTGATTTCTTACACATCACCTTATAGTGATTTGAAAGCAAAGGCCAAGCGCTGGGATGAGAAGCAAGTTGATGGTTTAAAGAAGAGAAGAGATCAATTCCTTAATGAGCTGAAGGATTTGGCCAAACATCGCAGAAAGGAACCTGAGTTGCAAAACTTGCAGTCACAAATTGATGGGCTTGATAATCGTCTGAGATACTGCCGCAAAGATAGAGATAACATAGTAAGTTTATATAACATTAAACCAAGATGTGCTTGAATAACTTACTAAAGTACGACCGGTGCCTAACTGTTATCACAATATTTTTAGCTCTTTTTTTAGCTTGGGCATCATGTTGTCCCATTTCTGACTAAGTGTCATTTCTTTTTATAAAATAGTTCAGATATAACGCATGCTCTGATTGGCTGATAGCCGTGTTTACATGAGGCTATGTAAACACGGCAATTTCAATATTTTATAAAACAAAATTAATTTTGAGAAGACTCATGAACTTGTGACGCATGGTCTGAAATAGAAAAACATTTCACCCAAGCTAAAGACATCTATCATCAGATTCCTTCATATACCTTTTCTGAGATAGGGAACATGGTGCATGACCAAGGGCCTAGCTTTTGCTTACCGTGCCTTTCATGGTGTTGCTTGCACCGAAGCTAGACCATGACGCATCCGGTTTTTCAAATTCAGAAAAGGCCATACATATAATGTAATTTCACATGATATCATGATACTAAAAATGTAATATACAACTGAAAGAGATTTTAGATTTTGAGAAATAATTGGTATCATTGTTTTTTCTTTGATGTATAGGAGAACCAAACTTTGACTGAGATTTCTCGTGAATTGAGAATAATTGAAGGGAAGCTGAAAGGACTAGAGGTGAGTGTTGCTTTATTGTAAGCATTGTTCCTTGCAAAATTTTGTATTTGCTTTGGGTGGTAATACGAGAAACATTCACTCTGCAACTTGCAGGGTAAGTTGCAAGATTTTGTTATTCAAATTCCACACTTTTATTGGAACTCATATTAATAAGCAGTATCAAGCATTGAGGATGGCAACATGAGAAGAATGACGCCGGCATGTTTTCAAAACTTTTTTTGTGTTTGCACCATTGTCCTTGCAATGTGGTTCTCTCTAGGACAGGAAAAAGTACTAACGTTGTACTAAGGATAGTAATGAACAAAGACATACTCATGAGAAACTGCGTTTGAAAATGTGTTCCTGTCATTTTCTTGGCATCACCATCCTCGATAATTTTCAATGCTTAAGGTCCCTATTGTGAGCTTAAGAGACTTGAACACTCAGCTATGCTGGTGCTATAGCCATCATCACATTGCTAATAATACTTTGATCTTTAGCCTGACAGAGCACGCTTACTGGGGTCAATGGGTGAAAGAGAGCATGAAATAAAGAGGACAGAAATGGAGATGAACCAAGTTGAAGACAGGGTAAAATAATCATGCTAATATAATAATTGGTTGTTAGGGAAAAATTTTTATTTTTAGAAGGGGGCACACAAATCTAAGTGGACTATGATGGTAACAGGGTTCGTGCATGTCCTTGAACTCCTTGAAAAGTGCTGGAATTTGAAAACTCATTTCAAGGGCACTTGAAACTCCTTGAAAAAAGAAAAAATTCCTTGAAAATCATAAATACTCCTTGAAAAATATTTAGAAAGGTTTTTGTAACCCAAAACGCCTGTTTTCCTCATCTAAAAGTTCGTAATCCCGATCGCACCCATCGTTATGTGGTCCTTGAAAATTTTCATTTTGGTCCTTGAATACTCCTTGAAATGTCCTTGAATGTCTTCCGAGAAGCCTGCACGGACCCTGTGGTAACTCTCCCTCTCTTCAAATGAATAAATATCATGACACTTCCCCTCCCCCTCCCCACCCACCTCGGCTATTTCAGTTTTATTTAGGGACAGAACTATGGGTTGAATGAAAATGCTGATGACTCTATTTGGCTGTGTAGAACATTGATGTGCCTCCTCTTAAAAAACACTAGAGATAGAGCTACTATGTTTAGATATTTTATTTAATTTGTACTAAGATGTACAGTTTTTGTTTTAGGTTTTCCAAGATTTCTGTAATACAATTGGAGTGACTACCATCAGGTAAATAGCATGGATAGGCATAGCTATGGAAATTAAATTAGATTAGAATATGCATCCCGCATCCCATGTTTCTAAGTCTTCTTCCAACCCTTCAAACAAACCAAAACAAAATATCAACTTTATCAAACCCTGAAACAACCTCTGGGCTGGTCTAAGTCAAGGCACAGATAACTTGCAGATTGAGCCCTGCATCAACATCTGGGCTGATATAAGTCAGGGCACAGCTACATGTAACTCACAAATTGAATTGGAATTTACCATGTTAGGTTTGTGGAGGGAGAAAAATAAAACGTGGATGGAGAAAAAACCTCAAATCAAGGGAGAGAGTTTACAAACTACTACTTACTTGTGGTACCAAGTCCAGGAATCAAACCTGACACCACAGAATTGAGACTCAAATGCACCACTCAAAGTGTATCAATTTTGATTTTTTTTTCTTTCTTTGCTAAAGTATAACCTCTGGTTTGTTTTTGGAATTAGTTTAATGTAGAAATCTCTTGATCCCAATATTATTGTCTTGATTAGATAGTTTGGGATTTTTTAATTTGCTCATCCCTTTTTCATATCAAATAGGCAATATGAAGAGAAGCAACTGAAAGCACAACAAGAAAGGTCAAAGAAAAGGTTGGAGTTTTCCAAACAAGAGTCAAGACTGCAAAACCAGGTACAGTTCTTCATGAAACAAAGACCTCTGATGATCATGTTATTTTTCTTGGACTAACTTTCCTACTCGTGCTTCTTCTCTCGCTAAAAGGTTCTGCTATATTTTGATTAACACTTGTGTTTTTATTCTGTTTAGCTTGATTATGAACAAAGCAGAGATAGCAAGTGTAAGTTTACATTATCATTCTCCTTAATCATGTTGTGAAACTTGAAGCACAATATTTTGCTAAGAAATGATCATTATTCTCCATCGACATTCAATGTGATTACTTTTTGGGCAAAAAAAAGATAAATATATGAGTGAATGTTTTTGGTTTATTTTGCTAAGGGACTGGTCATAAAGTAAATGGGGGTGGGTCACATAATTTTGAGCTCCTTGAAAGTGGTGGGCTACAGTATCTATAAAATAGAACATCTAACATCTATGCAATTTTGCTTCAAAACAGGGGATGGGTCATCACTTTTTCAACTTATTTAATAATGTGCCAGCATAAAAAAATGCTAATTCAATTCTAGTTTTGCTGGCCTACCCCCTCCCCCCTCCCCCCTTAACTTTATGACCAGTCCCTAATTATGCTAAATGTTTTATTCCACTTGTAGCTCAAGTGAAGAAGATTGAGAAGAGCATAAAAAATGATGAAAAAGAAATAAAAGAACTGAAAGAAGAAGAAAAACAACAGCTGAAGGTTTGTGTTTAATACCACTACCACTACTCCCATCACATCCTCATCTTCATACTGACACTAATTAATGCTGTGCTGACTTCAATTCTTTCAGGTTATTGACTATGAAACAAATGAACTTGAAAAGCTAAGACTGGAAAGAAGTGCCAAGAAATCAGAGATAGATGAGAAGGTTTGTACCCAATAGTTGTAAATGAAGAGGTTATGGTAAAGATGATTCGCTTTGAATTTTCATAGATCATGACTTCTTTCTAAATTCTTTGTCAAAATGCATGCTTTTGTATTGGAAATATACTGGGCACTAAGGCTGCTTGGCTAAGCATTGAAGCATGCTGTGATTGGCAGTTAGTGCAGCAGGGCTCGAAATAGAAAAGATAAATGGCCAGACAATTTCTTATCTTCAGCAGGATAAATAATTTTGGAGCAAAATTCCCCTACTATTTTATTTTCCATTTGGCAGTTCAAAATTGTTTTAGCCTGACAGTAGTAAAACTTGACCTGCATTTTGGCCATTGGCAGGCCCCTATTTCGAGCCCTGTGAAAGCACCTGTTATTGACTTCCTACTGTTATCCTACATGCAACCAATTAATTCCCTACTGATAACCTACTAAAACCATGTCTACACCATTTAGGGGTTGTATTTTTTACTATTATCATCACTCTAGGTTCTTATACAAAGAGTTTACCATATTATATTATCTTAAATACCATAAAGGAACATGATAGAGGACTATTTTCTTTGTATTTGGCATTGGTTATTAGGATCTTGAAGTGAAAGAGGTTAGAAAGGCTCTCAATGCTCATCTGAAAGATGTCACATCTCTTCAAAAACAAGTAACATCCCTGGTGAGTGAGCAGATCATTGTTCCATGTTGGCTTGTGTGTTGAGCATGTTATGCAGCTATTATAATGGATATAATCTTTCTTTATCAGGACACTCAGCTGGAACAGAAGAAAGCTGATCGACATGGACTTTTAAAGTCTTGCAAGGTAAGGAATATGTGATCTTGTTTTTCATAATTTGATGGTTTTAAGAAATAGTGGGATAGGCCAAAATCATGATTGTGGTGGTAGTGCTGCTAATGATGATGATGACGGTGATGACGATGATGGTGATGACAATGGTGATGAGGATGATGCTGAAGATGGTGATGATAACAGTGATGGTGATGACAAAGACATTGATGATGGTGATGATTTTGCTGAAGATGGTGATGATGATGCTGAAGATGGTGATGTGGATGATAATTATGCTGATGATGGTGATGATATTGGTCATGATTATGATGGCTGATAATGATGATGACAAGTAACATTCCAATCCATTTCATGTGCTTTGTAACAAATTTAAATGTCATGATGTTATCAGATGGAGAATATCACTCTGCCACTAAAAAGAGGTAACATGGAAGACATTGATCTTGGTGAGACAAGCTCTAGTCAAACAGCGGATGATGATTCTACTCCCATGGAAGTTGATGGTTCAAGTAGCCAGGTTAGTTCAAAAACCACCTTTAGTCAAAGAAACCCTCTAGAATTGAACTGTAATTAAAGTCTGTTGACATTATTTTTATGATCCTAATACAGGGAACACGATCTTCTACCAATGAACGTGAGGCAAATATCATCATTGATTACTCATCTTTAGGCCGCAAACTCAAAGAGGTAAGACCTTGACTTTAATGTGACAACTGTCACAGTGAACCAATCTTGCAATAGTCCCTCTCAAAGTTTCGTGCACCATCCTGAAAGGTAGTTGTGCCTTTGAATTGAAGCAAGGCATGAGGTGAGGTGACTTTGTAATGATAGAGACATGTGAATAATTGTCCAAGGTGTTAAGAAGGGTCTGTATAACTACAAGGTCACCTTATGTCTCGCTTCAATGCAAAAGTACAGCTTCCTTTCAAAATGGCTCAGGGATCTGTGAAGGTGGCTATTGAATCGGAAATCATGATTGTTTCCTTTGCAAAATCAATTTGAAATAACACAAAAAAAGATTGGTTGCAAATGTCCCTCTCCACCCTCCCCTCCCCTAAATTGTTGCCCCTCCAGTGTGGTTCTGCTCCCATCATCATCATTTTCCCAACTGTTAATATTTTTTTTCATTTAGCATGAAGATCCTGCAGAAGTCCGAAACATGGCCAATGAACTAGCAAACAAGGTCACTAAGTTACAGTCCACACTACAAAGAATCCAAGCTCCCAACATGAAAGCTCTAGAAAAGTAAGTAGAACAACAACAACAACAACAACAACAACTTTATTAACACGTCCATGATCTCCTAGCTTACACACCGTGCAAGCATGGACAGAGTACAATATATTAGCCTGTTAGTCCCTTCCTGGGGGAGGGTGTCCAGGGAACTAAAGGCACCTCACCGAATATAAGAAGGAAAGAAAGACCGCACAAGTATATACTTTGCATAGATACCATATTGTTTCTTTGCATTTGGCCCTGGATACCTCGTTTCCAATAATGTGCCCCCTTTTGGACTTAGGTGTATAGGTTACTCTGGAGGAGCTGAACTAAGTATTCCATGGGTTTGAACAATAAATCTAATTTGTTGGTTTTGTGTTGCGCAGGCTTGAAGGAGCAAGCTCACGTTTCCAAGAAACAAACTCGGAATTCGAACAAGCACGGTCAACAGCACGAAAAGCAAAGATCGAATTCGAGTCTGTTAAAAAACAAAGGTAAGATGCATGTCCCAATGTCAATGTATTTGTTTTCTTGTGCTTAAACCTATTGCTTATGATTACTTCAGGTACGATCGCTTCATGGATGCATTTGAGCATGTCTCTTCGAAAATCGATGACATCTATAAGGTATGATGAAAGACCGCTCTTCTATTTTCGTCTTTATCTCTTCTTCGTTCTTGCTTTAATTCATTGTTTTTAACTTTGGTTAACGGTCTAATATTGCTTTTTTCTTTGTAGGAGCTGGCGAATAATCCTAGCGCTCAGGCCTTCTTGGGTCCAGAAGATGCAGAGGTTTGTAGCAACAAGTGGCTAGACCCTTTTATATCTTGTTCACACAACTGCCTGAATTCTTTACATAGTTTCTAATTAATATTTCGCGACTTTCAAAGGAGATCAATTATTTGAATAAGAAAAAGAATTTGAAGGGAATTCTTGTATTAAACGTACCAAGACGTAATAATTGCCCTATTTCATTATGACGTCACGGCATGTTTACATCAGCTAGAATATAGAAATTTAGGGTAAATCTTTTGTTCGAAATATTTCGTGTGATAGCTATCTTAGCTATTTTATGAAGGGGTGGGCCGGAGGGCAGGGTACCTGTCGATGATGGGTGTTGACCTTTTCTGTCTTGACTTTTTCAGGAACCATACCTAGGTGGTATTAACTACAACTGCGTTGCTCCCGGAAAAAGGTATACGATAAGTAACTGAATGACTGTAAAACAGTTATAATAGACTAAGTGTCATTGGTTTGGGGTTAGCTGGGAGAATTGTTCGCAAAGACACGTCCTTGCTGGATTATTGACTGTTAAGGCTCAGTCACATGCCATGCAACTGCAAACACGAAATCGTACCATGCGTCCGCCACTCCAACTGTTGCTATCACTGCATCGCTACATTTGCTGCGCACAACGCCGCACACAACCACGAAATTGTACCTTGGTGAGTCCAGTACTGCAGGTGCGGCGAGTAATGCAACTGTACATCCAGTTGTTTGCTTACGCAGATGAAATTCTTTTTTCCCAGGTTCAGACCGATGGACAACTTATCAGGCGGAGAAAAAACTGTTGCTGCTCTGGCTTTGTTGTTCAGTATCCATAGGTGCGTAAAAACAAAGATTTTTATCATCCATCCATCCATCCATCCATCCATCCATCCATCCATCCGTCCGTCCGTCCGTCCGTCCGTCCGTCCGTCCGTCCATGTTTTTCTAATGAGACATAACTGACTAGTCATGTACATCTTTCTTTTAGCTATCAGCCTGCACCCTTCTTCGTTTTAGATGAGATAGATGCAGCACTCGACAATACCAACATTAATAAGGTATATTATTTTGTGTTTTATATAATGTATGGGTTCCCCAAATGTTAAGTGTTCAGTAGAAATACTTTCCAAGAAAAATAAATAATTCTACACATTCCCAGTACCTGTTAACTTGCCACTTTTGTTAAATCATCGCAGCAATTTCCATAGACTTTAGCAAAGTCCACCACCCACTTCGTCGCTCGCTCACTGCGCTTGTTCCAATTCTCACTTGGCTCAAATTAAAAAAACTGCTCGGGAGACGAGCGGTCGACTTGTGGCAAGTCTTTAATTTCCAATGCAGCTTAATTTGAGGGACAACAGTAGAATTTTATTCTTCTGAGACTTGAAATTCCGGCATTGTTTTGTCCTCCAAAATGAGCTGCTATGGGAATATTGTTGCTAGGGGGTCTCTTGTTCCGTATCATACACGAGATGTGGTAAAAAAGGCCTATCATTCTCTCCATTCTGTTGTCTTAGGTTGCAAGGTACATCATCAACCAGACTCGAGAACACTTCCAGTGCATTGTTATTTCACTGAAAGAAGAGTTTTACACCAGAGCTGAAGCTTTGATTGGCATAACGGCTGAGGTTAGTACACGAACTGGAAAAAATGATCCGAATGTGTGTCTGCCACGCCTTGTTTGAAGGTCACTTCTGAAGGCACTGTTACGCGGTGATTTCTCGTGTAACTTTGCGCGCATATTTCTGTAGCATTTTGTCGCGCGTAAAAAAATGGTTGCAACTTGCAGTAGGCAGGACCACTTTTTGCGCAACAAAATATAAGAAAATAAAAGTTGCGCGCACATAAATTACACGGAAAAGGTCGTGTAATCACCGGAGTATCTGCTTTGTATTGTAACACTTGGGAAGGCGCTGAAAGAAGTAAATCTTAGTGTTTTTTGTTCAAATAGGTAAGTATGTTTAGATTCTAATAAAAATGGATTCAATCTTGGGTCAAACCAGTGTATGGGCCATTCTAACTGTTGTGACACGAGTGAAAAACGCACTGCGCATGCTCGGAAGTTCGTCGTTTTTACAAAGAAAACCATTGGAAACTTACCTGCGTTTAGTAAATCTCTAAAGTTAAGGTCGTTCGTGGAAAGTTAGTGCTTATTTTTTCTTGACACATTACTTTAGTAGTTTTCTTTCCCTGGTCAAATACTATGAAAGAAATTCACATAATACAAGACATGTAAATCTCCAACGGTTTTCTTCGTAAACTCGACTCGTCTATGAATTTTCTGCCGAACTTCCGAGCATGCGCAGTGCGTTTTTCACCCGTGTCAACTGTTGTGTATCCACTGTATTAATAATATCCTTGTTTTGTTGTTTGAACACAGCCCGACAATGAGTGCACCGTCAGCCGTGTCTACACCCTCGACCTGACCAAGTTCCCAGAATAAATCTAATCAAGCTGCTCAGACACCATAAACCAGAAGTTCATCTTTTTACGATTTTATTATTTGTATGGTTATTGCCTTGAGCATGTCGGTACTATCACGGTTTCTAGCTGATAGCAGTTTGTTGTTTTAAGAATAAGCACTAGTTATTGATGCCATTCGTCTTGCATAGTTTATTTATTCCGGTATTGTGGAACATAATCTGTGCTGACCCACCCCTCCCCAACAAAATACATTTTTGATAATGAATCAAAAAGCTCTATCGTGTAGAATACAGCAGTTACTGTAAGGTTTATTCATTAATTTCTTACAAATAATAGACTTAAATTAGCACATTCAAAAAATATTACATTGTGCAATCATTTTAAAGATCCATACAAAATATTTACATGGTCGTTATTCAAGACACTACCATGCATACAGTGATTAAATACATCTTAAATACCTCGCAACACATTGCGTGCTTATTGCAATTCTCAATATTCTGCGAACTCATATTTCAACGGCTTGTTGTGAAATTGGTTTTTCGTTGCCGTCAATCAAAACTAATCAGTCAGTGCCTTTTATATTTTTGACTGGCAGCAGTGGAAAACCAAATTCTTACTAACAACTCGCAACTACCGAGTTCGCAGAATATTGAGAATGGCATTAAAATAAACAATTATTTATCTACATCCGTGCGATCCGACTTTAACTCTGCACACAAGCTCTGTACAGTACTAGGTTACGGTTTAAAACCTGTAGCGCTCATAGGAGTGAGCTTATGTCACTTGTACCAATATGAATTCAGTCGTTTGAAAACTTAGATGTGTTGCTGCAAGTACAAACAGCATAAATTTCAGTGCAACAACTAACTGCTCTGGATTATAGGTGCACGATAAGTTTGAGAATTTGAAGTTCATTATTCATTTTGAACGAGATTTAAGTTATATGTAGCAAAATTTTGAAGACCTGCATACTCTTCTCAGCAGATTAAACAGTTGGATTACGCGGTTGTTCGTTAGGATCTCTCTTGGGGTCCGGGGCGTAGTTGTTAAGTCCACTACAGAGCATTTTATTGAAGCTACGAGCCGAGTTCTTTGGCCAGTCTTTGATGAGCCAGATGAGGATAGGTAGAGTGGAGATCAACACTATTAGAACTATCAAAAATACTGCCCATCCAGGGTACTCGGCTTTGACTGTCCAGTCCACTGTGCCAGGGCTGTCACCAAATGGTTTCTGGCGAAAAGAATATGCAATAGTTTATTGACTAACAAAATCATGGTATCTTGTAAGATTAAAGCCATCGTGTGACCCAACCCCCGTTAAACCAGCAGTTGAGTGAAAATAAACCCCAGAATTGGAAAAAGCAACTGCAATGTTAGTAAGAAGGATTGCTCACTGCATGTGTGCAATACATTTTCCCCATGTGATCCTTAAAAGATAATATTTAAACTTTCTCGAACCCTGAAACAATTACCTTTGGGCTGATCAAAGTCAGGGCACGGCTAACTCACAGATCGAACCCTGAGACAACCTTTGGGCTGATCTAAGTCAGGGTATTGCTAACTCACAGATGGAATTGGAATTTAGAGTGATGCTGGGCGTTGACCCCGCGAGAGCTCGGCGTGCCAATTATCAAATCGAAGGTTGAATACTTCAAGCTAAAAGAAACACGTTGGATGAAGAACATACCTGTACACAGCCAACATATTTAGAGTATGTTGGTGCCTTCTGGATTTGCTGAGCGACCACGGCAACCAGTACCACGAACAAAGCAAGCGGTGAAATGTATTTCCAGCAGATCATCCAGCCGACCCATGGCCTTTTTCCGGTCATGAATTCTATATCATCAGCAAACCTACAACCAAAGCCGATGGATCTCATTGAGTCGGTTTATATTGTTGTTATTTTGAGTGTATTGCTTAATCATTACCCGGTCTCTGATGGATTACTGAGTTGTTAGGAATTCCGCTTTACTTGGTAAATATCAAGTGTCCCATAGATAGAAAACAACTGGGTGGCTGACCAGCAAACCCCCCTTCCCTCCCTGTGTTACTACCCATCACCCACAGAAAGTGAAGACTGACAACTTTTGAGACTTATTCACATGTGAGTAAAGACCCCTTTCAGGTGACGTCAATGCATCTCAAATTGGAGGACAAAACAAAAAACATTTTAATCTCCTGAGAATTGGAACCTATTGTTTTGTCCTCCAAATTTAGCTGCATTCTGCAAGGTTCTACATGTCAACTGGATGACTGACCATCAGCCCCCACCCAAACACAATGAAAACTACAGTTTGAGACGTTGTCACGCAGTATATATGCATGTGTTACATCTTACCTGTTATTTCCATAAACCCAGGCCACACCAATGCACTGGAATAACGCAATCACCAACAATGGAATGGTCACGGAGTAATCATCAAAAATTTGGAAGATATAATATCCAGGCCCTGAGACCATAGAAATACCAAACAAGAATAGGATGACAGCTAAAATAAGAGTAATAAACTCTTTTCTTAACTTAGGGAAGATCTTCAGATCCATGATCGGGCCAATAGCGGCTTCCAAGGTACCGAACTCACTGTCAATACCGAGGAGAATCAACATCGTGAAAAAGAGAACGGCCCAAAGTGGAGAGACCTCCATCAAAAGCATCGCATCAGAGAAGGTCATGAAAGCCAATCCGGGACCTGAACCAACCTAAAGTGAAAAAATACTAGTCATTTTAAAGTTTTTTTTTAAGGAATTAAAATTATTTTGCCTTGGTGTTTGAAGAGGATTTTTTCAGCCAAATTCTTGGTAGAGCAATGAAAACTTTTCTGGCATCGATGGGCGGCCCTCTATGCCCGTTCTCCTTTATGGGGGATTCTAAAGAACGTCGTCTTTGTTCTACCCTAAGGATTGTGTTGTGTCTATGACGTTATTTTGTCAGGACTGCCTTTAGCATAACAAAAAATGTCAGTTTGAACAAACCTTGTCAGCAGAAATGCCAGTCTTGATCTGTCTGTAGCCCAGAATACTAAACACGACTATCCCGGCGAACAAACTTGTTCCACAGTTGATAAAGACAACAAGGTAAGCATCTTTCATGACTTGGTTATGTATAGGCATGTAGCTAGCAAAGGCGATCAGAGCACCAAAACCGAGACTGAGAGTGAAAAACATCTGGGTGGCTGCGTCTTTCCAGATATTTGCGTCTAGCAATAAGTCCCACTGTAAAGAGAGAACATGTATTTTTATTAATATTTTCATTTTTTTATTATAATAAGGCCCGATAAATAATGTATCTGTCGCATTTGCGCAACGCTCCGCGCAGCTTCGAAATTGCGCCGTTTCTGCAGAGGTTGCGCACAACATTGGCCAAGTAGAATCGAGATCTACTTCTGCATCGTTGCGCGCAACTAGTTTCATCGTGTGAACACGACCTGCAGAGGTTGCGCACAACGTTGACCAAGTAGAATCGAGATCTACTTCTGCATCGTTGCCCGCAACAAGTTTTATCATGTGAACACAACCTGCAACGTTGCTGCGAATGCGACTTTCCTGCGTAAAGAATGAAAATGTGCGCGCAGGTATATATAGACAGCGTCATGCGACACCATCACGGAACAGCACGAACGCGTCTGCTGAGCCAATCACAGCACGCAATATCACTGGTTAGAATACTTGGTCACGATATCGTCTCGGCCGCGGCACGGCATCTCCACACCGTTAGATTTTCACAATCACACGAAAATATTCTGTATATATAAAAGTAAATATACTTCTGGCTTAGAATGTTGACAAACCTTAGGTGTGAAGAACGTCTTTAGCCCTTCACCTGCTCCTTCCAAAGTAACGCCACGGAAAAACAGAATAATCAGAATGATGTAGGGGAATGTAGCTGTAAAATACACAACCTGGAACAAGACATAAAAACAGTCAAAACATCATGACATATAACCGTTCAATAATACATGTGTTCTATTCCAATATATCTTCCCCTTTGCACAACTGCGTTTAAAGAACTCTCTAAAGTGTGTTTGGGGGAAGGGGAGGGGGTGCATTTAAATATATAGTAGACTGGATTGTGTAAGACTAAAAGTTGGGCTGAAGATTGAAAAGTTATTGGTTGGATATCAGCAAAACGCAGACTGCCCCAGCGCACATGCCTCCCATCCCTACCGTCCCTCCATTTTTCAATATTGTACTCCATTCGAAAAACGCCCAATAGCTTAAAGTTTTATCAATCTCATATCTCTTGTTATTCCTCACCTTTCCACTAGATTTGATTCCCTTAACGACGCACAGATAGGTAATAATCCATGCAAACACCAAGCAGCCAAAGAGCTTGACATTAATGCCTATACCAGGATCTTCAATACTGGTTGAAATCTGAAGCGCGTGGTGATAGAAGTAGTACTGAGGAGGATCCCTCACACAGCAATCAGGGAAGTTTGTTTCGTTATTTTTGAGAGTTAAGTATAAAGTAGAGTTCGTAGTGCAGCTTATATTGGACTCGCAAGATTTTATCGCTTGTAAGATGCTGTTGTACGCTGGCCAGTTGTGACATAGGATTTCCTTCTTCCATGGTAATTCAGAGGTGAATGAGATGAAGAAATAGTAGCAGCACCAGGCAATCACCACCACGTAGTACAGACACAGCATAAGAGATACCATCAAGCATCCAACACCGATACCAAACAGACAAGGATGGATGTCTTTCCAGCACATAATGGCGCTCTTTCGCATCCGCTGGCCAATGCTGAGCTCCAGAAAGAACAAAGGAAGGCCTTCGATCAACATGAAGATTACATAGGGTATGAGAAATGCACCTGTAAGAATAAAATAGTGGAAAGATCACATTATGAAGTGATGAGTGGAAAGCAAGGGGCAACAACTCTCTTTAATTCGTCATAATAAGTATGATTAGACTTTCCGGAATAGTCCCCTTCACAGTTCCCTGCGCCATCTTGAAAGGCAGTCCGGCCTTTTCATCGAAGCGAGACACGAGGTGACCTCGCAATTATAGAGACCTTTTTAACACCTTGGAAAATTATTCACATGTCTCTATCATTGCAACCGCACCGTTCGTCTCGCTTCGATGCAAAGGCCCGGTGCCTTTCAAGATGGCGCAGGGAACTGTTAAGGTGACTATTGTAGAAATGCGTTGCATTATGGGGTCAGTTGGCATTTTATGCATAAAGAAATGAAAGAAATTTGAAAATTAACACGGCTATTAAGGGTTTTTACTATCAGCAAGCAAACAAAACGCCATATAAGTATTAAAAAGTGTACCCTAAAACAGACTCATGATGCAACGCGTTCTGCAATACCCGAAAGGGTATAAGCAAAACATCAAAGCTCTCGCCCAAACCCCCTAAAAGTAAGTTCTTCATCGTTCAGTCCCACTGTTTCAACAAGCCATGAAGCGTAATCATTTTGACCTTCACACGGCTCAATGCCAGCGATTCTAGACCTTGTAATCAAGAGTAGAGCGCGCAGGATTAGTGGAAACTTTTACTTACTGCTATTTTCATAAACAGGTGAACTCTGTAGTTGCAAGTTTCCCGTGGGAATTTAGTTTTTCACTGCCGCCAGTCAAAATATAAAAGGTACCGACTGATTAGTTTTGATTGACGGAAGCCAAAAACCAAATTTCAGTGTGCAGCTCGCAGCAACCGAGTTCGCATGTTTATGAAAACAGCCAAGTACAAGTAATTGATTCATTACACAGCTTGATATGTGTTTGTCTATCAATGTTTAGAAAAAAATTGGCTCAAAACCGCTACATTTACATAATCCAAGTTTTTCCAAGTGATTAATTTGACTCTGTACTAGTTTACTTTATTCATTCTTTTTAATCCGTGATAAATAATTCTTTTTGTTTTGAGCCATTCTTTAGGATCAATCTAAACTAAAGCCGTTTTAATACCAAATTAAAAATAACACTGACCGATCAAGAACGGATAACTTTGTGCCTTTTTAATAGAAGTGTCATCCATATTAGTAATTTCGCTCGTAAAAAATACGATGACCTCTCAAGATGCATTCCTGAAGGCCAGTCAACTGCTTACTATACTGATATGACGTCAGCAGCATTTACATAACATTCTTTTAACTAATAATCTAGGCGGAGTCTTTGATCGTACGATTAAGATTACGAATATAATAAAGATGATACCATAAACGTTTTACTATTTGCTCTGAGCTTGTTATTTCGATTCGCCTACAAATTGCATAAATTTACATCAAAATCATTAAAGTATGACCGTTTTTATCATTGATTTAAATTCAGAAATGCAATATCGAGCCATGCAATCTAATTTATCCCACATTCAAGCACATTATCTAACCAAATCTATCTACTCGCACAGTTTTATTAACTTCGAATTTGAGCGATAACAGACTAAGACATAGAAGACTACGAGCAATCTGGGTTTTTTTTCTCAGGATTTTAGTTGTGGTTCATCAACTCTGCATTTAATTATAATATTATTGTGAAATATTTTTCCTTAAGTTTTAAGTCTTCATTAATAAAAGAGCTAAGTTACAGGGATTTTTCCTTACTTTAAAATATCCGTATGTTGTCTGCAGCCTAAGAATTGCTATTTTGCCATACATACTTTAACAGAACCGACATACCTTTACACATACAAAGTTTTGTTTACTTTTCAAAAAAATTCAAGGGAAAAAATTGTTAATATGTTTGGAGTTGAGGATTAAATCACTTAGTCGTACGTGAAAAAAAGTCTTGGCTACTGATGTCAGTCAATGTTTATTCCAGGATTTAAGTAAATAAAACGATTTAATAATCAACGTCAAAAAAATAATAAACCTCAACACTATTAAAAACATATTTCAGTGTTTTAATTTAGTGCTTTGTGAACACCTACCTCCTCCATTCTTTTGGCACAGGTATGGAAAACGCCAAACGTTTCCCAAACCAACTGCTAGACCAACAGTAGCTAGAATAAACTCCGCTTTATGTCCCCATGTCTCTCGTTTACCCGTTTCTTCATCTACGACAGTCATTTCATCTTTCTCTGGTTTGCTCCATTCCTTAGTCTTGTACGGGTCTTTGGAATTTTCTGGAGTTAAAGCATCAGTTGATTTGTCAACCCGCAAGTTCCCTGTGAGTTAGAAACAAAACAATTAGTACTTTTATCGCTAAATAATTTATTAAGAAGACCGTAAGAAGTTAGATAAAGTTTAGTGAATTGAATTTTACGGCAGGACACGGGTCTTAATATCAAATGCCGGCCCAAAGAACTGCCAAAGTAAAAAAAAATCAGTCGTAAATGATTGATTTGGACAATCTTGTAGCAAGAGTACAAAAATTACCTTCTTCTTCCATTTTGAATTCTTTGTAGTATTTTTGATAGTTGTTTAGTGCGTTTATGATTAACAGCAGCGATTGGGTTCAAAATAACGCTTTACGAGGGATACAGATATAAATACTCTGACTGAATACTGCCTATGTGAGAGACTCATTCCGATGCGGAATGTTGAATCAGCCAATCACAAGCTCTTGACCCGCCTACGTTTACATTCCTTATATGTGTTCCGCTCATGCTCACACGTATCTGACTCAGGCTTTTAAGCTTGTTTCAGTCTCTAAATCATGCAGATATACAAAGCTTTATATTTTATATCCGATAAGAAAAACAACTGATATATCATAAAAGAAAAATATAAAACATTTTCTTGGACATGAAATAATTTCAGGGTCACCAGTTTCTTTTGAAGCTCAGTCGGTCGTAATAATGTAATCCAGACTCTTGGAAAAAATCAGTGAAGTACGAAATTTCTCTGATTATAGACAATTGAACAAGATAGTATTTTTGTGAAGTGATATCTTTCACGTTTAATTTTGAATAAACCTATTTTTTTTCTCTAAAGAATTCTATAAAATGAAATATGTTTATGTGTAGAAGATGTCAAAAAGGTGATTCTTTTAACTTCCGTATTGAGCACTGGAATTTGTTCCCTTCTGGTTCCTGTTTTTTCCCCCAATTTATTTTCCTAAGTCTGTTGCAACATAAAAGTGTGCGAAATAAGACTATTTCGGTCAGATTTTGGGGGTCTTTTCCAGTGAAATTCTTGGTCCAACTGAACTGTGTAGTAAATTAAGTCATGCTGCACGTAAGATGTTTTGTGGTCAATTCCTCCTCTTGACCTTACAACGTCTGGATAAATAGAACATGCTTTTCGTCTACAACTTCCTCTGTGAGTCAGATAACGTCCACAACTGAATTGTGTACTCACAGGAATTTACTTCCTTGTAAATAGATATGACGCTGAGGCTCGTATTTTCACTCAATGTACTAATACAGGCTAATAGTATTAGCGAAATCGTGCCAGTGCGCCTTATGCTTTTAAAAACCAAGCGTTTTGCAGATTTTTGCACTGTTAAATACCAAGACCATTTCCAGTAGTGTGAATCTCTGATATAGTTACTATCTATATTTATATTTATATCACTATTTATCTATAAAATATATGTATTCTCATGTATCATAATGTCTGTTGGCCATCCTCGTGATTCAGCCCTTGGCTGCGAGAAGGAATGAACAAACTATTAATAACTAGTATTCTGGACAAATGCCACACGAGTGAGTCAGTATAAATAATATGAATAAAACTAGTTTCAAAGAGGCTAGTCTGTAAGAGTCAATATGAAAGAATTGTCACTGAATTACTTAGTCAAACGTACACACCGATTTAGGCATAGCGTTTGAGAGTTTCCCAAAAGTTTAATTTGCGACATTGCAACTTCGCGGAATGACTAAACGTAAATACTCTCGAGTCTCCTAGCAACAGCGTTCCTCAGACATGCAGGAAGTTCTCTGATCTATCCGGCAGAGTTCAGCATTTCAGTCAACACTGAATGAAAACGTGCCTTTATAAACAGATAGATTACTATGGGTATGTTCACGGATAACACTCGGTTTTCGCGGGGGAAATATATGAAAAAAATGACATGTAGTTAGTAGTGAAAAAAATCTATGTTGATGACTGTATTTTTCTCTGGTTTCTTCGTTTTAAAACCTACACGCTAAATACCAATTCAATCTTAACCTTTCCCTGACTTTCATCAGCCCAGAGGTTGTTTCAAGGTATCAATAAAATTGGCGCCAAATACTATAGTGATGTTATATAATAACATATAGCAATGAGTATACCTTGATAGTTTGGTGGAGGGCCATTATCTCTACTTGGCCTGTAAGGATCACCGCTTCGCCGTGGTTCATAACTCGATGGTGGTTTTGATCTGTCCATATCTCTCGGTCTTTCATCTCTGGATGGGTATGGTCTGCCTTCTCTTGGCGGTCCATGATCCCTTGACGGTCTGCTTTCCTTTGGAGGTCCATAATCCCTCGATGGCCTGCTATCCCGAGGTCTTCTGTCATCCCGCGGGCGATCATCGTGTGGCCAAGAATCTCTAGGCGACCGGCTGTCATATCTAGGAGGCTCATATTCTCGACTTGGAGGCCTGTTTTCTCTTGGTCTTGAATCTCTTCTGTCTCTGTCTCTTGGTTCCCAGTCTCTATCGTCTCGAGGTGGCCGAGAATTCCCGACACTGGGCGGTCGCCCTCCTCGACCTTCGCTGGGTAACCTCCCTCCTCCTTGACTTGGAGGCCTTACTGCCCTGGAGTGCAGAATGTGTTCTAAGCCTTGCATTGACTTTGCTGGAGAAGTGGTCTTTTTGTCTAAAAAAAATTAAACGTTACCAGTTAGAATCTCGAAATGGAACCAGAATGAAAAATTGATTGCCAAAATGATGGGAATATGATGTATTCTGCATGCTACCAAAGTCATCAAAGATGACAATTTCTGGCAAATCTTTACAGGAAAAAAAATCAATTCAAAGACTAAAAATTTCATGGCAAAACTCATCGTTAAGACTAGTTTTTTCTTTGCCCAAAATTAAATTTGGCCAGCGGGAAGCTGTTTGGAATGTGACACCTCGCCCTTCTGCAGGATCCTGCAACAGCAGTGAGTGTTTCTGACCCTATATCATTGGCCCCTTGATACTAAATGTGTGCACATTTCTTGCTACAAAATTTAAACAAATTTTACCAGAACTGCGTTACAATAAAATCAATGTTGGTCCAGTCTGTTGAATTAACTAACCCTGCATAGTTATTAGCGCTAATCCAGGTCTAGAGATCTATTTACAAAACGTCTGAACATATGCACAAGATTAATCCTGGATTTACGGCAGTTATCTCAGCCACGTATACACAAACGTGACATACTCAACGCATGACAGACCTCTACCTGCTCATTCAAGGATAAAAGAGCCCTCTCCGGAAGAATTGGAATCAAAAATATTTTGGAATATCTTAAAACGTTTGAAATTGATTGAAGTAAAATATCGCCAGTCAAGCACAACTTTTAAGCACTTTATTTCTAAAAATATATATTAAATAAATGAATTTTGAAAAAAGGAAAGACGACTATGCGTAAAAAGTGATATCGAACAAAGTTTATATAGAAATTGCTGCTCATTAACCGAAACGCATCATGTTGCCTTTTTTTCAAGTAAAAAACTTCCATTGATGATTTGTCGTCATGTTTAAGCCAGTCAATAAGGAGCTAAGAATATATACATTTTTTTAAACATATAGTTATTTTTTATCATAAATATGAGAATAAGTTACAGCTAGCCCAACCCTTTCCTGCGATGATAAGTTTGGAACATGCTTCGTTTATTATATTGTTTTGTGACATGTCTAAAATTTCCAAAGATAAATTAACATACGGTGTACAAAGGACTCATATTGTAAGGATACTACAAAACAATGAAAGGAACCTTGCAAGATAAGATTCAAATTCTCTTTAAAACATGCAGCAGTATAAAACTTTACCAAAATAAGTTTGTAAACATTTTCAGCAAAAAATGTCATATTGTTGTACAGCTGTGCGACTGTATATCAATACGATTTTTCAATAGCAATTCTTTTGAATAAGTAACAGTTATGCAGAAAAAATTTAAAATATAACAACAAAAACAGTTCACGCGTAGCTAATAAATCGCGCCAAGTTTCATCAGTAGCACCTTGCAAAACTGACAAATAACTCCGTTTTTTTCGTTTTAAAATTGAGTGTTTTTAAGTTGAAATAAAACAAATAAGAGAGAAAACTTAGTTATCATTTTTTTTTAAATATTACGGTTTTAGTTTTCATGGCTTTGTTTAGCGTCACACATCTTTAAGTGATTTCGTAATGTTCGCTCTTACTACGACAAATAACTGAATTTTTAAAACCGTGCGTAAGGGAAATTATTCGTTTATACCGAAGCTTCCAATCCTTAAAGCTGAAACTCGCCACCCACATTAATCAATATGTTCGATAGATAACAAACATCTTTTTGCTATAGTATTTGCGAATGATTGGTAACGAATAGCGATCCTTATGGTTCCTTGTTACATTTTATTCACTTGAACATTTCCCACCAGCTTGGCGAGTTTTATAATCTGTTTTTCACTTTCTTGGGATCTATTAGTTTACAAATATGTGTTAAAAATATTAAGATAAACAAACCAATACTTTGTGCATTTACGATTGTAGCGACATTGACCAAAGCCTTGAGGCCTTGTTAATGATATAGTTGGGATTGAAAGCTGAATTTTTCCAATATTTATTTATTGACGTACCTTCATCAGGGTAGAAGACGTCTGAGTTCGAGCCCCTGTGATTAGACATCTTTTTGTATCAACTGTGATCGGTCTGTGAAATTCATTTTAACATTGTAGTTACGATAATTATCTTTAAAAAGGCTTGATCCAACAAGTGGAATTTCAATGTCGCTTCTCTCCATTTTTTAAAAATATCTTTCTTTTACTCACCGTTGTATCGTTGAAAATAAGCACCAAAATAAGAATGTTCTATCCAATTCTCACGGCGAATTAGAAGCGTGATCCAGGGATCCAAAGACTATTTATTGTCCCTCAGTATACAGGTATTGCTAGCTTGCCCTGGCGTCGTTATGCTCGAGTCGTTCAGGGTCAAAACCCATGGGATGTGATCTGCATAAAATAGTCAGAATAACTTATAGTACTGCACCTATTACGCCACATTCGAAATCATTCAAAAAAGTTTAAATCAATAGACAAATCACAGAACTGTTTTTAAAGAATAAATGCCTTGGTACGATGCAAAGCTTTGACTACTTGCGTCACTTTTTGTAAATAATAAATCTGGTGTTTTCAAATCCAAACTACAGCAAATATTGAGATACAATAGATAATATAATCACTCTTGTTCAGTTCTTGTCACATATGTTATAGTTTTAACTCACCAAATCAAAAGTTGAATGTTATAATTTACTTCTTACCCATTTCGAAGATTTTGGACAAATTTTGGACACTGATTTGTTTACCATCTATAAATCTTTTAGTTCAGCAACAAACTACAACTACAATTACACTTGCTATTTTCTCAGTTCGACACACAAAAATCTTGTATTGTTCACTGATGAGAATCGTTTAAATTCTGTCCTGCGGCTTTCTTCCTTATATACGTGGCATGCAGTTAAACATTTACAAGTCGAATGCCAATAGAGTGCAAACAATATATGTTCATTGCTATCAACTACGTAAGTCGGAATTTATAAGCATACTGAAATGAGCCTACCTGATCTTTTTTAATTCATTTTTGACGAGTCAGCAACTCCTTTCAAGTATTCAAGTGGTTCTAATTTATCTGTATACTAGTAATCCTTGAAGAAAAAATTATTTTAGTGATAGCAGGCAGCTAGTCGTGAAGTTGTTGATGCACACGCTAGTATTGTGTCTATTAGCTTTCCTTCAGTTTTCTTATCCAGTACCCGTTCCTGTTGTTTTGCAACAGTTTTGACCGCAAATCTTTAAATTTGAATTATTAAAAACCTGACTGATCATAGTTTATTTGGTAGTTATCATTTTATGAAGTTTAAAAAGTAATATTCCATTAGTCTTATCAGTTTTAGTTTCCAAATATTGTTTGTTTAATATTTGCGTCAAAACTAAGTTGTGTACTATTTTTCATTTCGACGTATATCGATATGTTGACACCATGTTTACCAAGGACACCCGTTTTGCTTTTGAAATCAAACGGCGGGAGAATCTCAAAACGACGCCATAAAACAGAGTTCCAAGCCTTTGGTGGAATATCTATGAATGTTCCATTTAAAACTAATGGAATGAGGAAGGGATATAGAAAAGGGTTGGGAATTTGTGAATTTTGGTATAAAAAGGGGTAGCTTTCCAGGCAAAGAAGTATATAAAAGGGGTAATTTTTTGCTGAAATTTGGTATTTCAAAGGGTAAGGCGTCGAGAGTCCGGGCGGAGCATCTCCGTATGAAACGACCCGAAGTACCCCCACCCCCACCCCCCGGGAAAAGATCAGGAAACTGACGTGCCTTACCTCATGATTTGCTTGGTGGATCATGGCATTCAAGACATGAAACAAAAGATAAAAGGACAGGTTATTATTTGAAAACATCGACTTCTTTCTAGAATGTAGGTATTTTTCGTATTTTGAAAGAGGAACGTATCAACAAACGAGGCACGCGCAATCATATATTCACCTGTAGGTGATTGTAGAGGAATATTCCGAAGTTCTCGGCCAATCAGCGCGCGATTTTCTATAACAACCTGGGTAGTTGAATTTGGACCATATTCAGATGCCCATGTGGTTAACAAAGGAAATGATTAATAAATATCGTGAAACACTATGATGGGATAGCCCTAGGTTTTCCTAGTCTGCACCTAGAAGTAAGCCATAGCAGTAGAGCATAAATATTATATATTTATGCTCTCTTGGCCATAGTTCTTTTACATAAAAAATTCTCTATCTGGGAGGGGCATTGCCACTTGGGTAGCTGGTCCTCTGAACCCTGAAGCTCAATAATGATAGTTGGATTACATTAACTAAAGTTGAAGTCCATCTTTTATAGCGTCTTTTCGTTCCTTTTGGATGTCCCGACTACCTAGGCAAGCCTAAAGAATGAATATCAGTATGAATGGAGTACCTGTGTTTTGTTATCATGAAAGAGCCTGGGTCACATTTTTTGCCCGCAATGAATTGTGGTTGATCCGCGGTGCATGCTGGGACCTTCCTCTTTTCATCGTGCTCGAACAAAATGGGTAAGTCATCCACGTGTCTTGCAAAATATCACTATTTTTACCCTCCATAAACACAAAGAACCCACGCTGCCGACTTCAGAGCCTAGATTAATGTTATTTACAACTAACCTTGTGTTTCTTAATTACAGGAAAGCCTCGTGGACTTCGTACAGCCCGAAAGCTTCGATCACATCGTCGCGACCAGAAATGGCACGACAAGACTTACAAGAAAGCACATTTGGGTACCGCTCTGAAGGCTAACCCCTTTGGAGGTGCTTCTCATGCTAAAGGGATTGTTCTTGAGAAAGTGTAAGTATTCCACGAATTGTTTAATAAATAGCTCCTTTCTTCCGAGTGTACAATTATGGAGTAGCGATCTAAATAGTCTTCATGTATTTTAAAAAATTACAAACAATATTTGTTTCAACAACCTGAAAACGTTTGAGTCGTTTGTTCTAAATTTTTTACATCATTATGAAACTATATGGCTTACGATCTCTAATTAGATATAAAAGATAGATAGTAAAGTTTAGTAAAGTTCAGTGTTTGATGTTGGAAAGGGTTTTAGTTGAGATTTTGTATATGCCTGGTTTCAAGCTTTCATGGTCAAATTACCTAAGTCCATATCGATGAATTTTTCAGTAATGATCAACTCATAGTAACTGCCCTCAAACCAATGTATTTCAGGTATTATTTCCTCAATTATTCAAGATTATAGACATCTGGTAGCTTTGATTTGCATTATTATCCATATAGCCATTATTGCATGTGTGCATGCAGCTCAAAGCTATCTGGAAAATATTATGCCAAAGCATAAAAAATAGGGTAAATGCAAAATTATAATAATGAAAAATGGGTTGAAACGATAATAAAAAAGATTGTCTAACATACAACGATTACTCCCAACATTTGATTACTTTCGATTGTAATTTAGGATCTGTTGGAGCTAATTGAACACTCAATTGTAAATGAACATTCAATTGTAGGCCACTGCTGGAATTGTTTAGCATTTCTGATCAAACAAATAATTGTGTTGGTTCTAAGGGTTCAGGAAGAATTACTATAGACGACAACCGGGACAACTTGAGTTGTGAAACTTTTCAAATGTAGTTGATGTCAAACATTTCTCACACTACATCTACACTACACTACACTACAAAGGACTTGTGTTGATGTGCTAATTGGCAAATGCTTGAAAGTTCAAATTAAATGATCTTATTTTATTTCATTCAATTTAAGATGATTCAGTTGATCCAGACCAACTGGATATTTTATTTGGTTTGTTCAGAAATTGAATGCAATCACACATTTCAATTAAGTTCAAAAATCGAATGCAATTGAATTTGTATTTCTTTTAGTATTTAACTTCGTTCAATTGAAAATTATTTTCTTTTTATTCCTTTAGTTACCATACTTTTCTAAAAACACTTTTTATGACCAAGAGCTATACCATGTTAATCAAAGTTTTTTTTATTCCCATAATAGTGGTGTGGAGGCCAAACAGCCCAACTCTGCCATCAGAAAATGTGTGAGAGTACAGCTCATCAAGAACGGCAAGAAAATTACTGCTTTTGTTCCCAACGATGGTTGTCTGAATTACATTGAAGAGAACGATGAAGTTTTAATCTCTGGATTTGGCCGTAGAGGACACGCTGTTGGTGATATCCCTGGTGTTCGATTTAAAGTAGTGAAAGTTGCCAATGTATCATTACTTGCATTGTTCAAGGAGAAGAAAGAAAGACCTCGCTCTTAAGTAATGTACTCGGTGATCAAATAAAAAATAAAATCTGTTTTGAAACTTGAATATGTTTATTGTTTTGAATATATTATACAGGATATATTTATCATACTAGTTATTAACTTATTGTGATTGGTTTACATTTTCAATGCAGCATGTGTAGGGCAGTATTTTTGAAATAGCTGTCAGAATGTACAAACAAAAAATCCATGTCAAACTTGAAGGTTTTTTGTTAGGATGTTATAAACATTATTCTTACAATGATTCTATTCTTTGAAAACCAAAACAAACTTAAAATATTTCTATTACTTTATAAACGTTGTGGTTAAATAATTTAGTTTGATTAAATATGCTTTGAAAGGCATTGGATGCCATATTTTGATCTCATTTAACCTGTGAAACAAAAACTAATGCTTTGCCAAGGATGCTAAAACTGAAGACTCGGGGGGGGGGGGGGGAGGGGTGATAAAAGAATACAAACAGTAAATCCATGAAATAATTAAAATTCTTGACCTAAACCAAGTGAATGTTTAACAACTAATCAGTCACATGTATTACCCGGCAATAGTAAGTTGTCGTATTTCACAGGTCAAATGAAACCATTTTAGCTTGTTTTGGAAAGAACCAAAAATATTTGTGTAAAATAGTCTTAAGTCTGACTTAGACTAAGATCAGACGTTGAACTTTACATGAGCCGAACCTAATGACATCCAAGAGGACCACATTATCTATTGATTTCGATGCATTTGGCTGATGTTGAGTTAAACGTTTGACGTAAGCCTTAATGTGGTATGCCCACTTTGTGGACTTGCTAAAATTAACAGAATCATAAAATGATTTCTTTATAATATTTTCTTTTAAAAGCAAAATGTATTCCTTTTCTTTCAGCAGTAAAATTAGATAAACTGCATGAAAGATATGAACATTTTTTTTATCATTTGGATAGTTTTAAAAAAAAATTCTTTGAATAATATTTGTGCAATTGCTGGTTTTCAAACCACTTGTACATGTTAGTTAAATTTAACAAGATTTGTCAGTAGTCTTGTTGCATCAACCAAAATGGCTACTAAAAATTTTTGTTATTTTTTGAAATCACCTATACAACAAAATTTTCTTGTAAAGTAGTACTGTTTAGTGTGCCGTGCATTTGTTTATGAAACTCTTCAGCATCTTTTATTGCTTTTTCAAAGTCTTCCCTTTTTACATTGAATGGGTGGTTTTCCGATGACACCTGCACAATAGGCTTTCTTGAGTGCCTTCTGATTGAACTTATGCCAAGCAAATGAAGTATTACTTTCTCGAGGTCACGACTAAACTTATAAGCTCTACACATGGACACAAATCTAGGTATATCCTCTTTGGTGCCACTGTAGTCCATGTAAACTGGGATGTACTTGGAAGTGTCTCTTGTGGTGCAAAATTCACCTCTTAGTAAGTTCAGTTGACATGTTATACTCACATCTGTCAAGAAAAGGGAATTTATTTTATTAGTTTGGAAATCAAGATTTCAAATAAAGTTAGAGAGTTCAAAGATGCTGATACAGAAAGTTTTCTAAACATGTATATTCTGTTTCTCATGCATTTTTGGTGCTGGAAAACTTTCAAATGCACCATGGCTGTTCATTTCCCTTTCCAATATGTTAAAAAAAACAAGTGAATCCTGGTCTAGTTTTAGTATAAATTACAAGGGCAGATCTAGGAATTTTTGAGAGGCAAATAAAAAAAAAATTGGGATAGTTTAATAAAATGAAGATTGAAACGAGGGGGCTCTGGGTCCCACCAAACCCCTGGATCTGCTACTGAATTAAGGTGTCTGGAAAGAGATTTTTGATCGCGAACCACGAACAAAGAAAGGGTTAAAAAATCGCTTTCCTTTGGCCAGATCTTAAAAGTATTTACAGACTTCGTTTCCAAACGATTGAGGTTTAAATGCTGAACACTTCATAGCAATCGGCGTTAATTTATGCATAGGCGGCGGAATTGAAGGACATTTGAAGGAATTTTATCTCTCGGATTCAAAATTATGTAGCGGTTAATTTGGGACACGACTTTTTGAGATGCATTTAATAAATGTCTCCACGAAAAGCCGATGTTAAAAATCACTATACTGATGTATGTCAATTTGTTTTTTGCAAGTAGTTGCTTGTCATAGTCTGAACGTATCTGAAAAGATATCTTTAAGATAGTCTGGTCACAGGAACGAAATTTGACATAAATTATGCTTACAGTCATTTTCAGTTGTCGCCCTGGTTTCTGAGCTTTGGTCCTTCATCTGCATCAGTGTTGATGTCACTAATAGTACACGAGAAACCTCTTTGACTTGTGATTCATACCATCTTAGTGGGTTTTCATTCACTTTTGGCTCACTCAAAATGTCTAACCTCACATCAAACAAGTTTGTGGAGTCAAGTACATCCCATAAACAGTAAATCACCTTTGTACAAGACATACAACAGCTTGCATGTAGTATTAGCACTTTGACTGGATCTTTAAAACAACAACAACAACAAAACGATAATCCTTATCAATTATGAAGAATTGAGATTTTTAGGAAAACGATGTATTACACTTATTAATATTATTCTATCTCGGCCGGGATATCCATGCCCTTAGCAAGGGGTGGGGCCACGGCAGTTTTATAAAGATTTTTCTTACTTTTTCTTCATAACAGGAATTGTTGTCCAAAGTTCTAATTTTTTTCAGGTGGATGTTAATTCATTGAGAATATTTTTCGATTTATTTAAGCGTTTTTATGAGCAGTGGGCCAGGAAATACGTCACAACTTAACAGCCTGATAGCAGGGTGTGGCACAGAAACGTACACAGAGCACACTCACAAAAGCCCATGCGCAGCTTTTTCCCGCCAAAGAATGGGAACAAGTATTTGTCTGCAAATGGAGGAGTCAGAGCAGTAAATTATGACTCTTTGGGAGAGTAATTCAAGACCAATTTGGTAAGTTTAAAGCTTTTTTTCATTGTTCTTGAACTTCACAAACCTTGGAAGATAAATCAAGGCCGTTAAGACATCATGGTTATCGAAAATAGGAAGTTTTAAAATAGACATTGTTGGCATCGTTTGACACTGAATCGGGAAATTCCGAGTTCCGACTAGTAGCTATTGTTTTACTGAAGCACGAATAAGCTTAACTTGAAAGTCTAAATCCCTTAATATGCACTGGTTTTTAAAAGAGAAAAACTCTTCCAGCTTATAGCAAAAGAATCTAGCACTTCTCTATAAAATTCACCTCTCCGGTAAAGGCATTCTTTTTTTTAATAACTTAAGCTTAATGTGCTGTCAATCTATAGATATTTTAAGCTTACATCTACAAGTCTTAGTTAAAGCTTTACCTGATAGCATTTCTTCTGTATCACTTTCACTGATAACAGGACGGTTTTCAAGTCTAATAAGTGGAGAATCTAAAACAACAAATTGTGAATAGCATTAGGACAGTAACCAATGTGGTTGCATTCAGAAGAAGTATTCAATGCTAAATTAGCCTACATAGAAAAGAAACCCTTTTAAACTACAAAGTTTAAGATGATTTTACCTGAAACAACCGCCCTAGCTGATCAAAATCAGGGCATGGCTAACCCACAGATTGAACCCTGAAACAACCACCCTAGCTGATCAAAATCAGGGCACGGCTAACTCACAGATCAAATTGGAATTTAGTGTGTTAGGTTTTGCTGGGGAGAAAGAACTGGGAGGAAAACCCTCAAATCATGGAAGACCTTACAAAATCTACTCACACGTACAATCCAGCAATCTAACCTGAGACCCCAGAGGTGAGACGCAAATGCAATACTGCTACACCACCCGACACGTGTGAAAAACGTCTGCGCATGCTCTAAGTCTGTATGCAAATTAGTCGAAAGGGTCTTCATGCTATTGTAGAAATATTCAAATTTGACTTTCACACTTGCCTGAAGAATAGTCTTTACAAAATGCCAAAACTTAAGATCAGTTCTTGAAACTTAAGGCTAATTCTTTCATATTGTCTTTATTAACACATTATCTTTATTAAAGTATACCCACGAAATTTTTTGTATACTTGGAGAAAACAAGCATTTATTTTCTCACTAAAACTCTATAAATTCTTGGAAAGCATGCTGAAAGGCACGCATGCGCAAACGTTTTTCTCTAGTGTCACACCACCCTTGATTTCCAAGCTACACTCTCAATGCATATCATAGATTTAATTTAAAACATAACAAGCAAGGAAAAGCTGTTGATGTGCGTATGTGCTTTTCAATGACACAAGTTTAATACCTCTTCGTCGTAATATTCCAAACACTAAACCAACTAGAAGAATACCGAGTACTACACCAGTACCAACGACAACAGCTATGACTTTCAGGTTGGGAGTAGAATGATAACGAGTAGTGGGCAGGATAGATATTTCTGAAATGGTAAAAACATACTTTGAGTATAATAAGAACTTTTATAAATTATGAATAAATCTGAATGCATATTTAAAGCAATTTAAACCAGAGGTGAGAGAAGATTGATTCCCATGATTATTACAGTTGTTTGCATCTAAGCGTGAATGCCAGATGGCAAAACATGTTCTAAGTGGAGCCTTAAATGTGTATTTTTTTAGCTAAAAAGTTAATGTTTGTAGATTTCAAAGGAGACCGTCAAAGGAGACCGTCAAATGTTGACCCTTTAGCCACCAAACATGCATGTTTCAGGCTTCACTTAGAACATGTTTTGATGTCTGGTGTTCACGCTTAGATGCAAACGACTGTATCTGGCCTGGCCAACATGACCTCAATCTGACCTGGCTAATAATTACACACATGTACACATATACACACCTGTTGTATACTGTGGAATTGCAAACTGAAATGGGTAAGCCTTTGTGGTGTCCTGCTTACTAGTAATACCATAAATCTGTTTGTCAAAATTAGTTATGTTAACTCATACTTACAGATATCACAGAGACAAACTATAATTCTAAAATATATTACATATATATTTAAAATTAATAAACTTTTTTAAATACATCAGGAGATTTTGTTTAACTTTATTGTTAATTTTTAAAATGCTTTTTTATCAGTATTCATATTATTTTTAATTGCTGAGAGCAAGGCTAGAAGAACAAGAATAATTTAAAATCAGAAAAAAAAATGTTCTTGAATTTAAGATGATATTATACCTCTCCTGTATAATTAAGCAAAAATGTGCTACATTTTCCTCGTAGTAGTATCGCATAGCTGCAGCTAATATTCTGAAATTAAGAAGAAATCTAAATTAAGTTTTAGAATTTTGTTTCATTTTGTTTAATTCTGTAAACTACAGTAAGCCCCTTTCCCTACAGATGTCACAAATAATTATTTAATATGAGCAGGACTTGAAATAACAGCTGGTCAACAGACAACGTCCAGCCAGAATTAAAACTTGTCTGGTCAAATAATTGCCCTGCCGGTCATTTTGACCAGTTACGTTGCAGAGCCAGAAATTAGGTACAACGGAGCTAAAATGAATTTTGCCAGTCATCATGACTGGTGACCGACCAGCTGTTATTTCAAGCCTTGAGCTTGAGAAAATAAAAATAATCCTAATAATTAAATTAATCACATCTTACAGTTAAAGAAGCTTGACCAGAACATTGTTTACTGTAGTAAGGGTTATCAGGTTCCCACTTGATTCTTAATTCTTTTAGATCGTCTGTACAATTGAGCTCCCATGTAATGTTGATGGAGATCATTTGTTTCCCTTCTGTTTTATGATCACTGACTTGACATGCAACAGTGGTAAAGTGACCTGCATAAAACAATTCTTTTTCCTTAAGTGCAACAAACAACTACTCAGCTTCCTTAGCTATATAACTATATACAGTCTATCTTTTATAACATAGATATACATACAACAAATGGGCCTGTCTTTGAACTCCTCTATTTGACACTGTTCTGAAATCAAATATAAATAAAAGGCAAAATTGATTTTATCTTGATATGATATAAATGTATATTTGATTCCACCCCGGGGGCTGGGGGTAATTCGGGTTGTTTCATATGGAGATGCTCTGCCCGGACTCTCAACCCCTTACTCTTTTATATATCAAATTTCAGCAAAAAAGTACCCTTTTTTTTACCTTTTTGCCTCAAAAGGTACCCCTTTCATATACCTTTGAATAAAAGCTACCCCTTTCCATACCAAAACACACAAATTCCCACCCCTTTTCTATACCTGTGGCCTGAAAAACGTACCCCATTCAGGCAGACGGCCTGTATAGTCCATTATTGGGAGTACCCCCCCCCGTTATTCGGCCAAGGTGAACAAAGGGGTCAACATGACTCTAAGAACCTTGCCAAAAAATTCAAGTCAAATCCTTGAAATCCCCTTCCAAATTTAAAAAAAGATTCCACAATTTGAAGAATATAAATTAAAATGACTTGTATATCTAGTCACTGTAGATTAAATTGCAATCATATGCATGTAGAGGCTTAGCACCATCACATGATGGCAGCCATGACATGTAGGAGGCACAACAATAATATTTTCTCCCTGGGAAACTGAATTCTTTCTTATTTAAATCAGATTGGACCAGATTCAATCGTTCCTGCCCCCTGTCATGGCTGCCATTACGTGATGGTGCAAAACCTCTATATCATACCTTTGATCCTGACTTGTTTTATTATCATATTACTATCGTTATCATTAGGAGGCATGCTTTGTATTCTTAGTTCATACTGAGCTCCAAAATTCAACTCTTGAAACTGAACAGAAAGGCTTTCACTGTCCTAAAAAACAAAAAATGCAAATAAAGCTTGATGAAATGGCAACATGTTTATTTCCATGAAATTAAAAATCTTTGTTTAAACCTAAATAACCTTGTTCTGATTAGAGTGCAAGGCTATGTATTGTTTTAGCCAGCATGGCTGCCATGTGAGAAAGTGGTTTTGAGAAAGCTCCATACTCAGTAGCATGTAGGTCAGTAGAGATTTTTAAAAGCTGTTGGGATGTTTGGATGAAAAAACTTAAATATTCTGGAAAAAGTCCCCTTTACAAAATCAGTAAATAACTAGTATAATGTTATTACATCACTATTTATCTTGCCATGTGTAACATGGATTTGTAACTTTAAAAAATAGTAACCTTGCTATTGATCTGGGTGCATCTGTAATATCTCATTGGATAGTAAAATGTTACTTCAATCAACCGAACTTGAAACCCCCAAAGGTCTGAAAAACCTAAAAAGAAAGAAATAATAAATTTGTATTATTTGTGGAAGCCAGTGCCATAAAGCAGTTAATAATAGTATTCTGGAGTTTCTGGAAGTCTTTTGGAATAGAACCAGTTGAGTTGTTCAATAGTTTTTCCGAAAGGAAATATTGGTCAACTATACAATGTAGACTTCTCTTGTTGATTGAGATGGAATTGGTCAAAATGGAAGTGAGCAAAGGACTGGGGTGAGTTTTAAATTTTAATCTAATTAAAAAAATACGTTTTATCATTTGAGAAAGCTTCTTTAGTTAATATTAGTAATTATAGCAAATTTGAATGTTTTGTTACAAAGTACCAGAGTTTCAAGCCTTCAAAAGTGCCAAAAATATTTACAGAGAGTGTATGCATGCACCAGAGCCCTTCAATTTCTATATATATTTAACAATTTTGAAGCCTTGTAACTCTGGTTCTTTTCATTGAAACATGTTCGAATTTGCCAGATTTACTAACATTGAGATGCTTTCTCAGATATCTTAAGGATTATGCTTATCAGATTAAAATTTAAACTTGCCCCAGTCCCTTGCTCATTTCTGTCTTGGCCAATAACACCTTGAATTCAACTTACATCTATGTGAATCAATTGACAGAAGGAAGAACTCACATTTCATGGGTTCTCTCGGCAGAATAAAGATACAATGTCAAATCCCTAATTTTGATTGTTTGACCTTGAGTTTGTTCTGAAGGTCAACTCAGGTTGACATTTGAGTGCAAAATAATATTTTAAACTCATTTCATGCAAAACAACCTCATTTCACAAAAGAAAAATCACAGTTCATGCTGTTATCTGCTAATATTATGATTTATGAAAAAAAAAAGAAACAAGTAATTATTATTCTCGCTGGTAATTTTATAAGGAAAAAAATGCATTGAAAACAATGAATAATAAGGCTGTCTTCTTTGTTGTCATTAGGTTCGGCTTGTGAAGATCAACGTTTGAACTTGGCCTTAGCTATCCTCATGAAATACAGTTTTACATTACATAAGTTCCATTTTAATAACGGAAAAGAGAAAACTAGAAAAAGGAATAATATATAAGGAATGAGAAAATGAAACGAGTCATACCTGTAGAAGATATATCCCATTCAACCTGTAAGACCGGTCGAGTGTTGTTCAACAAATTAAGTGTTATTCTAACATGACGAGGTTTACCAGGAAATGAGTGACAATCTGGATGGTTAATGAATATTTGGCACCTTGATACTGTATAAAACAAGTCAAATATATTAGGACTTTTTTATTTCATTGTTATATAATTTTTATTAAACAAAATTTGTTTAAAATCTAATCAAATATTTAATACTTAGGAATATATATTATTCACCAAATTAAAGGCAAAGTGAATATTGGTGAATTTTTACTAAAACATATATTCAGGGTGAATATTTGCCATATTCACTGAGCCTTAGGTGAATATCTGTTTTACTATAATTTTAGATTTGAACATTGGAGAAAAGATAAAATTCAGGATAAAGAGATATTTTAGTTTATTGCTTCCACTTTGGCAAACTTTGGAAAACTTCATGATCTGTGCTCAATCAGTGATCATCGTCTCATCACTGGTTGCTTGACCAATCACAAATGCAGAAAACTCTATATTCCAGTCTAGAATTATACTAAATATGTAATAATAATAATCAATAATAATTATTATTTTTAAGTTAAAATGTTAAAATAAAAATCTAAAAACATTAAAATGTTATATAACATGCAAATTCCACAATGTAATGATTAAAATAAAACAAATAAATACTAATACTAATAGATAAAAATAGATACAAAATATTAAAAAGTACTAAAATATTTCCATGACTTTGGTTGATAAAAACTGCCTTTTTTCACTTGTGCAATTTTCATGAAAAAAAGTAATAAGAAATGACTTCATCAATTTGTTTGTTATGGCTTTCTTATATAATACCATAAATACTATTTTCACCCTCCAGCAAAACTACCTCTTAGTAAAGCTATTAGATTTTCATGCTGCTATTTTCTACAATGATACAATTGTCTTGAAGATATCCTTGGGTCCTTAACAGAAAAATATAAAAGAATGTAAAGCTGAAACTCTCTGCAGTTTAACCCAATAATGTTGAAAATAACAGCAGTTCAACAGCATGAAATTGGACCCATACCACTTAAATGTAATAACACATTATTCTTAAAAACGCAAAAAAATAAATCACACAGAATTCTACTGGCAATCTAGTTCTTTCTACATGTGACATTGTTTTATGATAATATTTTAGTAGATGTAAATGCCCTTAGGCTTAAAATGAAATAGTTTTTTTCTTCTTTTGTTTCATTTCTTTTTTTATTTCTTTTTTGGGGTGAGTGGGAGGGAGTGTGTTAAAGAGGAATAAATAGAAAATCATCTTATCTGTGTATTTTACCATTTCCTGGTGTAGGTCTTCCACAAGGAGGATACTTCTGCAGATAGCCATTCGGAAGTATATGCCGTCTGTGAATATCAGATTTCTAGTAAAGACAAATTAAATTTTTAACATCATCAAGCAATAAAATTCAAACTAATGTTTACCTTAAACTTGAAGTACTTTAAAAAAGCTTTGAAAATGTGTTAAATTTTTGGTAGTAGGCATTCAGAATTAGTTTCGAAAAAAATATTAAAATGTTGGGGAAAAAAATAAAAAATCTAAGCTGGACAGGTGTTCTTAACTTACAGACAGAATATTTATGCACATACAATTTTATAGAAGATGGTTCTACCCACAAAATTTGATTAATTTGTCTCGAAATTTAATGTGTTAATGCTTGTCCTGTCGCTTTCTTTGGTTACATGCATCTTCGTTTCCAAGAAGAAAAAATCTTACGTGATAAAAGGATATTTTTTTTTAGAACAATTTGCATAATTACTTAGCTTAGTTGTGTTCTTTATTATCTAGCAAAAACTATCCGTAACCTGTCACGAAGTGTGATTTCCAGGGTTGATTATGGCTCTTATTATGCACATATTTGCTTACTTCCAAGTTATATAAATTGAGTATATTTGAACAATTCGTAGAGTAATCTGTTATATCAATGGAAGACAATCGAAAGTAAGACAAACAAGGCATAACCAAAGCCCTGATCATCGATGTAGACTCACTCACACGTTAGATGTACTAATGCCCGTCATTGAGTCTTGGAAAAATCAAAACAAAATACATAACTTTCGTGAACTTCACTGACCCGCGTCTAAAACCTTACCCCCTTCATTTTGTACAGAAAGTAAAGTTTAAAGTCTAATAAATCAAGAATTCAAAGTTCACTGTAAAGCTACAACATTAGCCACACTAAAAGGGCTTCCAAAGAAACCAAAAAGGTAACACAAAAAAAAATATGTATCAAGTTTCGTGATCAAACAGCATACCTTGTTTGACGCGGTTGATAAATCCTTGCAGTGATGTACTCGAACGACAGTGGTAGAAAGACTGAACACAACTAGAGCTAGGGGAGCTAGGGTACTATATGCCATGTATAATTCAGACTGGTATCTCCACGATTTTTTTTTTCGGTCGATGTGGTTGTTGTTAATCAGTTTACGGCAATAAATTGCTGCTTGCACGTGATAGGAGTCAATTATAGCCTGTAGATGTCACTTGAAGTGCCATACGTAAATGTATCAGGAGGACGACGGACGAAACTGGTTGGACACGACAAGGTTTCCATGACTAAGTTGTTTTGATTAAGACTATTCCTCAAGAACACGTCTAAGGTATTTCTCGAAGCCAGCCACATAAAAACCAGTCTTGTATACTTAGAGCCATGCTTGTTCGGTCATCAGACGATGAAATGCTCTCAAAGGACTTGGTTGATTGCTTGCTGTCACGTTTCGCCTTCAAATGGCTGATCACCGCATGGTTTTTGCGTTACGGTCAGGGTGGTCAAGCAACACTGCGCTATCAACAACTAGTGGAGATCGTTGTCTAAAGGAACAAATTTTATAAATTTCCCTATCTCTGTACCGTATCCGCTAGTAAGAGGACCAGCGGAAGGCTTCTGTCATAGTTTGAAACTTGAAATCAATATTCTTTTCTTTATCTTTGTAAATACTTTTTTTCCCGTTTTGAATGGTAATAATATAATTGCGCACTTAAACCACATTGAATAGGAATAAGGGTCCTTGTCGTCCATTAGGCAAAGCGTAACGCCGAACTGAAAAGCTGCCCATAGCACACATGCCGTTTAGGCCCTAAATTTATTGTAAATTTTTCCCAGACATGTGTATTTATTTATTTATCATACCTTTTCACTGAGTTTTTAATTTATTCAGGCGCAACAAAAAGAAGGGGGGGAAAACAAAATCTTAAAAGGCGCCTCTTGAAGTACGGAGAAGTTGTTTGTCGGCAGGGCTCTGCTTAGGTTAATCGATCAATATACCGTAATTTTAGTAATTTTTTTCTTTTCTAGATCAGTTTTTTCTTTCTTTCCTTCATTCCTTTCTTTCTTTCTTTCTTTCTTTCTTTCTTTCTTTCTTTCTTTCTTTCTTTCTTTCTTTCTTTCTTTCTTTCTTTCTTTCTTTCTTTCTTTCTTTCTTTCTTTCTTTCTTTCTTTCTTTCTTTCTTTCTTTCTTTCTTTCTTTCTTTCTTTCTTTCTTTCTTTCTTTCTTTCTTTCTTTCTTTCTTTCTTTCTTTCTTTCTTTCTTTCTTTCTTTCTTTCTTTCTTTCTTTCTTTCTTTCTTTCTTTCTTTCTTTCTTTCTTTCTTTCTTTCTTTCTTTCTTTCTTTCTTTCTTTTTCTTTCTTTCTTTGTACTTTCCTTTTTTTCTTCCATATTGACTTTCAGAACAAAAGCAGCAAAAACATCTAAGAATATTTTTGTAAGATAGATTTTATGAATACATTACACCAACTGAGTGCTATGTAGGTTCTCCTTTGTTCAGTTAAAGATGGACTTCACTAGTACTAAAGCAAAAGCCGTAAAGGTGCGGTAATACGAGCAAAAAAATCTTGCAACCTGTCGCGCAACATCGTTGCGTTGCAAATTGCAGAGTGAATGTGGCTCGTATTACCAACCCCTTGCAACAAAATTTTTTGTTGCGCGACTTTAATTTGTTACACAAAGTAGAAGCTCTTTCTATTCTCTGCAACAAAGAAAATGTGTTGCGCGCGTGGAGGTAATACGATCCACTTCCGAGATATGCTTTGCCTGTCACGCACAAAGGTTTCAGTACGAGGCTCCGTGCTAAATTAAATTAATTCTCTTCTCCCGTCACGAATCACTGAGCATTATGTACGAAGCCTCACAATGAAACCTTTGTGCGTGACAAGCGAAGCATATCTCAAAAATGGGCTGTTTGCTCAAACCATTCTTTACCTTCAGTCCCAGTGCACCACCCAGGAGAACGGCTACATATCGGTTAATTTCTCGGATAGATACGTACATATAATACGTGGGAGGCTACTGTTGTTAGAAAAAAGTATTGAAAACTATTAACTTACATGTCTGGTTTGTTTATAGATCGGTGACTGATTTATTGTCGAGTCTCGGAAAAGCCAGAGAATTTCAAGCAATCGTAAGTGGAACTAACATACAATGGACATAAATTGTTTCAGAATTTTTTGTACCCCGAGACTAATAGTTATATGCTAGGGGGAGGGGGGGTGAAACTTTGTGGACTTTGTCCTTGATGCACTGTTCCCCTGGATGTCACCACCGGGGTATATAACACGGGTGGCAACGTATTTGATGGTGCTCGTAATCGCTTTATAGGACTCTTCTGTCATTGCATAGAATTCTTCAAAACTTCGGAACCTACAAGGAACTAATGATTACATGAAATACGTGTGTATTGCATTCAAAACCAACCCCTGAGAAGGTTTTGTTATTTTTTGATAGTAAAGAAAGAATTAGTAAAACAGGTCATAAATGGCTGCTATAGGATGTGGGATGTGTTACAAATTTTACGCGGAGACGGGGGGACTATAGTCTATAGACTATAGAGGGGAGGGGATGGGATGGGAGGGGATGGGATGTATCTGGTATCAGGCTGTGATTGGCCAGTTGTGGAATCACTGATCGATACATACTGATACTATACACCTTTTTAAAAAATCGCCAGGGCTTTATTTTCTGCGTTTGACGTAAATTAAGAATTTTTTTGCTTAAGGTCTATTTTTGATCTTCGTGCAAGCTAAAACAGTAGGTGAAAAGAAAAGATTTGTTTTCTACGTATACACAAATCAAAGCAAGCATGTTGAACATCTTGTATCCTATTGTTTTAGCTTGTACGAAGTTTCAATAATAGTCATTTTAAAGCAAAAAGGTATATTCAAAAAGAAGAAGAACAAATTTCAACAAAAAAAATTTGACGTCAGACTCGGAAAATAAGGTGTATACGTATAATATACAAGTTGTTGGATTTATTAAAAGGTTATATAAACACCTTTCACTTTCACTTAATTTTGAGGACAAAACAAAAGAATTTCAATCTCCTGAGAATTGGATCCTTTTGTTTTGTCCTCAAAATTGAACTGCCTTCCGATGTGCTGTAAGGGGTCTACAGACTTTCGCAAAGTCCTTTTCCGTATTAGTCCCTGTTTATTCCCTGTTTTGTCCCTGCTAGTTCAAGCGCACTGAATAAAAGCACAGACAGCCCAACCAGAATCACACGCTGGACTTCTCGACTTCGACGTTCGCTTCTTTTTTTCCCCATTTCCTTCGCTCGCGACTCTGTGAGTCTCGGGGAGGTCGGCTTAGAGCAAGTCTATTGATAAGAACAGTTGATTCTGTTTGCAACCTTCTTTAATTTTGTGTGTAATGAATTCAGCCAATCAGAGCCAAGCATTCTCACTGATAATCGTGTAATAGAAATTAAAACTTAAAGCAAAAAACTTTCGAAACGTCAAACCACAGGGAGCCCAATTAAGATGAAAATGGAACTTGTAAGAACCGATTTCTTCAAATAACAACAAAAGATTACATAGGAAAATTAATGTACTGCATTTGTGATCGATTTTTTAAAACTCGTTTAGATACAAAATGCAACTTGTAATAGTATTTGTACAAATAACGAAATAAGATATCTACCATAGGAATTTATACTGAAAACGAACGATTTTTGTTTTCATCTTTCACTTTTATCTAAACATGGCTCAGATTAACATCCAGTAACGTGCTTCTCATACATTTGCATTATTTTCTTATATCGATTTAACGACGGAAAGATTTACTAGTACTATATTAAAATCTTCATCGGAACCGTTCGAGCTTTTATGACGAAAGTTGTCTTCAATGATTGCCTTACAATGTTACAAATGCTATAATACTTGTGATGACAAGCATGCTACTTTCTAGTGACCTTCTGAGTAACACTTAACAGTCTTGGGGGAGAATGATTTTCTCTGAAGGATGTTTATAGGATCTACCATTTCTCCGCTACCTTAATTCCCTGAGAGTCTGATCACAAACTAAGATGGAGGAGACCGGAGAAACCGAAGAAAAACCCCCGGCCCCCCCCCCCCTCCCCCCCGGGAGAAAAACCCTTGCAACACAGGAGAGAACTAACCAGCAACTTAACTCACATATGCCGGATGGCGGGCCGTTTGTAAAAACTTCATCTGCGGAAATGAATTGCAAGCAGTATTTCGGCATAGCTTTTTAACCCTTTATATATTTTACAAGCACAAAACATAGTCTAGGTGTGTATTCTGGTCTAGCTTCGGGCTGTTCGCCACATAAGGTATATGTTAGTTGGTCGTCTCTAACTTCACGCAAAAGAGTTGGCAAAGTAGTATGGCACCTCCCACTGACATCATCACTGCGCCTAATATCATTGCTATAATAGCGTTTTCATACTTAGGAGTCGAGTCATTGTAATCTGCCGGCGTGATGGAATATGCTAAGATGTAGATGGAACCCAAGGAGAAGAGGACGAGAGCAACTATCATGAACCATCTAAAGGTAAATTTCCGGCCGCTGGTGTCTGATGTTTCCGGCATTGGCAAATTGAGCCTGATTCACTCCCGGGGGATTCACTCGCTGTATAAAGCTGTTAAAATAAAATGATTATCTATCTCAGTGTCCAGAGATCTACCTTTGATTTCATAGTAGTGGATAATTGGGATGGTGTTCAAGTGTTGACCTCGATTCCTCTTGATTTATGCGTTAGAGCAAAGACTGCTATCCGAAGCAGTTTCTTTCGTTACAAATCTGATTAAAAGAGAAGTTGCTTAAGTTATTACCTTGTGCCCGGCTATCTTCTCACCTTCGTGTGAATCGCTTTACCAATATTGGTTCCAAGAAATCAAGTCCAAAGTGAAAGTTATCTTTACACTGGTACGACCTGTCACCTGAGACTACGCTGCCAACCCACACTTCCCGCCTTCATGTGATCTTTGTCTCGTACCCAGGCCCTACGCATAGTTTCTGGAAGACCCTAACAACAAGAAGTCAGTATTTTACAGCTACTGTATAATCAGGCTATCCCGCCGTTAACCAAAACTATGTCGTCCAGTGACATTAAGGTACACTCTAGTATAAACTGCTCAACCCCAAAAGAACCTAGGCTAGTCACTTCCTTTTGGGTTTTCAAAAGAAAAATCAAGAGTATTGTAAAAGGGAGCCTGACGTTGCGTTAAAAAAGTAATCTATGAACTCGTTATTTTTCTTTCTTTTGCGACGTATCGGTATAAATAAGTCTAAATGGCAGCACACCACGTTTGTGGTATTGGGATACCTGTGGTGGGAAGTACTTGAGCAAGGGTTTTCACCAGTTGTAATCTGCCTTATAAAATAAGGGTTAATAAATTCAAGTTGAATCTTCAATGTCAATATATAGCTAATATATTTAAATTGTCGATGTGTGTTTCCTTGTCTTTTTCTGTGAGCTTCCCCCACCTCGCTCAGTTGAAAAGTAAATTTGACGACGTACTGAATGAGTGTGACAAATAATATTGCCACGCCAGTGCTGTTTACAACTGTTCTATGTCAAACTTAGTCCCTTCTCGGGAGTTTTTTTGCCAGGAATGGAGTGGTCCAAAACATGACTCATATCCTGGTCCTCAGTTATTGAAATTCAAGAAAAATCGGAGGTTAATGTTATAGTATTTATTCCTGAGTAAATCTATCGTAGCCTTTATACGTTTAAAGGAAATAAATGTTCTGACTCGTAATCACTGATTATTATTTCCAAAAATCTTCTTTACGATTTCTTAAACAAAGTTTATGCATGCACATACAGTATAGTATCACAAATGATGCGAGATTTTATTCCTATACTTGATGAAATAAGCCTTATGGCTTCAGTATTGGTGTTGTTTCCCCATCAGGGATTCTACTTGACACACAAGAGCAAACATAAATACAATGGCAAAACAGAATAAGAAAACCTAGCACAAACATGGCGATACCAAAGCCCAAGGCGACGTCTATGTTTTCAAAATAATATTTATCATTCAGAGGAACTACGGAATATGCAAAGATGCCAATGGCTCCCAACGAGATGAAGGCCACAGCTACGATTATAATGCGGTTGGCTGTGAATCGATCCATTCTGAGGTGGCTTGAATTATCTGCTCACAATGGGGCTGGCACTGGTTTAGCTGGTAAAACGAAAGGGAAATATAGTGTGTCATTTCCTGTCGCCGTAACTAACATGTAACTAACTTCTAAATTCAAATTCGATCATGGAACGAACGCGCTTTGTAAAACAGCCTATGACTGAAAGTTAACTCATTAAATAATAAATAAAACTAGTGGTTCCATTATGGAATTGAAGTGCTGCGATTTAGATCTAAACCCTCAGTCTTCAGACGGTTTGTTATTGCTAAAACACAGTCTCATACAAGGCAAAGTCCCCTGTCAAACTATTTTCGGATTCGGATTTGAGCAATTGTTTTCCGGATCGACGGATTCTGGCATTAATTTTAACACAGGGTCTGGAAGGATGTTTGAGGGATCCGGAAAACGGATAAATTATAGCGTGGGATCCGGGAAACGAGAAAAAATCTCACGTCATTCGGGATATTGGCATCGGCCACGACTCGGGAATTGCGGATTTCAATGTCCGAGATGCGGGATTTTGCTTTCTGATTGTCGGGGAAAACGTGAAAAAAATTAATAAATGAAAGAAAAATTCAAAGTCTTTGAATATGAATGTGATCTTCGCTTACATTTAAGGGGCTGTCAGTTATGGCAAAATGTCGCAGGACGTTGGATTTTTCAAAAAAATAATAGTGGGTGATTCAGGATACGGACCCACCCCACCCCCCTTCCAGACCCTGTTAACAGATTAGAGACCTTTAGATGACCTTTTTCCTTGATGACCGCAAACCGCGCGAACGTGGTTTCTCTAGTTAAGGGACGGGTTGCGTAAATCCCCCCAAAAAATATCTAGCAAGCTCTTAAACCTCAAAAATATATCGCTCTTCTGTGCGAAAAACAAAATTATTGAGCTAGCACAGGTCAAAGGTAATGGCACGAACTTTATAAATAGGTTGTGAATGCCCCTCAAATCACTGGAAATCGCATTTTTCGAGGGGCTTTAAGTTTTCAAAATTTTTCGGTTGGGGGGGGTAAACCCCCTAAATAAGTTTGGCGGTCGTTAGCCTTCTTCCCAATCTGGTTGACCCCATCTGGTTGACCAATCAGTAATTTTCCCTATGTATGATTAATAATATTAATTAATAATAGTAATTTTCCCTATGTATGATTAATAATATTAATCATTCCATACTAGTTTTTGAAAAATATCAGGCAAGTTCATGATGTTAAAAAAAAAAGTGCATGGGGAGGGACAAAAAAATTAATATCATGAAACTATCATTCCTGCAAACCCCCCCCCCCCCCCCCCATCAATTATCTAATGGTCCGTCCCTAAAGTTATATAAAAACCTTCCCGGATTTCACCGCTAGAAGCTGTCCCCGCCATAAAAACGTGAACCGCAGACGTCTATTAAACCTGACCGCAGGACCTATGTCACGTGATATTTTACGGTTTGCGGTTATGAAGAAAAAACGTCAATCTAAAAGTCTCTATTGACGGATTTGCTAGTCTCCCCCGCGACCCGATGCAGTTTGAAGGGAGCGTTGCGTGACTTGCGTGACGACCCTAAAAACGGTTGACTACGGGGAGACTACGGATTTGCATACCCCAGCCCTACTCACCCCTCCCCCCCCCCCCCCCCATAATATAGTCTGCCGTCTAATACAATAAATGCAGAATTATTGATGCTGAAAGTACTCGTCAAAGCTGAACGTAAAGTGATGTATGGAGCATCGTTTTCATGCTCGTCATTGAAAATTCATTCTATTGGACAGATAATTCAGCGATAATGTGTCTCTGCATCTGGTATTAGTAAGCTTCCAAGAGCATTCAACTACATAATATTTCCTTCTATAAGGATTCGATTGATTGCTTCGGTCCGCCACATTGCGAAACTGGCAACAATACTCCAGTTTCGAGTTCTCTTTTACGCTGTGTTAGCCTCAAAACCGTGTAATATATTCTTTTATTCAGTAACAGCCCGTGGAAATTCAAAAGATCTGTGTGTAAAGAAGACAATAAAAATACTTTGAAATTTCACGAGTTTTATCTAAATTTCTGCATAATTTACGCACAATTGAGGCTAACACAGCGTAAAAGAGAACTCGAAACGGGAGTATTGAGCACACAGCAGCGCTGAAAACTTATAAAAGAACATTGTGTTACCTCCTTGGAATGCCACTAAGTCGTTCGTGACCTTGATGAATACTTCCAGCATTAAATTAACTGAGGTTTGATATGTTTTTAAGAGAGATATTTACTTGTAAACTTCGCGAGAATCCTTGAATCCGTCCCTCAAAAATTTAGGGAGATGAATCCACCGAACGTGACACGATCGATGTAGTAATGCATTACAGATCACGTGGGCTCGCAGCAGTAATAAAGTCACGAGTTTAACATACCCAGGTGGTCGAAACACAACGAACATTTTCAAAATCTCGTGCTGTTGCAACAAAAGATGTACGAATTCTTTTGTGATTTGGTTGTTTAGATACAATAGTAGTAGAGTGCAAATAATATAACCGTGAAATAGATAGCAAGAAATAGGAGATAGTTAGTGCTTAGTTAGGCAAGACATAGGAAATCAGCGAGGCATGACAGGAGCACGGGCTTTTTCTAGATCAACGACTCAGTGCACAAAAGAATGTGTTTCTGACGTTTAATCAGTTAAAAATGAAGACACAGGTCAATAAATCAAGACGCAGATACAACTATTTGAATTGTAATACTGATAGATTAATGTGGAATAAAAGTTTGTTCAAATTATCACGGTTGTTTTTTTATTCCGCATTACAAAACCGCAGCGTAGCGGTGATCATTTGACTAATTAAACATGCTTGCACGTGCAAGACCCGTCACGGCTCGCTTATTTCTCCACTAATCAAATTTAGGCAGAACTTAGGACATAATTAGTCATTAGTTAGCTAGCTAACTATTTCACGGTTATATTATTTGCACTCTATTGATAATGATAATTAAACTGAATCTGCGTTTCACACGAGCAATGCCACATTTATAATAGTCTAATTATCATTACAAATTCTACTATTTCTATACCGGGATTTAGATTTTAGAATTTCTCTTGGGTCTTAGATAGGGTTTTAAGTTACAGTGTTGTGTCTTGAACAGGGTATGTTTTTTTTCAAGATATTCTTGTCTTAGATAGGGCCAGGGTCTTCGGATCCCAGCGGATCATCCCTATCACTGAACCATCCCTAGTACCCCCTTCCCCACCGGGGGGGTTTGAATGGCATTTTGCATCTGAAATAGCCTGCGTAGCTGTTGCCTACCAACATTTTCCCATGCATTGTAAAAGCAGCTAACTTCGGTCGCCCATATCTTCAGCGCTACTCAATAAAACCATTTCAAACTTTCCAATTTTACTAATTTTGGTATGCTCTTTTCAAATATCATATTTTCGATTTTCGTAAAAATCACCGTTCTTGTCCGCGCGGGACTGCGTTCTAGTACCTTGATGACCGCTTAGAATCTCCGCTTAGAACGTATTAATCTTGTCAGTCATTTTGTTCTCACGTGTCTAGAATCGATTCCAATCAAATTCAGGGTCTCAGAGTTTGAATTTCTTTTCCTAGATTGAGTTTTCGTGAAGAACCCTTTTGTTGCAAAACGACACAAACGGAGCTGAGATACTGACTGGCAATAAGATTTCGAACGGAACAACGGAACCGAAATAGAGATAAATGTAAAAAAATCTTTAGGTTGTTTGTGGAGGTGGTTTCAAATTTACATAATATTAGGATGAAACATCAAAAACACTTAGATAAGTGAACAAAGACAAGATGCGCGAAACGGATACGCAGTAGCAAGGGTTCCGAAGTACCTTAAGGCGATTTTAGGAAATTTTAGGAGGTTAAAATTTCCTAAAATCGCCTTAAAATACAACCAAACCTTCAGGAAACCACAAAGCATCTAATAAAATATTGATATGCAGTTACGAAAACCATAAATGATGAAATTTATTTTATTCTAAAGAAATTTTACGATCTGCCATACATTCTCTATTCAGAACCATAGGTTGGGCTACCTGTGCTTTCTTGTAATGAAAAAAACAACATTTTTAAAAATCATTGGTCGTTTGCAGTGCTTGTTCCCAGTCTCTCGCTCTTTTTGCATAGGGTGTACAGGCTCTCTCAAAATTGCTAGTTAATAATATAGTATTTATCAATGATAAAATCTTGTGTGGTTGTCTTTATTCGTTTTGAAAAATGTTCTGACTCGTGATAACTGATCATTATTTCTAAAATCTTCCTATTAAATTCTACGATTTTCAAAATAAAGTAGGCATACACAGTCTTGACGAAATAAGCAACCATTATGGGCTTGTTGGTGGTGTTGTTTCCCCATTAGGGATTCTACATGACTTACGACAAAGATAAATGAACTGGCCAATCCGAATAAGGCCACCTAGTATAAACAAGGTCAGACCTAACCCATAGGCGTCGTCTTTGTTTCGAAATGAATACCCTTCTCTAGAATATGACGAGGGACATACAGAATATGGCAATGATGCCAATGGCTCCCAACGAGATGAAGGCCACAGCTACGATCATAATCCAGTTGGATGTGAGTCGATCCATTCTGAGGTGACTTGAATTATCTGCTCACAAGGGGGGCTGATGCACTGATTTAGCTGGTGAAACCTGTTTTAGAAAGTGAAATAATTTGTCATTTCCTGTTGCTGTAACTAACATGTAACTTAACTTCTAAATTCAAATTCAAATTCAAATTCGATCATGGAACGAACGCACTTTGTAAATCAGCCTTTAGACCCCTTGCAGCACGTCGGAATGCAGGTCATTTTGGATGAAAAACAATAGTTTGCAATTTTCAGGAGATTGAAATTCTTTTGTTTTGTCTGGCAAATTGAGCTGCTTTGACGTTACGTGAAAGGACTCTATGGCTCAGTGAAACTTAACTTTCATTAAATAATAAGAATATTAATAAAGTCACTTGTCTAGCATACCCAGGTGACGAAACACAACTGAGTTGAAAGTCGGAAGTCTGGTGTGAAGCGTGATATATTAAATAAAAGTCCTTTTTTTTCTTCTTATGGTGGTGGGTGAGCAAATTGAAATAATGTTATCTTTCTATGGTTCTAAGGGTTGTACCCCTCCCTTGGCTGACCCGGTGCCCTGCACCACTCCCTGAACAAAATCCTGGATCCGTCCATGTTGGAAAGCAAAGTTCGGATGGCATTTTGCGCCTGAGAATACCGTATTTAGCACTGAGTGTGAATTACGGCCAAGAACTGTTTTTTTGAACCTGACATCTCTTAACATCCAAAAGCTTTATCACTAGCTTTATCAGTTATGACATAATATTGTCGATAACGAAACCTATGTAAAATCACAAAAATGTCAAAAATTGGAACCACCGCTATATTACGATATTAGTCAAAACATAGTGTAAGCCGGCTAAAAGATTAATCTATTATAACTTCCACCGCAATTAACGGTGTTCCTTGTACTAACTGGCAAATCTTCCGAGAAAAGTTGCTGATAAACGTTGGTTATCATGTTAATCTAATATAATTTGAATCAACTCGGACATGTCGGAACATGCAGGATATTTTCAGAAAGCGTAATTTTGCATTCATTCCTATCGCAGAAGATGAAGAGGAAGACAAAGAAATTGCAATACTAACCTTGTAAACGTATAACCAAAAATTAAGAACAATTTTAGCAGCAAATAGAGCTCTTCAGCTTGGGAGACGAATTATGTTTTCCTGATGGAGAACTCTGAATTCTATTTATATCGGTAACGCTTCAGAAGTTAATATTAACTGATATGGATAAGACTGAAACAAAGAAGAATATTCCTTCGGGATAGGAACACGTGATCCGAAATGAGAAAATGTTACACCAAAGCTGAAAAGGTCTATTTCATTATTTCAACTTCGAGTTTTAATTTAGATCAAAGCAGCAAGGTATAACATTCTTCATCCTAATAAACTAATCCTAATAAACTAATCCTAATAAACTAATCCTAATAAACTAATCCTAATAAACTATTCCATTCTTTTAATGCCATTTCCCTTATATCCTTACCAATATCGAAGCCAAATTAAGAAGAACAAACATTTTTTTTTAAAACTTTAGCAAAAAAATGAGCTATATTACTGCTACAATTTGAAAATCTTGACCGTTTCCCGTAACACCGTATGAGCAGGGGCGTAGCGAGGACCTAAAAAACAAAAAACAAAAACAAAAAAATCCGCGATATTTGCGACGAAATGGGGAATAAAACTTTCTCTAAGGAAGGGTGGGGGGTGGGGGCACTGCCAGTACATAAAAAGGCAAAAAAAGTCCAAAAAAAAACAGGGCTAGGTACACAAACAGACAATTACCTAATTACCAAAACATTTGGGGGGGGCACGTGCCCCCCTCCCTACGCTACTGCGTATGAGCTAGTCTGGATCCCCACCTGAAGGGGAATCAAGGGCATTTATTGAGTCCAACAACACTTTATTCAACAATCATGCCATGCTTTGTTTGGTAATATTCATTGAACATATCTAAAATCTAAGTTAAAAGGTGCTGTTCCACGGTGAAACTTGCACTGCAACACAAGTTTCATATACGAGTAGTGACCATATAATTGTTTCGCTCGCCTGCGTTGCTTGGTGGTCTGCGGTTGTTGCAGAAAAAAAGTTTTTCAGCTAAAAGTTTCTCTGATGTAACAGCTACTTTAACGTACAAATGGCACGGTCACGTTACGAAACTGACAAATCCTTTGTACCAATCACAGCGCGCAAGATCACTGATAATCGGACATTGCACCGTCACGGTCACGGCACGCTCGTCAAAGCGAACTTCCGCCGGGTTGACATGATCGAATTGGAGAGCTCGAGGACCTGCCTCTACTAAACCTGTGAAAGTCTTCATCTGTTCTTCAACATGATAATACCGAAGCAACCACCCTGGGTATCTGTGGTTTAGGGTTTCTTGGCTTGGGATCCCTGTGGCACAGAAATAGCCGTTAATCGATGTAGTTCAAATTTTGCTCCTAAAATCTGTCCTCAGTAGTCGCTCATCAAAAACATTTTATCTTAACATAAAGTTTGATAGTTTATTACTTGTTTTGAAGTGTTTTTTTTTCTGCGAAAAAGCCTCAAAAATGCTTGTTTATAGGGCTTCGAAAGTTCGGGGGTTAATTTGACTCGCTCTCCTTACTGTAAAAATGAAATGCCACATTTATAATAGTCTAATTATCATTACCAATACTGCTATTATTTCTATACCGGGATTTAAGTTATAGAATTTCTCTTGGATCTTAGATAGGGTTTTAAGTTACAGTGTTGTGTCTTGAACAGGGTATGTTTTTTCAAGATATTCTTGTCTTAGATAGGGTCAGGGTCTTCGGATCCCAGCGGATCATCCCTATCACTGAACCATCCCTAGTACCCCCTCCCCCACCCGGGGGGTTTGATTGCATTTTGCATCTGAAATAGCCTGCGTGTCAAATACCATATTTAGCATTGCAAAAAATTGGGGTAGGCAAGCTGTTGCCTTCCAACATATTTTCCCATACATTTCTTTGTAAAAGCAGCCAACTTCGGTCGCCCAGTTCGGCGCTACTCAATAAAACCACTTCAAACTTTTCAATTTTATTAATTTTGGTATGCTCTTTTCAAATATCATATTTTCGATTTTTCGTAAAAATCACCGTACCTTAAGTGCTTGTTCCCAGTCTCTCGCTCTTTTTGCATAGGGTGTACAGGCTCTCTCAAAATTGCTAGTTAATAATATAGTATTTATTAATGAGAAAATCTTGTGTAGTTGTCTTTATTCGTTTTGAAAAATGTTCTGACTCGTGATAACTGATCATTATTTCTAAAAGAATTGTACCGTAGAACGAGTCAAGTTCGAGCCCGAGTCAAGTACGAGTCACGAGTCAACCACGAGTCATTTTAGATAAAAGTGAAAGATGAAAATAAAATCGGGGAAAATTTAGTTTAATTTTTTTTTTTTAAATTAGAGGTCACGATGTTGTCCTCTATAATACTAACGAGCAAAACAAATCCGTAAACAATACAATAGAATATATTTTTTCGCGCGCGCCTTTGTTTTCCAGTATATAATTCCCCTATGGTTACCGTGTGTTGAAAGATGAAGAAATATGTCTTCGGTACAACTCTTTCTAAAATCTTCCTATTAAACTCTACGACTTCTAAAATAAAGTTTATGTATACGCAGTCTTGACGAAATAAGCAACCATTATGGGCGAATTGGTGTTGTTTCACCATCGGGGATGCGAGATGACCAACAACAGCAAAGATAAATACACTGGCCAATCAGAATAAGAAAACCTAGCACAAACATGACGATACCAAAGCCCAAGGCGCCGTATATGTTTTCAAAATAATAGTCTTCCTCCATTGATGTCACAGGAGCTAAGGAATATGCAATGATGCCAATGCCTCCCAACGAGATGAAGGCCACAGCTACGAGCATAATCCAGTTGGCTGTGAGTCGATCCATTCTGAGGTGGCTTGAATTATCTGCTCACAAGGGGGGCTGATGCACTGATTTAGCTGGTGAAACCTGTTTTAGAAAGGGAAATAATTTTTCATTTCCTGTTGCTGTAACTAATTAACATGTAACTAATAACTCGATCATGGAACGAACGCACTTCGGAATAATAATATTTAAGAAAAACTATGAAACTAAAAGGAAAATAGTGATAAACGATGTAAAAAAATCCAAAAATAATAATAAAGCTGCTTGTCTAGCATACCCAGGTGGTCGAAGCACATAACTGAACTGAAAGTCACAGATGTGATGTGACGCGTGATTTATTATATAAAAAAGGACATTTTTCTCAGTCTTGTGGTGGTCGGTGGTGGAGCGCTGAAATTCAGTAATTGGAAAGCAAAGTTCGGATGGCATTTTGCGCCTGAGAATACCGTATTTAGCACTGAGTGTAAATTACGGCCAAGAACTGTTTTTTTTGAACCTGACATCTCTAAACATCCAAAACCTTTATCACAAGCTTTATCAGTTATGACATAATATTGTCGATAACGAAACCCGGGTAACGAAACCTATGTAAAATCACAAAAAAAATGTTAAAAATTGGAACCACCGCTATATTACGATATTAGTCAAAACATAGACGTGTAAGCCGGCTAAAAGATTAATCTATTATAACTTCCACCGCAATTAACGGTGTTCCCTGTACTAACTGGCAAATCTTCCGAGAAAAGTTGCTGATAAACGTTGGTTATCATGTTAATCTAATATAATTTGAATCAACTCGGACATGTCGGAACAGGATATTTTCAGAAAGCGTAATTTTGCATTCATTCCTATCGCAGAAGATGAAGAGGAAGACAAAGAAATTGCAATACTAACCTTGTAAACGTATAACCAAAAATTAAGAACAATTTTAGCAGCAAATAGAGCTCTTCAGCTTGGGAGAGGAGTTATGTTTTCCTGATGGAGAACTCTGAATTCTATTTATATCGGTAACGCTTCAGAAGTTGATATTAATATAGATAAGACTAAAACAAAGAAGAATATTCCTTTGGGATAGGAACACGTGATCCCAAATGAGAAAATCAGTTATGTTATCAGTTATGACATAATATTGTCGATAACGAAACCTATGTAAAATCACAAAAAAATTAAAAATTGGAACCACCGTCATATTACATCGTTGATCTGGTACATAGGTTAGAGGTCTATTCTAAAAACTAGTAGTTTCTAATAGAAAGGGGAATGCTGCGAACAGCACTGTTTTAACCTTCGAGTGGTAGGAAGCGCTGTTATCTTAAGTTAGAAAACAAGTATGGCAATAATTGCTTGTATTTTTTCAGACACTGAGGCGAGCATAAACTGAGAAAGCAACCCTGTTGTACTTAAGACCTTGTCATAAATACAAATAGATCTTTTTAAAACGTTAACAGGAACCATGTTTTAATGTGTTTAATAAGTTTAAGCGCACGTGGGACTTCGTTTATATAGTATTGGTGACGGTCGGGTCTTGGTTTGGTTGGCGCTGAGGAAATCAAAACAAGTAAGTATTTTTTTTTTCGCATTCTAACTATGTCCAGCTCAAAATTATTTGTTGCTGGAAGCATTCATCAAGGTCAAGAACGATTTAGTGACATATCACTATATGCCCAGACATCGATCGAAAGCTGGACTGACGCCATAATAAGTTTTTGCCTCGATTGGCGACGATTGGTTTGCTGTACTTGTAACTGTAAATACCTCAATCGGCAAATTGTTTGTTTGAGCATCAATAGGCAAAGAGCGAGCTCTATCAGGCAAATACGTGAGAGACAACGTATCTGTATTTGGAATAATTCCTCTTTCAAAGGCATTCAAGTACATTTTATCTCCTTCAAAAAGAATCTGATCAACAATGGCGTCAGTCCAGCTTTCGATCGATAATGTCTGGGCACATAGTAGCGCCGAAAAACTCATAAATGAACATTGTCGTCCTCGTGATATGTCACTAAATCGTTCTTGACCTTGATGAATGCTTCCAGCAACAAATAATTTTGAGCTGAACATAGTTAGAATGCGAAAAAAATTACTTACTTGTTTTGATTTCCTCAGCAAAACAAGACCAGACCGTCACCAAGACTATATAAACGAAGTCCCACGTGCGCTGTGTGCATGCAGTACGTCACGTACATCGATGATAAATAACGCTGATCATACTGACTGCTTTCTCTGCTAAATGAATGACAGACACAGGAGATACAATATCCAGTTTTTTCATGGATTATAAACGGCACACACAGGGTTCCCAAAAGCCAAGATTAGTGTTGCTGCTCGCCTATCGGCTCGCAGCAAAAAGCCTCATGGGTATATATTTGGGAGGGTTTAACTAAGAAATGTCATGACATTAAATTTACTCATAAAGCTGTTCAAATTTCTTTCTTTCTGGTTTTTGTTAATTCGGATAGATGCATAGATCGGATAGATGTTTTTTCTTCAATTCTTATTAATCTTCATGGTGATATTAACGATTTTGTCTCGTTCCTGCCCCCCAAAAAACGCAAAGTATTATGGGGATGTGAAAGTGGTGAATAGTGGGAGTCGATCTGAGTGAATTTGGAGGTATACCAAAATCTCATATTTTATGTTATTATATGGCAAAGTAATTTCGCGCTCTATGATTGGTCAATCTGCGGTCCATAACTTACGGTACTGACCGAAAATCAAAATTGTCTCCCCTAGCCTTGCCATATAATAAATATCTTATTAACCTCGTTTGCTCGGTCCGTACCGTAAGTTATGGATCCTCGTTTCCCCCCACTTTTTTATGGCCCGCGCGCTGCTCGGTCCATAACTTACGGTACGGACCTGGTACTCGGTTGATAAGAGCTATTAATGTAATAGACTGTATGTTTGTAAATTTGGTTTGCTAGAACGTACACAAATTTAGTCTATATAATATATATTTTTGGAATTACAATAAGAGGCTCTAAAAGGATTAAATAACTTTTTAGACAAAAAAACGAGAAAGTAACTTGCCTACATGTAACGATCCGACTGCCGATCGTCGTCGTGTGTTTCGTCGTCGATGCTTAAGCTTACTATAACTTGAAGTGGACAGTATAGGAAATCAAGGGCATTTACACTGAGTTCAACAATGCTTTGTTGGGTAGTATTTATTGAACATTTCTAAAAACTAATATGTTTAAAGGTGCTGTTACGCGGTGAAACGGTCACGTTACGAAACTGACAAATCGTTTGAACCAATCACAGCGCGCAAGATCACTGATCATACAATGAGAATGCTTGGACACTGCACCGTCACCGTCACGGCACGGCTCGACAAAATCGAATTGGAGAGCTCGAGGACCTGCCTCTACTAAAACTGTGAAAGTTTTCATCTGTTCTTCAACATGATAATACTGAAGCAACAAAAAACTATACAATATGTACAACAAATCAAACATATAACAAATGTCTGAATATTTTGCTTTCAAATAGCTATGGTGTCCTTCCATTGTCCGAATGAAATATTCTTCATTAAATATATTTATTTCTTTCAGTTAAAATGACCAGTAGAATGTTCTCTTATAATCACTCGCAAGTTTTTTCAATGCACGAAATTACTGAATAGTACGGCTTGCCGGCTTTGGTCGATCATAGAGAATTTTGTAGTTGTTGCTGGTCGATACTTTTCACGTTATAATACTTTGCCTATCATTGTGAATAACCCATTTCGGGCCTAAGCAAGAACAATATGACTTGCTTGAAATGTTGCCTTCACTTAACCCTCTACGCAACATTGCTCCTGTTGTTATTTTCATTTTCAAGCCGCAAGTGTGCTTCCTCGGCTTCGGCTATCGCTCGTAACAAATCTTCTTTACGTGATTCAAATGGGTGATCATTTCCTCCCAGTACTATGATAGGACGTGTACGGTAAGGCTGGATTGCTTCAATGTTTAGCACTTGATAGATCAGTCTATTGAGATCGTTCGGCAACTTGTGTGCAAGTCTTGAGCTGAGGAAGTCAGGTATATCTTTGGGTTCTCCATTGTACTTGAAATAGGCCGGAATGAACTTGGGTGAATTTGGATCTCTGATTATCTCACCAGATACAAGGTTCAACTGTGCTGTGATATCTAGAACTGAAGACCAAGATAATTGTTTTTATTATTGTAAAGCGCTATTGGATACATTAGAAATATATATATTATACTTATTATTATTTATTATTATTATTATATTATAATTTATTAATACTATTTATTATTATTATTATCTAATTTTATTTATTATTATTATTTAATATTATTATTATCTATTATTATTATTTTTTATTATTATTAAGAGTGTAAAAGATTCCACAGTAGACTGGCAGAACTAATCGCAGCAAAGAAAGGAGAGAACTATGCTACAACAATGTCTTGGATAAGATCCAAAGTCTCATTTGCGATACTACGATCAGCTCTACTCTGCCTTAGAGGATCTAGAACAATTAGGAGAACTACAAATATTCAAGAAACAGACTTTGATTTAGATAGATTTCGTGCTAAAATTTAGGTCCTGGAACTTTTTATATTAGTTTCCCCCCCCCCCCCCCCCATATATATAAGATTTTTATACATTTTCTATGATTTATGTTATAGTCTTAGGATATATCCTCATGATTTATATATTTCCTTTTAATATTACATGTAAAAAGATATTTTTTAGTATTAATCCCTTTTTTTAGATTCTATAAATCATTAGTATCTTTATTATTCTTCAAAATCACTGTTAATATTTTCGTGTCTTTTTTACTATTTTCATTATTTATTATTATTATTATTATTATTTATTATTATTATTATTATTATTATTTATTATTATTATATTATAATTTATTAATACTATTTAACAATTAGTCCTCAAGTCCGAATGGTCTACGAGTCAATAGCCCATGAGGCCGAAGGCCGAATGGGCTATTGACTCGTAGGCCATGAGGGCGAGAGGTCTAATTGTTTTAGTAAAAACCTACTAATCGGTCCAATAAAAGGATGCAAAAAGTTTTGGATTTTGCTTTAAATATATATTTTTTGGTTTTCAAAACCGGCGCTTTTCGCTACTAGAGGTCTATCACTAATAGACCCCTAGTAGCTCAGCCAATCACAGGGCTCGATTGGTGATAGACCATTAGTAGGTTTTTTCTAATTATTATTATTATTATCTAATTTTATTTATTATTATTATTTAATATTATTAATATCTATTATCTATTATTATTATCTATTATTATTTTATATTATTATTATTATTTATTATTATTATTATTATCTATCATTATTATCATCATTATTATTCTTAGTTGTTGTTGTGCACCCAGTTATGTATTCAAAAAATTCGGAAACCAAATGGCATAGTGAAATCCAGGCGTGCGCCTTGTGCCATTTTAAGAAGATGTTTAAACAAAATTAAAGGTTCCTTCAGATGACATGCAAAACTATCATCTACTTACGGTCATCGCTATTCATGTTTGATACCGTTGTTCTTTGTTTCCATCTCGCCATTTTACTCGAAGCCAAGACCACCACGCAATTGGCCTCGCGAATCTCTTCTTCATACCATCTTACAACGCTACTGGATATCTCGATCTCAGACCATAGATCTGCTCGTACTTCCACCATACCCGTAGATGTCAGTACTTTACCCAGACAATGTACTACCCATTTGCACTTATCACAACACCGAGCACTCATCAGGAAAACCCTTTTGATTCCTTCTAAACAATAGAAAACGAGAGAGAGGAAATGAGAATATTTTAAAGGAATGGGATTCTCGTTTCTGTGGAAAGAACTGGAACATAAAACCCCGAAACATTCTTTACTTTCTGTATGAGTGTGTGTGTGTGTGAGTGAGTGAGTGAGTGTTATATGTATATGTATATGTCTAAACGTTTTGATTGTAAATAGGAATATACTGTCGATAAATCTAAACAAAAATGTAAAAAAGTATAGAAATGTAAATTTATTTAAAAAAATTAAATTAAATTTATTTAAAAAAAATTTAAATTAAATTAAATTAAAAATTAAAAAATTAAAAAAAAACCCGAAACCTATTTTTCCTTCTAGCTGAAGAACTTGTCTGTATAGAATTCTCCAACAATTGTTAATTATTATCATTAATCATTGTCATCAGCATCATTATCACCATCATCCACATCATTTTCATCATCAACGTCATCAATATTAATCAAAGTCATCAACATCGTTATCACCATCCACATATCATTAATCATTGACATCATCACCACCACCATCAATCATCGTCTTCATCATGATCTATCAAGTTCGAACTCACCATCAAGAAGAGGTTCACCAGGGGGAGACTGGGAATGATCACTGTTTAACGGCGGTGATGGGTTTGGAAGCTTGTAAACCACTGAAAGAAAAACAGCTGATAATCAAAGCCTTATTTGTGTATCCGGATTGTTCATTAAGTGTGTTGTAAGCCTGCGGCGCATGCGCAAGGATGGGATTTGTATCGGGAAGACTGAGACGAGACATCAAAGAATGCAATAATCTACTAAAGAAAAAGACTTACCCTTAGTAAAGCAATACTTGTAAATGAAAAATAAGGCAACCAGCGCCAGTCCAAAAATAATCCCAGCTATAGCTACAAAGATTTTGGTGCTATCATCGTTTGGCACTGCGCCGGTGTTGACTAATATAAACAAGAAAGAAGCATTAAAAAATCAACAAACAAAGGTTCAATTCCTGTTGTCAGCATCATAACATTGTAAAGAGAGTTTTTTGGGTCTCTCCCGTTATTCAAGGGTTTTTCTCAGGTTTTCATCCTTCCGCAGGGGCGGATCCAGGAATCAAAGAAAGGGTGGGCCGGAAAACTTCGTCCTGAGAGAAAACCTTCAAGACCGTATGCAAATTTTTTATGTTGCCAAGTTTTGCCCCGTCGGTCCACCTCTAAATCCGCCCCGGCTCCGCAAAACCTAACAGACTTTACATTTTAATTTAATATTTGAGTTAGCCGTGCCCTGACTTTGATCAGCCCAGAGGTTGTTTCAGGGTTCTATCTGTGAGTTAACCGTGCCCTGACTTTATCAGCCCAGAGGTTGTTTCAGGGTTCTATCTGTGAGTTAACCGTGCCCTGACTTTATCAGCCCAGAGGTTGTTTCTGGGTTCAATCTGTGAGTTAGCTGTGCCCTGACTTTATCAGCAAAGAGGTTGTTTCAGATGTGAAGCCAGTGTTTACCAATGGGTGATTTTTTTTCACCGTTAGCCAATTGCGCAAAGTGGACCAGCTCTTTAGAAGTACTGTCCTGTATTTGAAATCTAAACTGCAAAAATGCTGATATATGCTTATAACGCAGTTTGTTCCATTTACAGAAAACAAGCTTTATGTTTTGTTAGAATCCTTGACGGCATAGAGATGCACTCTATGGAACAGTAAATAATAACCCACTAATAGTTTTGGGGAAGATATTACTTGAAGATACTTGCCTAAAGTTTTTGCAATCTTTTGAGGATATGACACTTTTAACCTGGCCAGTCTTGTTGTCCCGTTACTATCATGGATGCCTTTCATCTGGAATCAATAGATCAGGAGTTATTTTGATGAACACATGCAGAGAAGGATTACAACTTCGTGCATTCAAGAAGCTGAATTGACAGTGTCCTTTATGGGTGCTTGCAAGGTTCAAATCGGGTCGTGGACTCGGCTTCTGTACTGAATACTATAGTTATACAATGGTTTTAATTGTTTTCTACCTCGTTTTCACAAGTTTATCTTTCACCTAGAGCTCATATTTGGTTCAGTAGTAAATAATCTTACCTTGATAGAGTAGTTATGCTGTTGACATTCCTCTGATAACTTGATAGTATAATTGAATCTTGAGTTCTATGTGGAAAAAAGAAATTTGAATTACTGGAAGACAATAAAAAGCTATTTCAATGTTGCGGCATGTCCCCGGTACTGTGTACATGCTGTAAGTAAGTACCGTATAAATAGCCCTTCCACGAGGTCGAGGAAAAACTGGGTCTAGTTTGCATTGCAGTGCATAGACGCCATCTTGGAAATATTTCCCCTAAAACAGTCCCACAATGCAATGCCAATGCAAACTCGACCCAGTTTTCTCTTTATCCTTGGCAAAACGTTTTAGCTTGTTATGTAAAACAGCTCGAGTCTTGCTTTACAAGCGTGAAGAAAAACAACCTTCTTCTCAATACTAACCTCTGAAACAGCATTTTGAAGTGTTCCATGTCCGAAGCACTTCATAGGTTTTTGATTGTTCAACCAGGTGACTTTTATACGAAATCGTTTGATGTCGATTGATTTATTTGGACATTGAATGCCCCAAAACAATGATATTGTCCCCTTGTTAATATTCACTGTGCTGTTTAGATTGGAGATAAAACCTATACATAGGGGAAAAAAGAACATGATATGAAAATCATTCGAATATTTTTTTTGTGTGTGTGTTCTTTGACAGTTGGTATATAACGAAACACTTATTGACTGGAACCTCGGGAAAGCCGTGTGTTTTGTGGTCCCTTGACGGCGATGTTTCCCCGAGGCTATGCCTCGTGGAAACAGGCGTCGTCTCGGGACCACAAAAAAAAAAACACTGTTTCCCTCGGACCAAGTCAATAAGTGTTAACCATCAACCTCTATATAGCCAGCCCTAGTATCAGAAGTCATTGACAAATCCCTAGAAAGCCAATATATTTTATATTATTGTCTTTTCCTAGAGGGGTGGGGGGTTTGCTACTCACCAAGACCCCAGTCCCCCCTCCCTCCCTGCCCTCCAATTCTTCTGGGACAAAAACTTGAAGATGTCGATCGTTATTTTATTGTATTATAATTAAAATTCTAAACTTAAAATATGTTTTGTAGGTCACTTACAGCAGTTTGCATGAAACTTGAACTCCTTGAATTCACATTTTTCTGTAGCAAAGAAAACAACCTTGAGCTTTAGAAGACTGCATATCGCTCCTATACTGACAGTAGCCTGCGTAGTGGATGATGGGGAAAGGCGGCAGGGGACTGGAAAAGAGAGTACAATACCCCCGTCTCCCTTTCCACTTCCCCTTTCCCCGCTACGCAGGGTAACATAACACTCAAAACTCATCAATGACGTTACCTTTGACGTAAACTTTCTTTTGGAATTTCTCCTTGGACGGCATACTTTGGAGTACCAATTCGTACAGGGAGCCATAATGAATTCGATGAAACGTATAATATGTTTCTTTGTTCTGATTAACAAACAATTATTATGTTGGTCAGATAATCATGTGGGTTTAAACGTGTAATACCATCACCATGCTCCGGAATATTCAGATATGCAAATTAGGAGTTTTGATACCGTATTGCTTACTATCAATAGACGTCACTTCCGGTAGTATCTCCGTTTTAACCGGCTTGGAGAATGTTGGAGGTTGTCTGTGTATCTTGTTTTCTGGTTTCATGTTGTACAAATAGTCAGATAGAATACTTTGAGGAGTTATTTTGACATGATTTGATTTAAGAATCACTAGTTGCCCCCCAGTCAATCATTGGTTGCCCCCCAGTCAAATCCAGAAAAGTCACGTGATTGATAGTAAGCAATGGAATGTTAAGCTAAATTCAAGATGGCCGCTTCTATCCGCACATATCAAACTTTTCGCTGAATTCACTGGCTTTAAGAGGAAATTTAATAAATCTCTCAATGGAATATTTAATTTGAATATTTGCATTTAAGTTTAGTCTTGAGAGGTTTTTAAAGCAAAGAATGAGATTTACTGAGAAGAACTTCATCGACAAAACATCTGAATATATTCCGGAGCATCGCACTAAAGAAATGTATGGCTGTTAACTATTCAACCCCCTGTTTGACAAAGAAATGATACTCTTGGGAATGACAGGTGGTCTGAAATGGGACAACAAACCGCCCAAGCGAAAAAAGTCTAAAGACCCCTTGCACGTGCCGTCAAAACAGCTCAATTTGGAGGACAAAACAAAAGAATTTCAATCTCTAGAAAATTGGAACCTATTGTTTTGTCCTCCGCCAAATCGAGCTCCATTCCGACGTGCTGCAAAGGGTCTATTCGTCAGTGTGCCCTAATTGGTCGCGTGAATCTCTTCCCATGAGAATAAAAGGACAAATGACGTGGCCACCATGTTGGTTGGCATAACAAAAGAGACCAAGACCAAATTTGTCCGTCCTTTGTCAAAGTCAACCAAAATGGCGGCTATGACGTCACAAGCACCCAAAGAATATCCCTTCAAAGAAGCTTGCAGTGGTTTGGGATCAAAATTCATGCATCGTTGGTCAGGTCTTTCATGGATATCCTAACTTTTGCCATTTTGGTGAGTCTGTTAGGATAGGCAATGAGTTTATTATACATTTTTCTTACTTTTGAGTTGATTTGAGTGCATCTGATATGACCGACATGTCCAGTCATGCCAACCAAATTCACTTGATACCCCCACAAGTCATTGTACCCTACAATATGAAAACTGGCAAATAAGCAATACTAGACTGATACTAAACGCTACAAGTGAACGAAGAAAAGAAAGAATTCTGAGAGCAGAATCGAATGACGAAGACAAGATTGTAAACCAGAGTTAGTAAAGCTGTAACCATCTCTATTAACTCTTAGTAAACTGATGTTGAGCCATTAAATTTAGACTGAAACTTAGTCTACGCTGTTTGTCGGTTTGTAATGTTGTCGTGAGACACGAGCTCTTCTCAACAACCCGGTACTGATCACCAAACAACGCAGGCTAACTGAAACTTTGAAAGTACTACGCCATGATCCGGCCACGAAGTTACAAACAATAAAATTTGAATGACACAAACCCAAATACAAACAAGAAACAAAAGTTTTACCGATAATAGGCGGTTTCCAACCAATCTGTATAACAACTTCGCCCTCGTGAATAAAGACTAAAGTGTTAATGTCCCTTGGTAGTCCTGCAAATGACGTGCACTTTGGAAAAATGTTACTGGCACATGTCCTCACTAAAAACATTGGTAAATAAAAGCTTTAGCAAATTATAGGACCAGTTGAAGGTAGCTCAAAATGATGCTCTTTTCCATGAAAGTTGATTTTCCAGGCAGCGTTTTTTGAGAAAGTTGCACGCCGGATGGTAGAAGAATGCATTCGAAAAAATTTAATACGACAAAGATGTATTTCTTCACTTGTTCGTTGATGCTAAACTCTTTTTTAAAACGTGCCCTCTCGACTTGAAAGCTGTTATTCTTACTGCGCATGCTCGACTAACATTTCGTCGAGCCTGCGCAGTGAGTGTTTTAAAAGAATGAAAGGCTCTGGCCGTCCAGAGTGACTC